>QXCR01000017.1:0-294009 GCA_004380135.1 Stemphylium vesicarium | reverse complement strand
AATTTCACGTGCTGTTTGACTCTCTTTCCAAAGTGCTTTTCATCTTTCGATCACTCTACTTGTGCGCTATCGGTCTCTGGCCAATATTTAGCTTTAGAAGAAATTTACCTCCCATTTAGAGCTGCATTCCCAAACAACTCGACTCGTCGAAGGGGCTTTACACGGCGATAGCTAGCGACCACGTACGGGATTCTCACCCTCTGTGACGTCCTGTTCCAAGGAACTTGGACCGCTGCCAAAGCCAAAGCGCCCTCTGCAAATTACAACTCGGACCCTAAAAGAGCCAGATTTCAAATTTGAGCTGTTGCCGCTTCACTCGCCGTTACTAGGGCAATCCCTGTTGGTTTCTTTTCCTCCGCTTATTGATATGCTTAAGTTCAGCGGGTATCCCTACCTGATCCGAGGTCAAAAGTTGAAAAAAATGTGGTCTTGATGGATGCTCAACCAAGGCTGATTCAAAGTGCAAGAATTGTGCTGCGCTCCGAAACCAGTAGGTCGGCTGCCAATCATTTTAAGGCGGGTGTTACACCTACGTTATATAGAGTCTATAGAAGATGTAAAGAAACAATATCATTTGGAGCTATACTTGCGCATTTACAAGTAGGCGGCGTGGTCGTGCATTATGTGGGTGGGTGTATCACCCATTCCTGCGGCCTGCAGTTGAAAGGATTTGGTCCCAACATGTTTGCGTCTTGCACTCACGCCTTGGTCAAGGTTCATGCTCTTAACCCGCGCTTTGCGCGGGGAAGACTAGTAAGAACTATTCTCCTTACTACTACCCCACCTAGTGTAGTAATATAGAGCTATCCCCCACTATTCTATTGCAGTGTGAATCGAATACTATTGCCTGTAATTGCCCCTTATACTAGTGCACGTTCTCGCGATGACGGGCGCTGGACCTAGATCCCTCTGGCCAGCCCCACTATAAGTAGATTGGTGGTATCTAGTAACTTGATTCTGCCCACGCATTCCTTCCTAGTCCTTGTCTTGACGAATGCATAGCACGATCATGGTAAGCTATGCTTGGGCTCTGTCAACCTCAGCCAACATCCAGTTCCGCTGTGAAATCCTTCCTAATAGTAAGGTTCTCAAACCTTTCCTGGTTTTCAATGACCAGGCCTTGCTCATTTGCGAGATGCAGCAAGCAGATGAAGCAATAGCTTGTAGAAATATCCGCCATTGTCTGCTTTGGATAAACTGCTTGTAAGCTATTGACGACCTTGGTGAAGGTCAGGGATCCATCGACCGCCTTGTTCGCTGGGTCATCGGCAACATTTGGCATCGGGGGCGCGGAGATCTGCATCATGGTAAATTAGAAGTTTGGAGAAGAAAACAGGTTATAAGCACTTACGCCTTCAAGGCCGATGCCCTTCCACAGCTCATCCTTCAATCTCTTCACGTCTACCTTCTTCGCGACCCTAGCATACTGCACGTATTCCGGACGGAATCTTCGGCTTTGTGTTACTAGTTGCGCACCAAAAGCGTCTGCTTGCGAGCTTGGGAGCATAGCGCCGAGCGGCTGTGTAGCGTCATGGGCTTCAGGTGCCGGTGAGAAATGGTCGCGAGCATCAGCAAAGTCGTCGTCATCGTCGACAGGCCCGCCAGGCATCGGCAAGCCATCGTCTTGGAAGAAATCTGCATCGTAGTTGCCCTGCACATCATCGCTTTCGACGTGGTTGCCTTGGCCGGCCCAGTATGCTTCGTCAATGTGTCCATGTGCGGGCTCACTGGATGTTGGCTGAATTCGTCGATCATCTTTTCTGGAACCCATGCGAGCCTTGGGCTTGAGGAACAAGCGCAATAATTGCCTGGAGTTGAAATGTTTGTCATCTGGTAAAAGATTACGAGACTTGGATTTCCACTGTGCTCTCGGGAGAGAGATGGTTGAATTCGACGTTGCGGGCGTGTAGAGCATGTCTGCTAGTGACTGCGACATGGATGCAGCAAAGTCGACCTCGAAAGGCTCTTTTTCTTTCCTCTTTACTGCAGGCGCCGCTTTCCCAACGTGCTTGACTCTTGAGATGCGCCAGTGTTCGGGTCCAGCCCAGCTCTTGTTCAGGGCCTGGTCGAAATAGCTTAGGATGTTTTTTTGTTCTTGATCGCGGCCGTGCACCATCAAGACGCCGTACTGGGTATCCGCGCTGACAGCTCCCTCAGCACCCTCGGCAGCCTCCTCATTGCCTTCAACCCCCATAGTGTGAACGCGAGCTTGTGGATCTCGTAGAGCTTCCCGAGCCCACACCTCGCCGCCTTCTCCAAAACCTGTTTCTGGGGGCAAATTGAATCCCCCCACGTTTACGTCATCGTCATCAAATCCCATGGGGTTGTCATCATCAAGAAAGATGCCTGATCGATTCCCTGGGCCGTCTTCTTCTTCCTTATCTTGCACGTCGTCCCGCCAATCATCAGGGGCCTTGAGGAAGGGAAGATCCATTGAGCCATTGACATCGCCAAGATCGAACGTCTTCATGGACGGGCAGACATCTTGCTCCTCAAGTCGAGATAAGTCAGGAAAGTACTTTGCAGCCAATCCATATATGTCAATGTCAATGTCGTCGGAAGGCTGCGCGTCTTGCGACCCCACCCGCTGCTGGCTCGGGTCGTCGTGGCTCGGGAGTGGGCGGGTATCTTCAGCGGTCGCATCATTTGCGTCGTCGCTGCTATCAAAGACAATTCTCCCCTTTCCGTCGATAGCCAGGTGATTGAGCAAGAGTCCTTTTGCGCCTCCTTCGTCGAAATCGGCGGAAGCTTTCTTGAACAGCGGGTCCACGGAGAACTCGAGTTCCATTTTCTTGTTCTGCAGCTGTGCAAAGGACGATGCCAGTGTAGCTTCAGCCGACCGGGCAGATCTTTTTTTGCGCTTCTTCTGGCCATCCTCCCCATCCTCTCCTTCGCCTTCATCGTCCTCGCCCTCTTCGCCCTCGTCTGCGTCGCCGCGGCGCCTCCTGCCTGCATTTTCGGCAAGTCCACTCAGAAGCTTGCCCGTGTCAGTGGCAACGCTGTCGACTCGACTAGTGTATATCTTGACACATCCGTCCAAGGTGCAGCTCGCTTTCTGGAAGTTGACGCCGTCACCCTCTTTGAGCAACGACATCTCGTGGAAATAGTCGATGAGGGCGAAATTCCAAGAATTGTTGGCGTTGATTTTCTGTTGGCTGGGTTAGCATTAGGCCAAGGCCACGACCAGGCGACGTGTGCCTACGTTGTCGGTTGCCATCTTCATCCACTCCTCGAAGTTGGCGAGCAGAGGCATTACGCGCTTGCCTGGAGTTACGGCCGTGCCAGTGACATCGGGCATGCCATTTCGGTCCTGTGAGGGGGTATGGGGACTGTCTTGGCCGGCTGCGAGCGAGATGCGCCGTCGTCCGGGAGTGGTTGTTGGGGCTCGCATCGAGTTGCGCTGGGCTTCTTGCTGTGCATGGCGGCGGATGGCTTTTTCGTGGCGGTCGTCATTGAGGGGCACTCTACGCAAGTTAGCTGGATCCATGTGCGCAACACGCGTATGGGCAGCATAGCCTACTTGATGGGTGTCTTCTGCGGCGAGGCTGCCTTCGTGTATTTAGTCGTGCGCGGCATGGCAAGGGTGCGTCGTGCGTGTGTATCGAGCTGTGTGTGCGGCGGCGATTGGGTGACGGTACTTTTGTTGGCTGCTGCCTGGCACTCGTCGTCGGTGTGCCGTGGTGGGATGGATTGTCTTGTTTGTCAACACGCTGGGTCCAAGCGCAGGGCGAGACGGGGGGGGGGAGGCAGCAGGGCACCCACGCGACGTGGGGGGGTCAGCCGAGTTCCACTCGCGCTCTCGTCTGGGACGCAGACTGCCGCCTTGGTTTGCACCGCCACACCGTCATACCGCCACATCGCCACAGCGCCATACCATCAGCCATCGCACCGTGTGCTGCCAGCGACGACGCGAGCTTGACCAGACCTCGCTCGCCTTTGCTCTACTCTATTTACACGCTCCCTCGCTTTCGTTTCGCCAACAAGCATCACTACTGTATTCTCATCGTGGGATACCCCTCGCCGCCCTTCGCCCGTCCACCGTCCTACTCTCGCGCCTATCATACCCCCGGCGACAGCAGCAGCCATCCCCGATCAAACGGCTTGCGCTCCGCCCTCCGCTGGCCTGTGACGCCAGCGCACACTACTCATCCTCCCCAGCTTTCAATCACACCGTCGCCCTACCCGTTGCGCCTCATTCAACTCTCTTCTCGCACCCCCAACCACTTCTGTGAGCCCGTGGAGAACATGCCGTGACAATGCATCCCAACACCATCTTCGAGACGGCCCAGCGACTGCGGCGGCCGCGTTACTCAGCACGACCCTTCGCTCTCACCATTCTCGCCATTGCCCTCATCTCGCTGCTCTCATGGGCCAAGACACGAGTCGACGCCAACACGGCGGCGCATGTGCCGTTACGCAAGAGAGACGCAGCCATCTTGGATGAAGAAGTAGGCCTCGCCTCTACCCTCGGCCTGTACACTAGATGCTGATTGTGTCCAGTGCCGCCTCGTCCACCACGCCACCGACCAGTGCGCCTTTGTGCGCGCAAACTGCCCCGATGAAGAAGCCGGCGTCATCTCATACCTAACCGTTTACTACTGCCGCCTGCCTCACGCGAAGCCCGTCGCTTTCGTTCTCATGACGCTCTGGCTCGCCCTGCTCTTCAGTACCATTGGAATCGCCGCGAGCGACTTCTTTTGTATCAATCTCAATACCATTGCGCGCATGCTGGGCATGAGCGAGAGCCTGGCTGGCGTGACGCTGCTCGCCTTTGGCAACGGCAGTCCAGATGTATTCTCCACTTTTGCCGCCTTCCGCACTCACGCAGCGAGTCTCGCAGTTGGTGAACTGATTGGCGCTGCATGCTTCATCACCGCAGTCGTCTCAGGCTCCATGGCCCTCATTCGCCCCTTCCAAGTTGCGCGCAAGAGCTTTGTTCGCGACGTCGGCTTCTTTCTTGTCGCCGCAGCCTTCAGCATGGGCTTCATCGTGGACGGGAAATTGCATCTATGGGAGTCCATCACCATGGTTGCTTTCTATCTCTTTTACGTAGCCTTTGTCGTGGCCTGGCATTGGTGGCTCAACTTGAGAAAAACGCGCCGGATCAGGGCAGCTGCCATGAGGAGTCACTATATCACGCCTGGCGGTGAAGAGGAAGATTTTCCAGAGTACCACGACGACGAAACAAACGCGGATAGTAGGAGTTCTAGTCGCGGTATATCCGTCGACGATTTCTCCATGCTTGAACGCGCGGGTGGCGACGAGGGCATGATCAACGATGACGACAATGAAGAGGAGCGCGAACGCTGGATGGGCGAGCTGACCAACAACATGCGCGTCAACAGGCCGAGCATGTCCCGACGCAACACTCACACTCCCATTCGTCCCAGCTTGGTGGGAGCACTTGAGTTCAGGGCCGTGCTATCTTCGTTGCAGAAGTCACGGAACATCCAGTCCATGCCCATCAGCCTTCGTCGATACTCTGATGATCCAACCTATACCACTGCTCAGCAACAGAACATCGTCAACAATCCAGTGAACCCCTCCATGCGTCCTCGTTTTGACGTGCATTCAAATGCTTTGAGCGTCTCGTCACAAACAAGCCGGCCAAACCTAGACGCTCAGCCTGGTATTGGTACCCGAGTCCGAGCTGTCTCGACCAATGACATTGACAACGTTCAATTGCATCCGAGCACCCTACGGGGACAGTGTGTACCCGACATAACCTTTGCATCCGCAACTCCAATCGACCATGGCGGGTTGCTGCACGCACCATCCTCGCCTACCATCTCACTGTCTCCACCAAACTCCCCATCTTCACAGGGTCCTACTTCAGATACGCCCAAGGCAAGATCTTTCTCACCCAACAGGCTAGCACCTCCAGGCAGCGATGATAGGACACCTCTCCGCCATGACACATTGTCTTCAAGTCCACTTTCTACTTCCGTGATAGAGTCCAGGGAACGACAGCCAGCCCCCAGTCTACGCCTGGCAGTGCCAGATGCAAACTCGCCGCCAATACCTTTCCCCGCTTACACCGATTACCCATGGTCAGCTCAGTCCGCGTCAAGGCCCCATAGCCTACGTCTACCCTCTCCCAGTGCCTCTCCAGAGTCGGCGTACTTTCCTAAAGACCCATTTAATTTGTTCGATCAGGCCAAAACACCTAGATGGTGGCCATCCAATCTTCTACCCGCACCATATATCCTCATCGAGGCTCTGTTCCCGACGCTCATCAATTGGAGCAATAAGAACATGTTCGACAAAGTCCTGGGGTTAATCGCAAGCATACCAGTATTCTTACTCACTATCACTCTACCTGTGGTCGAGCCCCAGAAAGATGATTCTGAAGGAGGGCATACCGAAGTCTCTCCTGACTTTAATCTATTGCATTCAACCACGACGCATATGGAAAGCAGAGATTCCCACGCGCGGAGCATCTCTATCGTTTTGCCACCAGAAACGTCTACGGACATGGGAGTTCACAAAGTCACCAGGTCTCCAAGTCTACTTGCGCAGATGAGTTTTTCGAGTACGACGAATGGCCACCCACCTGAGGTGTGTATCACAAGTGCTGAAGCTGTTGCGCAATCTCCCAAACAGATTCCCTCTGTTGCTGTACCCTCCGAACCAAAACATTGGAACCGATGGCTGGTCATTGTGCAGATCTTTACAGCGCCACTCTTTCTAGTCCTTGTTCTATGGGCGAACATCGAACCCGACAACCCTCGCGCTCTCTTGCGTCACACCCTTTACGCCCTCATCGCCTCTTTATGTGTCCTTGCCCCCATCCTGCTGACTACATCGCCCAATCGCCCACCCCATTGGCGTTCAGCGCTTTGCTTTCTTGGTTTCGCTGTCGCCATTGCATGGATCAGTACAATTGCCAATGAGGTGGTGGGGGTATTGCGTACCTTGGGCGTGATTCTTAACATGTCCGACGCAATCCTTGGTTTGACCATTTTCGCTGTTGGCAACTCGCTAGGAGACCTTGTGGCCGACATCACCGTCGCACGTTTAGGGTTTCCTATCATGGCGCTCTCAGCCTGCTTTGGTGGCCCCATGCTCAACATCTTGCTCGGAATAGGCCTTAGTGGCTGTTACATGATTATCTCCAAGGGAGAGCACCGACATGAGAAGCATCCGGACCAAACGGTTCATTTCAAGCCCTATCACATCGCTGTTAGCACAACACTAGTCATTTCTGGGGCAACGCTACTATTCACCTTAGCTGGACTTCTCGTCGCCGTACCCATACGCAAGTGGAAAATGGACAAAGTCATCGGCTGGGGTCTTGTTGCGATGTGGTCACTAAGTACAGTTATAAATGTACTTGTCGAAGTGCTGGGTTATAGTAGTAACGTAAGCTAAGGGTCTAAATAATCATTTTTATTTGAGGCATGACGAAAAGGGAAGTCTCGAGCTACTGCAGAGCGCTTCTACTTATAGTGCTCGATGTCTTTTGAATCTAGAGTTTTGCCGGAATGTGCATGGATGCAGAGGATGCGGAGATACCAGTACGGTAGCTTCTTCACGTCGTTGCGCTCCTCCGAAGAGTGGTGGAGATAGGTTAGCGTGTTGCAGCCCTTGACCTTCGGGACCATGCGGGTCACTAAGCGGCTTAGCGGTGACGACAAGACCTGTCTAGACCCTTGAATGTTCTAGGGTCTATGATATTGAAGGCATTGGATTGGCGTAAGAAATACATCGCGGGTTTTGTCCACCTCCGAGTGTACGGCAGGGAGAGATGACCACTTTTAGCAATGTCTGCAAATCTGCGAGGTAAGCACCGACCTCCTGGGTATATGCTCGAGACTTGGTCTAATTCCTACAGTGCGATCGCAAGGCTGACTGAAAAGGTCCGATTGATCCGGCACTTCCAAACCTGGGACCTTTGGTAGATTCGGTCTATACGCACACCGTTGAGACAACATTTGCCCTTGATACTACCAGGGGCTGCTCGCGCGACACTAGCAGGAATGACATCAGACGCGACCGTTGCAGGTACAACATAAAGCAAAGAAGGTTTGCTAAATTTAGGGCTGTTGAGCGCACGTGCTGTCGCGACGTCAGCCAAATCTAACGACCCCAGCTTCATCGGCCTCATCAATCGCAATATCGAGCGACATCTGAAACATTCCTACGCTCTTTCCCTAACTCGGCGGCGAATTTTTCTTACTAGGCAGGTAATTCTCCGAAATGTTTCGGAAAAGTGGCTGAAGACATCTCGGACAAGTTGTCCCCGAGGTCGTCAAAGCGCCTTCCTACAGTACGAAATTTACTGTCCACTGTACTTCTCATCTTCTCGGGCGTGATCTCTCGGATGTGGCCTTTTTACTTGTCCTGCGCTACTATGCTACAGGCTCAGAGGATCTACGTAGGCATCGACTCCAGTCGTTCACGACGAGTACCGACCTCGGGAGGTATGCATTGACTCTAGTCATTCACTGATCATACATCAAGAGCACAATCTCCGAATCACGACCTTGTTCAGATAATGCAAGGTGCGCAAAGGCCTTTTACTAGGGACAAAGACGAATAGAACACAGATGATAGAGCAAAACACGCTATGAATCCAACCCGGGGGAGGGGTAGGCATCCCTGGACGGCCCGTCAACATCATCTTCTAAGCACATAGTATCTCGGACTCACCGGTCTTCTAGAAGCCTACACTCAACGGTACAGTTTCACCGTCCGGGGTCGTTCAGGAAGACCAAGAATCAACCTTCGGTTAGTGTCAGTCAGAGTCTCACTTACAGCTGCCGTTAGCATCCGGTACCGTAGTAGTATTGATGGACATACGTATATAAGTCCAGGCGAAAACATGCAATTGAGCATCGAAACTCAAGAGCTCATCCCCTCCACCCACTCTCCACTCCACTTTTCTTTCATCCTCTTACTCAAATCCACGATACCTCGCAATCGGGAACGAATCTCAGTGTTCAATCCAATCGTCACAATTCCTTTTGGCCTTGTCACAATACACATCACGCATCACAAGAATGTCTGCCCGCACCATGATATGGAGACAGGTTACGGTCCGCACCATCTCCCGGGCTCCCACCCAAGCTAGCTCAGTCCGGCGACTTGCAACAATGGCCGACAACAAGATCGGCACCATGCCGCCCGGTCACAGAGCTACAGTCGGTCAACTCCAGACTTTCGAGCTCCCCGAATCACTCAGCGGCAGTGCAGCAGACAAGGCGCTGGGCAAAAGCATGATCGATGCCTGGAAACGAGACGGCATCCTGCAAATCTCCATGGACCCTATCAACCGCAAGCTTGCCGATGCCGCATTTTTGACTAGCAAGAAGTTCTTCGGCCTAGACTACGCAAAGAAAGCATCTTGCTTGGATGACCAATCATTCGCTGGCTACATTGCTTCTGGAGAGGAGATTACCGATAATATCGCAGACTATAGCGAAATCTTCACTGTCACCAAGGACCTCGCACTGTCTGATCCACGCGTCCAGCAAAAGTGGCCATGCCATGGCCCGTGTCCCTGGCCCTTTTCCCAGATGAAGACTGTCATGCAAGCCTACATGGACTACCTCGGCGAGAGCGGCGAGAAGATGCTGCAACTCATCGCTTGGGGTCTTGGTCTCAGGGACAGTGATGCCTTGACTAGATATACACAGGATGGCTGGCACCACATGCGCGTTCTGCGCTTCCCGCAAGACACCAAAGTCAATGGCAAGGGCAAGGCTGGCCGTGGAATCGGGTCACACACCGATTATGGCCTTCTCGTCATTGCCGCGCAAGACGATGTTGGCGGTCTCTTCATCCGCCCTCCGATCGAGGGAGAGACGTACGCGAACTGGAAGGAGACCGCAGCTGGCAAGCACGAGGATTCGGATGGTTGGGTCTATGTTCCACCTGTTCCTGATGTCTTCACGGTCTTCCCCGGCGATATGATGCAATATATCACCAACTCCTTTCTCCCTTCGACGCCGCACAAAGTCGGCCTGAATACTCGCGAGCGCTTTGCTTTTGCTTACTTCCACGAGCCAAATTTCTCCGCTGTAATGAAGCCTTTGCCAGGCTTCGAGGCGGGCCAGGAACCTGTTGAAGGTATTCACTACGGCACCCACTTTACCAACATGTTCATGCGAAACTACCCAGAGAGGATTACCGCTCAGCGCATGAGAGCTGAGGGTAGGATGTCTCTATTAGACTCGCCTAGCCTCCACCAGAAGAATACCACAGCCGAAGGTAGTCGTATATAGCTAGTACTATAGTCGATAATTCTATACTAGTGGAGAGAGTGTCTTGATAAAAGTTTAGTTATTATAATAAGTATTTCTTCTTCTAACGTACTTCACAAGCGAGTGACGCACCCAAGCGAGTGACGCACTTTTGCCAAGAACTCACTAAAACCATAACTACACACGACTATATAGCACTATTGATAATGTCACGGCGCTGACCCAAATAGCCAACGAGAGCGTGCCAAGCTGCTAAGCGAGCAGCTGCGCGATCACTGAAATTCCCGCGCGAACGCGCCCCGTCGCACGCTCCTTGAGCTACGTCCTTGTCTTAACCTGACCCCGCCCTGTCAGCGCTACGTAGTGAATATACCGATCACGTGCACCTATCTTCCCTGCCTGCCGACCCCGTGACACCTACGTTAACTATAAGAAGAGTTAACTATAATAAGAGAAATAGTAAAACCTATCTATTCTTATATCCTTATCGCTAAGTCTATTACTATTCTATCTATCCCTTAGATACGTCTTTCTGTGGGATAGTTGTAATGGCGGTCTATCCCTTCACTGCCTACTGTGATGGGCTAGGCCCAGAGTAAGGATCATCGGTAGTACCTCGGTGGTGCTACCTCACATTGCAGGTCGCGGTGGCGACCTTATGTATCAACTACGCAACGATATCAGCAGCTCTGATATCTTGTGCCAGCCTTTTTGGCGCGGTGGGCGAGTTGTAGTTGCTTGCTAGGTCTGCTAGGACCCAACCCGTTACACCTACTATCCCTATCTTGGCGGGATAGTCATTCCTGGCGGGATGGCACATCACGTGATCTGCGAGCCCCGCGCTAATTATTAACCTTCGGCTTGTGCGACTGTTGGTGCCAACATCGCATCCTTCGTCTGGGAGCGGCCTTTGCTTGTTATCTGTAACAAAAGTGCGGCTATATACTGTCAGTCGGAGCTCCGGTGAGGAGCCGGGAAGCTTCCGGTCTGTAAAGCTGATTGCTGTTTGCCCCATTGTTCCAACCCATCTTTGTTCTATCTGACTTTGTCCATCTGTTTGCTCTTAACCGGCAAGCCTCATATAGGCTGCCGCTCGCGATAGATAGACCAATGGACATGATTCATCCCAAGCAATTCCGCTTGACATATACCCTACTAGAACCCCTCCTCCTAGAGACGCTATAGTAGTTGAAGACTCTAAGTAATACCTATAGGTTTAGATCTTAGTTAAAGCTTATACGCAATTCCTTTACTTAGTTACCTATTATGGCCTAGGCTGGCTTCTCCCAGCTTATAAAGAGTGGTGAACTAATGCTACACCAAAACGCGCTTTAAGCTGCGTGGATCCATGAGCTTGAAGAGAAATTAGCAGAGATAACCAAGCGAAAATCGCGTAAGCGCAAGCGGATCCAGCAGGGCGGTACTATGGAGTATGGGACTGCTGAGGCGTCTACAGCGCCTCAGCGATCTAAGAAGGCTTGTGGTGGTGGTGATCAAGAACCAGCCCAACCAGCTCTACGGTGCTGTGGGAACTACAGCAGGACTAGGCATAACGCACGAACATATAAAATAGATAGAGAGGCATCTTCTAAATTAGATACTAGCACGACGTATATAGGCTCCTTATCTAATAGCGATAAAATTAAGGATACATAGCGTAAGTTAAGGCTGCTAAGCTTTTTTAATCCACTTAATAGGTTAATCCACTCGATGGTGGAATACTTTATATATCCGCTTTGTTTAAGATCTTTTTTACGCTATTGCGCTGAGGCATTACGACTTGATTGAAGTTTGGTGAGGTCTTGGCAAAAGTGCGTCACTCGATTGTGAAGTACGTTAGTAAAACTGTCTTTATTATATAACATTGTCTCGCCGATACAACAGAATTACGCAACGCCTTAACACTCGCCACGCCCAACATAAGCTAACAGAAAGCCACTAGTTGACTGGCGTTGCCTCATGTTGACGCAAATCACAAGTTGGCGGACAACTCATGTGTCCGAAACAAAAGCAGCCGCTCGAACCAACCATAGTTGCACAAGTACAATGATTATAATAAATGCCAGCATCATCGAAACCGTGCCCAAGACAGTATCTCCTCTTTTGGTTGACCTTGTGAGCCTCAATGACGATGTGATCAGGATTATAGCACCGAGAATCGCCACATAAATGGGAAACGTCCAACCGGACAGTAGGTCGTTTCCATCCTTGAACTTCCTTCGATTTGGTAGCAAATTTCAAGACGCTCTGGTAGCCCTTTGCTGATGCGGCTATCCAATGATAGAGCATGCTTCCATCCATACCGTGAGAACGAACCGGGTGGTACTTGCGATAATGCGCTTTACATGTGCCAAATGGTTGGTCGTCCGTGACAGTACCCGATTAGATCATGTAGTCGTGTGCGCCAGCAAGAACTACATCTTCCGGAATGATCTTTCGGCAGGAGTACGGCCGTATCTTTGCCAAGTCTGAATATGGTCCAGGGCTGCGTGGCATACGAACCCGGCTGCGCACAACGTCGAAAAGGTAGTCTTCCCAATCATTTTCTATAGCGTTTTGGATCTCTCTTGCTTGCGCGGGGTCTGCAAGTATCAGAGAGAGAACTCGGGGGCTGATAGACACGGTGGGCATCTTGATGGGTTTACTGGTACGATGAGGTCCGCGTATCCTCCTTGTGGGGTTCGAAAGCTCGCTGAGTGCACTGAGAAGCTCAACCAGCTGTTGTGGTGTGTGTCGGATGCGTGTAGAGCGGCGAACTTGGGGTATCGCAGAGCTACTGCGATGACATGTAGCCATGACCATTTGCACTATCGTTGGACGACACAGGGCTTGGAGCACAAGACGCAGTCACATGGAAAGGGAAGACCGTGTTAAATAGGGCGCCGTAGCACCAATACAGATCAGTTTACAAGGGGCATTAATCTCCCTTTCTGGGGAAAGATTATCAACGGGGAGTATAGAATAAATTAAAAACACAACGCTGTGGCCTGAATCATACGGTATGGTATCATCGCAAAGCTTGCCTCCTGTAATTCCAATGCAAAACAGATTCAAACAACACGGCCCATGCCCGGCCCACGTCATCGGTACATACCATGTAACGCCCAGATGCTTTCCCCCCAAACGCGCCAACTCATCATTTCACTTCTTCCTCTTGCTGCCAGCAGCCCACATGAAAAATGGTGATGGTGCAGGCTTTTTCCGTGAGGAGCTTCCTGAGTTACCACTACTGTTGGACACGACAACAACCGGGGGACCATCAGCAGGAGGCGGGGGAGGGGCCATTCCTCCTGCGGGTGGACCAACAGGTGGGGGAGGGGGCACTTGCACAATGTGTGCGTGAGATCCAGACTCACGTTTCTTGCTCTTTTCCTTTTTGCCCTTACCCTTGAGGGGAAGATGGCTCGACATGAACGCTTGCGCATCCGGCGGAGGAGGAGGAAACGCTTCTACTGGTGGATCGGGTGGCGGCGGTGGTGGTGGCTCTGGCATTGGCCACATGTGCATGGTGATAGCCCAGTCCGGCTGGATCATAGTTTCCCAGACCTGAGGCAGGATAATCTCGCCATCCGGCCCGACAAGGTCATAATGGCCCTGATGGACATGAGGACCGATGACATCGACGTGTAGAAAGGCCTGCTTGATGAGTTCTTCCATGCCCTATTATCCTGTTAGTCAATGCTTGACGCCATACCCTGACACGCTTACCTTCCAGGTTTTGCACAAGTTCCATGGAAAGCTGAACTTGCGCCCGACAGCATCCTTGAATTTGATCGGGGCCTTTGGCGCATCAGATGGCTTGAGCGCAGCGGCTTCTTCTTCAGCAGCTTTCTTGGCTTTCTCTAGCTCTTCCGCCGCAGCCTTAGCCTCGGCAAGGGCCTTCTCGTGGGCCTTTTTTGTCTCCTCGGCTTCGGCAGCTGCCTTTTGTTCAGCTTCCTCCCGTGCCTTGGAAGCTGCCTCAAGCATGATCTTCGCTTTTTCGGCCGCGGCCTGTTTCTCCTCTGCGATTCTGGCAGTTTCGGCGTCTGCCGCTGCCTTCTCTGCTGCGCGAGCGGCATCCAAGGCCGCCTCTCGTTTGAGCTGCTCGTCTTTTTGGGCGAGAATGAGCTGCTCGAGTTTAGCTAGCTTGTCCTCGTCGCCTTTCTTCTTGGCCTCTTCGGCTGCAAGTGCGGCCTTTTCAGCGGCCTCCTTCTTGGCCTTGTCCTTTTCCATCTTGGCTTCTTGTTGAGCGATCAGGAGGTTCTCGAGACGGGCAAACTTGGCAGCTTCGGCGTCCTTTCTGGCTTGCTCAGCCGCTTTCTCGTCCTCTTCAGCTTTGCCAAGGAGTAGCTTTTCAAGTTTGGAGAGCATGCCCTCTTCTTTGGGGTCTGGTTGTGCGGGTGGAGGGGGAGGGGGTGGAGGTGGAGGTGGGGCCATCATCTGCTGCTGCATTTGAGCCAGTTGTTGCATTTGTTCCAGTTGTTGCATATGTTGCATTTGTTGTTGTATCTGCTGCTGCATCGGCTGCATCTGCTGCAAGGCTTGTTGCATTGGTTGTAACTGCATCTGCATAGCCGGAGTCTTTGGTGGTTGCGGTGGGTCTAGTGGAGGCGGTGGAGGCGCGGACGCAGGGGCAGGTGGGGGAGAGGCATGGTGTTCCTCTTCGTGTCGAGGCTTGGGCGTTGGCCTTTTCGAAGGGGGATGCTGCGGAGGCGGGGATGGGTGTGGAGGGTGTCCATACGGAGGATACATGTGCGGGGGCATTCCATAGGGCGGAGCGCCGTAGGAGGGATAGTAGCCCATTGATGAGAAAGGCATCATTTCTCCCTGCGATGCGGGCGGCATTGAGTTACGATGGCCTCTGCGTCCCTGGCGGGAATCCTGGTGACGAGGATCCTGATGATGGGAATCCTGATATTCGGGGAAGTAGCCGCCTCGTGGGTCTCCTGCAGAAGGAGGACCTTGGGTGAAGGGGTTCTGTCCATTGGGCGCGAAAGGGTTCTGGGCATAGGCAGTGTGTGCGTCATGGCCAAAAGGAACTAGTTGGCCTGCAGGGGATTGCGCACCACCTGGAAAGCCGTACTGTAGTCGTGGGTCCGAAATCATACTGGGCGCATAGCCGTTCGGGGCATGTTGGGGAACGTGGCCCCAGCCAGCGCTGGGGTGGCCAGGAGGGGGACCAGGTCGCGCTTGGGGAGGATATGGGTAATCATCATCGTCCTCGGCGTCAAGAGGTTCCTGGTGGACGGATTGTGGCCTTGGCCGTCGCGGCCTGCGTGCGCGGGGCTCCAGTTTGCTTCGGCTGCGACTTCGGCTGTGGCTTTCGTGGCGGGAGGGAGGATCCGGTACGGGAGCAGCGTGGCGCGAAGACGCTCGCTGTCGGCGAGAGCCCTTGATTCGATGGCCTTGTGGCGGCGCTACGGCGGGTGGGGGTATGGGATGATGGGCAACGGCGTGGTGAGCGACGGCGCGATGTGGCGCAACGTGGTGTTGTACAGCGCGGGGACGGGAGGCAGAGTCAGAAGGGTGGATCTCGTCGATGTAGTCCCACGAGTCTTCGTCTTCGTCGTCGTCGTCGTCGTCGCCGTCTTCTTCTTCTTCGTCTTCTTCTTCGTCTTCGTCGTCGTCCTCCTCGTCGTCCTCCTCTGTCTCTTCACCAGTGCTGTATTCTTCGTCGCTAATAGAGACGACTTGGATGCCCGCGGCGTCCTCGTCAGTGAAGTCGTCTTCGTCGTCGTCGAACGTGCCCGTATGGTTGTTGACAGTGATTCCCTTCCGGAGTCTGATCGCAACGTTAGTGTCGCCCTTGACGTGATAGCGGCGCTGGGGAGGAGTATTCGAAACACTCGACGGTGCCGTGCTGAGCGTCGTGCGCGAAGACAACGACGCAGCGCGCGACTTGGCCGAGCGCCGAGAGGGGGCATGGGGCATGGCGCGACGATGAGGGAGATGGGCTATGACTAACGGCATGAGGCTGGCGGTGATATAGGAACCGTACTCGAGCCTGCTCCTACCAGAGAATGGCCGAGTCCGGGGTCCTGGGTGGAAGGGGGAGGGGCGAAGTGATGGGACGAGATGGGGCGGGCGAGCAGGAGACGAGATCCGGGGCGGATGACGGACGGGGTAATAGCGAGTAGTGGTGGTGGTGGTGGTGGTGGTAGTGGTGGTGGGGGTTCGCTGACCGCTTCGCGGGGCAGTGCGGCCTCTTAAAAAGCCGGTCCACTACTACAGATAGCGTGTTGGTAAACAGACGGCAGGCGACTACGCTGCGGATCACTGGCAGCACCGACTGGGGCTAGAAACAAGACGACGGTGGATTGCTTGATGGGCCAATGTCCCAGGACGTAGTGGTAGCGGTGGTGGTGGCAGTAGGGCTGAGCGCTGATTCGCTGGGCCGGGCAGAGGCAGAATGTCTCGAAACACTTCGGCTGGACAAGGCACTGGGCAGCTGGCGGCTGAGGTCGCGAGGCCTGTAGGGCTTTTGCTATCGCGCACGCTAGAGCGGGATGGACTGCGTTACAATCTCAAGGCCTGCGCCGGACTCTCCAAATCAGATGACAATGCGGGATGTCAGGTTGTGCTGGTTCGGACATAGTCTGGTTGGAAGAGCTGCTGGGTGGGCAATGAGCGTCTTAACACAACGCCGTGGTGACGACAGCAATATTGTTGCTAAGATGTTTGAGCGAGTCTACTGCACATGCATCGCCCACTTGTCCTGCTATTTAATTCTTTTGCTCTCACCGGAGCGTCGTAGTACTCGCACAACTGGTGGAGTCATAGTATGGACGACTCTAGTCGCATACGTGGTACATGCTAATTGTCCACCTTACTTACCGCCCACAGCCCAACCCATATGCATGCATGCCGCAATCACATTCGAGGGGCTCGTCGGGAGCCAACATGCAGCCCAACGAGACCAGAACGGACATGGTGTGTCTTGAAACCAGGATGACATGCCACGTGTAGTTCTGACCTGCCACTGTCTATGCAACAAGACACTGGCGGTTGGGTAGAGACGCAGGCGGACACGTGCAGTCTGTGTTGCGCTGGCCCGCCATGACGAGCGCGTGGGACACCATCATCCTGTTGCACTCAACGGTGGCTAATACGAGGTACTTATCTGTGGTAGGGAAGAGGATCGTGTTTACGAGCACAGCTTGCGAATACAGTTCGGGGACAAGTTCATATATCAGCTTCTTCGTGCCGCTTTCGCCTAGCTTAGCTGCATACTCAACTCGACTAACGTTGTAGGCAGCCAGGCTGGCCGCCTTCTTGCGGATGGATCCTCGCGCAATTCTTCTGTTCGGTATTTTTGTTATCCTAGTCCTACCAGGCATGTGGATTATCTTTTAATGAGATGTATCGGGCTCACCAAGTCACTGCTGATTTCATCATCCGTCATTCAAGTCTTGGTAAGCAAAGACATGTTGGACGGATTCGCAACGATCTGCAATGTCAACGTCACGATTGTCGTCGAGTATCCATGGATCATCACCATCAAAATGCCCCCAGAAGCCAATATCTACGGGTTAGAATTCGGGTAGGAAGTAAGAGGGCCCTAGGTGATTGGCTTTCATGTCTCGATATGATATCACTTCATATCACTTACTACAAGATTGCTTTTGGCTATGTCGACGCTACTGATAATGTTACTGGTAGCTCTGCTGGTCATGTCGGCGAAACCTTGGTATGATTTGAAGTATTTTGACAAAGGCGTAGCGAGTTGGAGGAAGCCGATAGTCAGGCCGGATCATTTCTCCGCCGCAGCAGCGTGCCAATCGAAGTACTCACGACATGTATGGTGCAAGTCAAGCCACGAGGCAAGGAAATCTTATTGTTTGGAAGCACTTGGCACTGTACAAAATATAGAACACACACGCTTCCGCTACCCGCTCTTCCAACCCGCACAAAATGCAAAGCCACTCAACATTTATTGGTTCGTCTTGCCGGAAGTGTTTGGCTTGGGAATGTGCTCGAGAATGCTCTTGTTTGGTGGTGGCTGGTAGAGAATCTTTCGGTTCTTGAGCGGTGCCCACTTGTACCTACCGTAGTTGTTAGCTATGTTTTTCATTTGGTCGTTGGCCAGGAACCTACCTCTTGACCCAGACGCTGAGCGCGAATAACACGCTACTGACAGCAAGAACCTTCCAGCCCATCTTCTTGCGGTCATCCATCTCAGGCTCGGCCGTCCAGTTGAGGAACTCAACGACATCCTTGGCCATCTGCGAAGTAGAGGCCTTGGTACCATCGTCGTATTCAACCAGGTCGTCGTAAAGCACACGGGCCATGGCAATTCCGGTACCGGGGAAGTAGGGGTTGAAGTTGAGGCCCTCTGGAACGACGGCACCCGCAGGTGGCTCCTCGGGGTAGCCAGTCAATAAGCTGAAGATGTAGTTGCAGCCACCGTGGCGGGCCTTGACCATGAGCGATAGATCCGGGGGCAGTGCACCGTTGTTCGCAGCACGGGCAGCCTCGTCGTTCTTGTAGGGGGCGGGCATGTAGTCAGACAGCTTTCCGGGGCGCTTCTCGATTTCGCCCTGGTCGTTTGGCTCGGTATCGTATTCGTTCTCCTCGGCGAGGGCCTTGGCCTCGTCGACAGTCATGAACTTGCCGACGACAGCTCGGTAGGGGACACGCGAGATAGAGTGGCAGGATGCGCAGACTTCGCGGTAGACCTGGAACCCACGGCGGAGACTGTTGACATGTTAGGATGTGGGTGCTGGGGTCAGGCGAAGGAAGACGTACGCTCCGTGGTCGAAGGTCTTGGACCACTTCTCGTGCTCCCACGGGTACTGGGTCGGGTGTAGACTATGCGTGCCTATGTCAGCTTCGTTCCGCTTCTTGTTGAAATTGCAATGGTTCTCGGCGTCATGGTCAATCTCGTTGTTTCATCCGCTTTTCCGCCATGGTGTAATCCGGGGGAATGGCGCACTCACCCTTCTTCCGCAGGGGTCATGGCATCAACATCGCGTCCGTATAGATGCCAGTACCAGGCAGTCGAACCGACAGCGAAGATGGTGGCGCTGGCGGGAAGGGCATTGTTCTTCCACGAAGAGCCAGCTCCCTCGGCAGAGGCCGATGTCGAGGCGAAGCGCTGTAGTCATCCGATCCGTCAGCCAGATATTCAATTGCAGCGGGAAAGAGCTTGGGCACAAGCAAGATGCCGGAGATGGCGATGATGGAGCTCGCGGGAGCAATGGGCATGGGCTGGGCCATGTGGGAGGCGTACCGAAGCTGGTTTGCTGGTGGCATTGCGGGCTGCGGCGCCGGCGGAGCGTGCCGTACGCAGTGCTGAGCGAGCCAACATGGTCATGTGAAGCTGGCTCGGAGCAAGAAGGAGAGTGGATCAATGGGGGTTGTCGGCGGTGGTGATAGTGGTGAGGGAGGGTTGTCTGGTCGCAACTTCTTCGCACGAGGCTTGGCGAGACCTAATCAAGTCGGGGGCCGCTGTGATTGGCCAAGGCACGCGGCTTTCGGCGATGCATGATCTGTATATTTGAAGCGCCATTGAGGAAGTGTCAGCGGGAGCGTGAGTAGCAGCCACGGTTGCCAAGCCAAACTCGTTCACCATGGACATTTTCTTAGGGTGTTTGGCTCGAGCATGCGTCTCCAACAAGGCAGATGGTGGGTGCAATGGAAATGGCTGTCACATAACCGGTTGCCACCTCGCATTATTCAATGTTCACATAGGGCATACAGGTCGACGTCGGCAAATCAATCATCATGACACAGGCATAAGCACACTCTCGTCGGCTCTGGCTGGTTCTGCCAAGGTGCCGCTTCCCAAGAACCGCGACGGTTGCCGTGAAGTGATTTTTTAACAGCATTGCATGTAGCACTACTTCTATACCCTTCCACTCATGCAGGAATTGCGGAAGGGCTCAAACGAGGGCTAGCTTTTCTCTAGCAAGGACTGGCAGTGTTGCCAGAACACACAGCGTCTCTGCGAGAGGGAGAGCGCTGGGAGGACTTCCTTGCGGTGTTAGAGAAAAGAAAAGGCCATTTGCGAGGGCGGCGGGGAATATTTGTACGCGGTAGCCGGGGACGGCGGACGGCGGGCTTGGACAGCCTAGTGGCATGTGCTTTTCCAGTGGGTGCGAGGGAGGCAGGTCGCTCCTGCCTGCCCTGACAAACTTCGTCCAGCCAATCGCAACGAAGCGTGCACTCACCGCAGCGCAACCTCCACCACGGTAGTTGTCGAGTTAGATGCACTGCTTCAGGCATAATGGCGCCTCTGCCCTGCAAAACGGGCGGGTGCTGCCATCGCGGCCTGCCATCGCCGTCACCGCCGCTTCTTTCCGCAGTCGGCTGAGGCCTCGCCGGAATCTACTACTGCACACGCTCTCGAGCCCCACGACAAGCTCTCGATACCCCGCTACACACGCTCAGCTACGACACGCGACGCCTCGCCCATCACCTCCACCACCTCCTCCTCCCCGACACTCCTTCGCCGCCCCGGTCAGATACTGCTCACACCGAAGAAACATGTGCAAACACTTCGGCGTCGACGGGCACTCGTCCATTGACATTACCAAGGGCCGCGAGGTGCTGCCGACCAATGTCAAGCCCATGCATTACGACTTGACGCTGGAGCCCGACTTTGACAAGTTTACCTACAATGGCACCGTGGTTATCGAGTAGGCCATTGCACTCCTCCCCACCTCGCATGGCGTACGGGCGCTTGCTGACACGCCGCCAGTCTTGATGTCGTCGACGACACTACATCCATCTCGCTCAACACAAATGAGCTCAAGATCCACTCTACAAAGGTCGCAGCAGGCGAACAGGTGCTCACCGATTCGCCCAATGTCACCACCGACGACGACGCGCAGACAACCAAGGTCAGCTTCAACCACACCATCCCCAGCGGTAGCAAGGCCAAGCTCACCATGACATTCTCCGGCATCCTGAACGACACCATGGCGGGTTTCTACCGCTCCTCATTCAAGGCTGAAGATGGCTCCACCACTTACATGGCCACGACGCAAATGGAGCCCACTGATGCCAGGCGCGCCTTCCCCTGTTTCGACGAGCCGGCACTCAAGGCCAACTTCACCGTCACCCTCATCGCCGACGACAAGATGACCTGCTTAAGCAACATGGACGTGGCTTCGGAGAAGCAAGTGGAAAGCACAATCACGGGCTCTAAGCGCAAGGCCGTCACTTTCAATCCAACGCCGCTTATGTCAACCTATCTCCTCTGCTTCATTGTTGGAGAGCTCAACTACATCGAAACTAACAAATTCCGCGTTCCCGTGCGTGTCTACGCACCAAAAGACAGGGACATTGAGCACGGGCGCTTCTCCCTCGAGCTGGCGGCCAAGACGCTGGAGTTTTACGAAAAGACCTTCAACAGCCCCTTCCCACTGCCCAAGATGGACATGGTGGCTATTCCCGACTTCAGCGCCGGTGCCATGGAGAATTGGGGGCTGGTCACCTACCGGGTCGTCGATGTACTCATCGACGAAAAGGTCAGCGGTGCGGCTACCAAACAGCGCGTAGCCGAGACGGTGCAACACGAGCTCGCACATCAGTGGTTCGGCAATTTGGTCACCATGGATTTCTGGGATGGCTTGTGGTTAAACGAGGGATTCGCGACATGGATGTCGTGGTACTCTTGTAACGTCTTCTATCCTGATTGGAAGGTCTGGGAAGGCTATGTTACCGACAATCTCGCTAGCGCACTCTCTCTCGACTCACTGCGCAGCAGCCATCCTATTGAGATGCCAGTGAAGCGTGCGGACGAAATCAACCAAATCTTTGATGCCATCTCGTATTCCAAGGGCTCCAGCGTCATCCGTATGATCTCCAAGTGGGTGGGTGAAGACACATTCATGGAGGGAATCCGCCGATACCTCAAGAAGCATGCTTACGGAAATACCGAGACGGGCGATCTCTGGGCTGCTTTAACCGACGCCAGTGGCAAGGACGTTGGTAAGGTCATGGACATCTGGACCAAGAAGGTGGGGTACCCTGTGGTCGCCGTGACTGAAGGCACCGATACGATCCATCTTAAGCAGAACCGCTTCCTGCGCACTGCCGATGTCAAACCTGAGGAAGATCAGACCCTGTATCCCGTCTTCCTCGGTCTGCGGACCAAGGATGGCGTCGATGAAGACTTGACTCTCTTCGATCGCGAGGCCGACTTCAAGCTCAAGGACCTTGATTTCTTTAAGCTAAATGCCGATCACTCAGGCTTGTACCGCACATCTTACACGCCAGAGCGACTGCGCAAACTTGGGATTGCCGCAAAAGAAGGACTTCTTACTGTCGAAGACCGGGCAGGAATGATTGCTGATGCTGGCTCGCTGGCTGCTTCCGGGTATCAAAAGACATCTGGCATTCTTTCTCTACTTGACAGCTTCAAGCATGAGGCGGAATTCGTTGTTTGGGGAGAAATCCTGGCGCGAATTGGAACGCTACGCGGCGCGTGGATGTTCGAGGACCAGAAGACGAGGGACGCTCTGAAAAAGTTTCAACTGGAACTCAGCGCAGACAAGGCACATGAGCTGGGATGGACTTTTAGCGAGCAGGACGGCCATATTGAGCAGCAGTTCAAAGGCCTCATGTTCGGCGCTGCTGGTATGGCCGGTGACGAAAAGATCACACAGGCATGCTTTGACATGTTTGCCAAATTCAAAGCGGGAGACAAGTCTGCCATCCACCCCAACATTCGCGGCAGTGTTTACGCCATTGTACTCAACAATGGCGGCGAAGAAGAGGTAAGCCTCTCCTGCACTTGTCGGTATGTTTATGCTAATTTGTAGCAGTATGATGCCATTGTGAACGAGGCTCGCAACGCTGTTACAAGCGATGAACGCAACTCGGCTCTTCGCTCACTTGGACGGGCCAAGTCGCCACAGCTCATGCAGCGTACGCTCGATATGGCGCTGAGTGACGAAGTCAAGGGTCAAGACATCTACCTCCCTATTGGAGCGTTGAGGACTCACCCGGCAGGATGCCATGCGCTGTGGAACTGGGTCAAGGAGAACTGGGCAGAACTTGAACGTAGGCTTCCTCCTAGCCTGAGTATGCTAAGCTCTGTGGTCGCCATAACGACGTCTTGTTTCACGCACCGCGAGCACATTGAGGACATTGAGGCCTTCTTCAAAGACAAGAGCACCAAGGGGTTCGATATGGCGCTTTCCCAGAGCCTTGACAGTATCAATGCCAAGGCTGCATGGGTCGCGAGGGATTCACAGGATGTCGATGGATGGCTTCAGGAGCACAAGTATCTGCAGTAGACATGTTCGCCTTTCCGTAGAATCAACCAACACTTGGCCCGCCCCCGCGGTGGTCGGGCTTGTCAGTGAGGTAGCCGGCGTTAAATAAAATCACTGTAAAATAGCAGCAGGAGTAGCAGATTTCGCGAACAAGAAACCTTCTTGTCTGACCGGAGCCGTGGTGTAGTGACATGGTTTGTGGGGTGAATGTTTAATGATCAGCCTGGTGAGGGACCCAAGGCGGGAGTTGGAAGCGCGTTGCAGTAAGCGGAAGCATGCCGAAAAGGCGGCCTGTTGGACCTGCAACGCCAGCCTTCGGAACGCGCCAGGCTGCCGAACATGTGAGAATGGAAAGTGCAGCATTGGCGGCCATGGCTCTGAACATGACGAATTCTAAATTTTGCGTCACTTGCTAGCACTCCGGCTCCCGCCTCTTCACCTTGTCTCCTTCATTCTCCACAGCAGCCCGCATGTGCAATTGGGTCCATCCGCTGATTCACCACTCAACACCGCGTACAATCCTACCTACCGGCTCCCGAGCGACAGCTCGCCACAGTCGATGCATTCCCCATAATTGCTTGCAAGCCGGACTCGCGCATCTATCCCACGGTCGCATACGGAGATTGAAACAAATCGACACAACGCGCAATGTCGCAAGACGCAACGCAGCCAGACTCGCCCGCCCTTACGCCTGCGCCTGCGCCCGCGCCCGCAGACGTGGACCATGTCCCACTGTTCCGTCGCTCACCACACCCATACTTGCGTCACAGGGATGAGATACGGGGACAGTTGTCGGAACGGACGGTCGACGTGGCGTCACATGCGCAACTTGCCCATGATGCAGCACTCGACGGGGACGGCAGAAAGCGTAGGAAACCGGCATCGCAGTCACCAAGTGAGAGTGGCACCGAGGCGGACGATGAGGGTTATAGTCTGGTAAAGGCATTGCCTGCACCTCCACTGCGTCCACACAAGGGGCTACGCGAATCACGCCCGTTGGAAACCGGGGAATGGGCAAGCCCTCTTCTTACACCGACGCAGATCGACGACGAAGCAAAGAATTTCTCCGGAGGCTTCTTTGACGGCACCAAGAAGAACCAACAGAAAGGGAGTGTATACCACGTAGACGACGAGACGAGAGCAGCAAGGCAGAAATATACGCAAAGGCGGCGCAACGAGCTGGTAAGAAGAACGACCGAGACTGCACTGCTTGTCGGCATTGGCATACTCGCTGTTCACGGGTGCGACTGCTGGATCCAGCTGCTATCGTGGCATAGAGGTCAGCACTGTTTCGACGAATGCTTGACGACGCTAACACGAGTCCAGTAGAACTGCTAACACATGTTGCCGTCCTGGCAATCCTGCTTGGTCTGTATCCACTTCGTTTATTATATTATTCTTGGAAGCATCACTCTAATCTTAAGCTTCGCCGGCGGATACATCTCCCAGCAGCTTTCGATCCAGCGACTATACTCTACCCACCGTTGCTACCTGTACTGATCGCCATCTCGCTCTTCGCTTCGTCGCCGAAGCCACTGTTGCCGAATATTCTGCTTGGTCTCGCTGCGTTACCAGCCAGATTGATTCCTTTCAATTCCTCCCTAGGCTACTCATCGCTACACTGGCTATTTTCCATGATGCCGTTAATCGTAGCCGAGAACACCGATATCCCGTCTCGGCTGTCTGCGGAAAAGCCTTACAAGCTCAAATTGCCGCCATCGCACAGAGGCATAGATCCAGAACTTCTGGCCTGTCTGTTTCCTCTGCATCAGGCACTACTTCCTCCGTTGTACTATCTAACGACGACGAGCCTGCTACCCACCGAACTACATCTCCTTTCGGTCGGACTTATCAACCTCTTTCTGTTCTCCGAATCTCCACAGTCGGTGATTCTCGCAGTCCTGCTGTGGTTTGGTGGACTCGGCGTGTTTGTGTTTTGCGGCCGAATTCTCAAGTGGGGTGTCGCCCTTGCACGCATTCCCCGATGGAGACTTCGACGTGCTGGCCGAGTCATTCGAGCTCGACAGAATTTCTTGCAGATTCTAAACAATAGTTTAGGATCCAGGCATAATAGAGGTGATGGAGCGGGGGGTGGTAGCGACAGTGATGCCGATGAGGATGACGTAGCGTCTGGAACTTTGTACAAAACGAAAAGCCTGAAAGTTGGCATGGTTCCTTTTGGTAACAGGAGCGGTATACCTGCTGGTGTAGTCGAGCAACATTCGGCTGCCGAAGTGTCGAAGAAAAGTCCCGAAAAGCTAGATGACGTCGACGAGGAACCACGCAACGCTGGACGTAAACGCAGAAACACACTGCCGGTCCTCGCAGCTGAAAACCATACTTCACAGCACCGATACTCGCACCGTAAACGATCACGGTCTATCGCGCACTCTTACCTATCACTCACCCCTACACAAGCCTGGGTGAGGAAGTGGTTATATGCGGCATATTTCTATATAGTGGTAGTGATATTGATATTGGGCCCAATCCGGTATGCAATTGGCGAATACGCACTGCATCATCACGAACCATTTGGGTGGGCAATCGGCTACCTGTTCGGCAACATAGCAAGTTTGCGATGGAAAGTGTTCGAATGGGACTTGGAGTGGTGGGTACCGCTACCCGCAAGACTGGATGCTGATGATCTGGCGGGACGGTTGCCAGTCGCACTACGCTTGAGTCAGGACACACTAGGGGAGGCGAACATGCGCATTCTATTGTGCATTTACTGTGGGGGCACTATCCTGGCTGGCCTGGTCTCGGTCCTCTCGCTATCTGCCATTGTCGAAGTGGACACGCGCCGCAAGGTGTTCCATGGGACGATGGTGGCAATGCTCCTGCCAACCATCTACGTCGACCCATGTTTCGTTGCGCTGGCTCTCGCACTTGTACTCGCAGTCTTCATTTTGCTTGATCTGATCCGGGCTTCGCAGCTTCCGCCACTTTCGAAGCCCATCGCCAGGTTTCTCACACCATATGTGGATGGCCGCGACCTCCGGGGCCCTGTAGTTGTTTCGCACATCTTTCTCCTAATCGGTTGCGCAATACCACTCTGGTTGTCACTGGCCGGCGTAGAGCGAACTGGGGACGAGCCTTGGAGGGACTGGGGCGTCAAGAAGCGGGACGTTAGTATGGTCTCGGGGGTGATTTGTGTAGGCATGGGGGATGCCGCAGCCTCGTTGATCGGGCGTCGTTATGGGCGGCGGAGATGGCCTTGGGCGGGCGGAAAGTCGCTGGAAGGATCCTTGGCTTTTGCTGTTGCGGTGACTATCGGGCTTGCCGTGGGCAGGGCATGGCTCTACATTGGGTGGGGTAGTAGTCACGTGACGGGAAAAGAAGCAGAAGGACGGGCAATCGCCGCCGTGGTGACGATTGGCAAAGCAGCCGTGTGCGCGATGGGCGCGAGCCTGAACGAGGCTGTGCTCACTGGGGGAAATGACAACGTGATCGTGCCGGTGGTGCTATGGATCCTGGTGAGGGGAGTCAGGCTGTAAGTGGTAGGCGACATGGCGTCAGGTGTGGGTGTGGGTGTGCAGGTACAATATTGAGGGATAGGTGGAGAGGTAGGCTAGAAGTCGTCCACGTGGACTGGTACAGCGGTGCAAGACCAGAATGAAAGCTTGCGCAGGGCAGCATGTTATGTATGTGGGCGAGGGCTGGAATGCATGCCAGCGGCGACGATAGCAGCGGCGAGGACGGGCGAGGGCGGCTACGTCATGGTGGTTGGCCGATGGCACCTGGGTAGCCCTGGATGCGGGCGAATGAGGTGCGAAGTGGTCACCTGCCGGCCATCTGGCGGGCACTCCTCTTCTTCTCGCAGGCAGCGGGGAGCGACGCACTCGTAGAGAGCGCCACGGGACGAGCATATACATCAGGAAGCGCCCATGGTCTGAGACTTGTCTTTTGAAGCGCATCATTCTCTTTTGCCCACACTGCTGGTGCATCGTCGCATCGTTGCATGGCCGCAGCGTCGCAGGTTCCCCAGTTCACGCGTCGTTATCAGTCCAGTCAGCGGCGCGCTAAGTTGCCCCCCGTGATTGCGACCGAGTCTGGGGCCCTCACTCCAGCCTGACAAGTTCCGTCGTGCTGCTCAGTTCCCAACGACCCTATATTCTTCTTGTCGCCCATCTGTGTGTTTCCCTTGCTTTTGCTCTCGCTCTTGATCTGTCTCTGTCTCTCTCTCTCTCTCTCATCCTCTCCCTCTCCTCCTGATCCTGCTTCCATCCCGAATAATCAGCCTGCCATCCTCGTACCCGTCGTTTCCTAGCCTTCAACTGTTGCGCCTCTGGCTCGCGTCGCCTTCTTGCCGCCCCCGCCCTAAATCGCATCCGCCTCCCTCTCCCTCCTCCCAGTGATACGACCATCGCCGATTCGCCCAACGATAGCCCATGTACAACACGCTCACAGCTACCCTATACCCGCATCTGCGCTGGTAGCTGATTCCTGAGCCTAATCGCCTGCCGACCTACCTACCCACCGCACATACACGCCCAGGGAATCAGGCTAGGCTACTCAGCCGGTGCCGCCAGCATGGCATCTTCACCACCAAGTTCACATGCCCCACGGCGGTCGGGTGCATCGCCGTCTTCCTCTGCGGCCTCGGGGTCTGAACAAATCATCGGCAAGTTCAAGCGCATGCACCACATCGGCAAGGGTAGCTTTGCTGAGGTCTACCGCGGTATTCACATTGTATGTTGCTGCTGCTGCTGCTTCCCGTGACCTGGGAGACATGAACCGTTGCTAACTAGAAATCCCCGCCACAGGAAAAGCGCCAGTCGGTCGCTATCAAGTCGGTCAACATGAATAAGCTCAACAAGAAGCTCAAAGACAACCTCGTTTCCGAAATCACCATCCTGCGGAGCCTCCATCACCCGCACATAGTGTCGCTCATCGATTGCCAAGAAGCACCCTCGCGCATGCACATCATCATGGAATTCTGTGAACTCGGAGACCTGTCGGCCTTTATCAAGAAGCGGACCGATCTCGTCAACCACCCCCAGACCCAGCGCATGATAGAAAAGTACCCTAATCCATCGGTTGGCGGACTGAATGAGGTCGTTGTCCGGCATTTCGCCAAGCAAATGGCGAGCGCCCTGGAGTTTCTCAGGTCCAAGAACTATATCCATCGTGATTTGAAACCCCAAAACCTGCTCCTCAACCCGTCTTCAATATTCTACTCGCAAAGCGGAACCCTCGAACGCATGCCTCTCGCCGCTAGCGCAAACTCGTTGATCCCGGCTACAGGCATTGCCTCTCTTCCCATGCTCAAGATTGCTGATTTCGGCTTCGCTAGGATTCTGCCGACAACCTCGCTGGCTGAAACCCTCTGTGGCTCGCCACTTTACATGGCCCCGGAAATCTTGCGGTATGAAAAGTACGACGCAAAAGCTGATCTCTGGTCAGTGGGCACTGTCCTTTTCGAGATGATGTGCGCCCGCCCTCCTTTCAGAGCAAACAACCACGTTGAACTGCTGCGCAAGATCGAAGAGCGCAAGGATCAGGTACGGTTTCCGGAAGGCCTCATCTGCAGTAGGGCCATGAAGACTCTCATTCGCGCTTTATTGAAGCGAAAGCCAACTGAGCGCATGTCTTACGAATCCTTCTTCGCGGATTCCGTCATTCGCGACGAGATCCCTGACATGGTAGACGAGGATCTACCCGGATCCATGCAAGCTTCTGAACGCCTTCAAGCCTCAGCGTTAGAGCCGCCTGTCGAATCATCCAGACAGATTCAGAGGGTGCCTATTGATGTGGATCGCCAAGTCGCAGAAAACCCATACGTTCCCTCGCCCCGGGATAGGGCAGGCGTTGGCATGACGCCGCCCTCAAGACCAAGCTCTAGGCCTGTTTCTGGCAACTATTCAAGCACTCCGCCGCACCTTCCTTCTCGCAGATCTAGCAACACCCCAATCGAACCTAACGAAGACCGCACATCACATCGTGAGCATCGGCGACCGATTCTCACCAATGCTGCCACAGCTCCAGGTCGTCCGTTGACTCTACATGACCAGCCTGCGACAAGCACTTCGACCAGTCACAGACGCAGGTATTCCCGAGACGATCAAGCACCGGCACCGACAGGCCTAAAGGAGCATCTCGATCGCGAACGCATTCCCCAGAGGGCCGAAGCAAACGTGTTGCGGGAGGCGGCCGAACGAGCTGCTCAAGACAACGCGCTGGACGAGGGTTTTGTGTTTGTAGAGAAACGCCGCGTCGAGATAGACGCGCTCGCAGATGAAATTGCCAACAGTCCGCAAACCCAGAGAGACCGGCCCATGCATCGAGAATCGGCGATGAAGCGGCGATCGACGACACAGGGGTCCCCGACTTCCATTACTGGAGCAGTGCCATCGAAAGCTATACAGATTCAACAAAAGCCGACCATCACCCACCAACGCACTGCCTCCTACAGTCGGCGGCAATACCGTCCCAGTTTTGAGACTGCTACCTCCGCTCTGTCCAAGGCCATGAACATGGTCAACATCCGAGGGCTTGGTCTTTCGCCGCCTGTCATGAAAGGCGTGTCGCCGCCCCCACCACCACAGGGATATTCGGCCTTCCCAGCATATCCAACCGCGCAAAGCAGTATGCTCCTCGTCGGCGATAGCGGCAAAACAGTGGGCAAAGACGAGGATACATTGGCAGTAAGAAGGATTGAAGACCTGGCACAACTTAGTCACGTTGTCTATGGTTTTGCCGAAGTCAAGTACAGCCAGCTCGTTCCCGTTGCACCAAGTGACCCGGCTTTAGGAGGCGGACCCACCGGGGTCGCTCGAAAGCCAAACAACGACATTATCGAGTATGATGACGACGACGATGACGAGTTGACGCCCGATACTATCTTGCTCATCTCTGAAGAAGCTTTAGTCCTGTTTGTCAAAACGCTGGCCATGTTAAACAAGGCCATGGACTTGACTGGGAGTTATTGGAACCGAGCACGCCGCAACAGCGGGCCTGACGGTACCAACCGTACCAATGCCAAGCTTGGTCAAGTTGTTTCCTGGGTGCGGGACCGTTTCAATGAATGCTGCGTCAAATCGGAAATAGTTGCTCGCAAGCTCAAACAAGCGCAACAGCAACTGCCTGTAGACCATCCTAGCCATCCCCAAAATCAATCAGCGGCATCTGGCTCGGCAACTGCGGTCGGCTCCGCAGAGAACATCTTGCTCACCACTGGAGTTACTGCGGAGAAACTTTTATACGATCGTTCGCTTGAAATGAGTCGCCAAGCCGCGATCGATGAGCTCACTGGCCATAACCTAGGCGACTGCGATATCAATTATTGGACTGCCATCACGATGCTTCAAGCTGTCTTGGAAGAAGAGGAAGACCTCCCCGGCACCAAATCTGAGGCTGAAGAGATCAACGGCCTCGATGGCGAAGACCGAAGGTCGATACAAAAGCGTAAGTGCTTTTTACGCTGATCATAGTATCCTTTCGACTAACAATGCACAGTTCTTGAGCAGATGAGAAGCCGCCAAAGGGCCCTCAAGAAGAAACTTGACGCCCTCAAGATGCAGAAACGTTCTTCTATTACAAGTGCTCCTGCGCCTCACTCCGTCGGTCGTAGCTCGCCTTCCCCTGCTGCCGTAAAATGAGTACGCATACAGGCACACATCCACACATCTCGACAGCTATAGTTTATGCAGAATTTTTTTTTGGCGCTTGTTATTCGGCATAAGATTCCCGAGGGGACCTGACAATGCGCGAAATATTCTTGACACGTTCAGGCATGGGTTTTCAGGCGGACTGGTGTATTTGTTTGAGTTTGTTTTGGCGCTGCACACGCAGGGCCTGAACGCGGGTGGATGATGGCATATTTGTCGGTAGTCAAATTGGTCTGTTCTTGTCTTGTCTTTTTCAACGGTGGGTTTGGGTCACAGGCATACAAGGGTTTAGAGACAGGGGTGTTTCGGGGAATGGCGTTCACACAGGGCAATTGCATGGTGGGACAGGCATGTACGTGTAGGAGAGGAGCTTGGCTCGGCCGCAATAGCACTTGCTCGAGGTATCCTTTCACTTACATGAATACGGGTTGGATATCGTCATGCAGCACACATGACGTATGGAATGCTCAATGTATCTCAATTATGACATGAAGACATGTATTGCTAGAGAGCATGAGCCTCTCTTGACTTGGATGTTTACGAGATGGAGATGCTGATAATCTTGATATCGTCCTCTGGCTTTTCCTTGTACACCTTTGTGTTCTCGATCTTGTGGATGACATCCATGCCTGCAATGGCGCGCCCGAAGATGGTATGCTTGTTGTCAAGCCAAGGCTGTGTGTCGAGGTTAGCGCCATCTAAAAGAATGGACAAAGACTTTCGCAGTAGAGGCGATACTTACCGTCTTCTCGGTGGTGATGAAAAACTGGCTGCCATTTGAATTAGGCCCCGCATTCGCCATGCTGACTGTGTAGGCCTTGTCATGCTTCAGATTGGAGAACTCGTCTGCAAATTCCTTTCCCCATATACTTTCACCGCCCGTCCCATCGCCGAGTGGGTCGCCAGTCTGAATCATGAATTTGCGAATCACACGATGGAATATGACGTTGTTGTAATAGTTATTGCGGGCATGGGTGACAAAGTTCTCTACAGCTTTGGGGGCAGCGTCTGGGAACAAGCGAATCGTAATGTCGCCATAGGTAGTGTGGAGGGTGGCAGTCGTGCCTGTCGCAGCGAGCGCTTGCTCGTCGTTCTTCTTGTTCGAAGCGGCGGCTCGTGGCTTTTCGTTCTGCACGTCACGCACAGACTTTGCAGCGGTGGAGTCGTTGGTGTACATGTAGAAGCGAACCTTGGCGGAGCCTGTAGAGACAAGCATGGCGTCCCGTGCTTCGGCCTCTTGTAGTAGTGGGTTCTCACTGGCTGCCATCTCGACTGTGACAACGCCCTTCTTCTCAGGTTGGCCTTGATAGAGACATAACCACAGTGGCCGGATGGACTCTTCCTGACCGTAAAGCTTCACAAGCTTGTTCGTGACCGTGTTGATGACCTTGACGCCGTACATGGTGCCATAGAGGATAAAATTGCTCGTCTCGTCGAAGACGACGTTCATGCGACATCGCAACCAGGGCTGGTCAAGCTCTCTCTCGACAGCTATTCTTCGTCCAAACTCCATGTCCTCTAGATGCTGAACTGCGGTGCCGGCCTGCTGCATACTTGTAATTGTTTCAATAGACTCGTCGTAGGTTCGATGAAGTTTTCCTGTGGCGAAGTCGAAGACACGGATCTTACGATCAGGAAAGGAAAAGGTAGCAAATTGCTTTCCTGTGGGCGAGATGGTCAAAGACGAAGGGACGCATTTAGACTTTTTGAACTCGAACAGGTTGGTTGAGCTCTTCAAAGACCAGACATTGTCGGGCTTTTCAAAGCTGCCGTTTGGTCTCCAGTACTCTACCATGCCACCCTGGTCGACGCTCACGACGCAGTCGTAGTGGTTGTTGTAGGCCATTAAACTCACAGGAGCCCTGTGTATGCTATTCAAAACTTGCAGTGGGTCTGGGCTCTCGCCCCTGCCATCGTACACGCGGATCCAGCTGTTCTCTTCGGAGCTGACGGCCAGTTGCGGGAAGCTTGCGCCTCGGCCGTGCAACCAGCAAACAGCATAGGGGGAGTATTCCAGGCTCAGCATTGCCAACAGGTCGAATGTTACGACGTCGAAGATCTTGATAGTCTTGTCTGCCCCCGCCGTTGCAAAGCTGCGACCGTCGGCGCTCACGCTCACAGATTTTATCTCGCCGCTGTGCGCGCGGAATTCTTTGACGAACTCGATGCCTCCGAAGTCTTTCTTCCAAAACTTGACGACGCCATCGATAGAGCTCGTGATCAGAAAGTCGGTGTGGGGAGTGAAGGTGGTGAAGCACAGCTGCTCGCGGTGCATGAGCGACTTGGAGTAGCGGGTTGCGCCGGGCAGGGCAGCAACATAGAGCTTCTCATACGGCAGCTTGCGCTTCTTCTTCTTGGGCGCTGTGGAGGGGAGCGCAGGCCCAAAGTCGTCGTCATCGTCGTCGGAAGAGGTGTCATCTACAGGAAATGTCATTAGAGGGTCTGCGCGCGTGTTTGCGCGGGCCAGGCGTTACCGTCGTGGGTTTGCGCTGCTACCGGGTTTGCGTGGGCGCCGCTGTCGACTTCCATTTCGGTGCGAGAGCGCTTGGGTCTGGTCGGCGATTGCGATGCCTTCATGTCCGGCATCGTGTTGCAGCAGAATGGTGTGAGCGTGTAGAGTAGAGTAGGCCCTGTCCCGCAGCATTGGTCAACGGAGGCTGCATTTCGCCAAAGCGCGCTCTCACGTGCACACCTGCAACGGCCGGTCGGACCAACTCAAGGCTAGACACACATACGTCACTAATGCTATAAGAGCATGCACACACATACACACACACACACACACACACACACACACACACACACACAAAGTCGAAGAAAGCGTGCGACGGTTGGAGAATTAATTTTGCCCGGTCATGCCGTATTCTATCTTACATGATGCTCATTGCTTTGGCCTCGTCACTGCCATCATGTGTGTGTTGGCCTGCCACGCTACAACTTTTGGTAGTCTAGCTTGCCTTCCAGCTTCTTCGACTCTGCCATCTTCCTCACTGCCTTGTTGAAGTCGTCTTGGTTGATGGAATCCCGGTAGTCCTTGATAGCGAAGAGACCGCTGTAGCATGTTAGCCTGGATATTTCAAGATGTTGCCGTGGTACTCACGCTTCTGTGACGACATTGCGCAGATCAGCGCCGTTCATGCCATCGCTCATCTTGACAATACTTTCGAAATCAATCTCGCCGTCCGTGACTACACTGCCAGAGTGAATCTTGAGAATCTCAAGACGTCCGACTTCGTTGGGCAGGGGAATCTCAAGCTTGCGGTCAAGACGTCCAGCACGGAGAAGGGCAGGGTCAAGGGTATCTGGCCGGTTGGTGGCCATGATGATCTTGGTTTGGCCGAGGTAGTCGAAACCGTCCAACTGGTTGAGCAGTTCCATCAGAGTTCGCTGGATCTCGCGATCTGCCGATGTTCCCTCGGAGAAGCGTCGGCCACCGATTGCGTCAATCTCGTCCATGAAGATGATGCAGGGCTCGTGCTCTTTTGCGTAGCCAAACATCTCGCGGATCAGACGCGCCGACTCGCCAATGTACTTGTCAACAATAGCCGATGAGACGACCTTGAGGAAGTTTGTCTCCAGACTGCTCGCCACGGCGCGGGCCAGCAGCGTCTTTCCAGTGCCTGGCGGCCCGTAGAGCAAGACACCCTTTGGTGGCTTGATGCCTACTCGTAGGAAGAGCTCGGGGTTCTTCAGCGGCAGCTCGATGACCTCGCGCAGCTCGCGGATCTGCTCGTTCAGACCACCAATACCACCAAAGCTGACCTGGCCAGGATCCTCCAGCGACATGTTGTAGACGAGGGGGTCGACTTCGCGGGGCAGCATGCGCATTATGGTAAGGGTCGTCATGTCGAGTGCAACACGGGTGCCTTGCTTGAGCTTCACCTTATCGACCTTTGACCGGCATCCGACCACATAGCGGGGACCTGACGATGCCTTTACGATGACTGCAGGAACGTTAGCACGGGAGCACGGGAGCAATGGGGGCTTTGCTGCTACCTACAACGCTCCTCATCAAGCTGCTTCAGCACCTCGCCTATTATCTGGCCCACGCTCTGCAGCGCCTTGATGTTGTCTTCTGATACGTCAAAGTCGTGCTGGAGACCTTTTATGTCTAGTCGCAGCGCTTTGAGCTTGGCCTCCCACTCTCGTGACTCGAGCAGCTTGGACTTGTAGGCTTCGAGCGCATGCTCGCGCTCTTGGTCGCCGCTGCTACTCATGGCTGGGGAGATGTGTGTGGATGTGGAGTGAGAGGCGGTCCTGAGGAAACAGCGGCCGGGTTTGTTGGCGTCGAGACGTCTGGCGGGTGACAAGACAGCCGTTCGGGGAAGAGTGGACGGCGACGATTAGACGGCGATGATGGTAGTAGTGGGTAGTGGGTAGTGGTGGTGGTGGTGGTGGTGGTGAACGGCCAGCCTCCACGCAGCGCCGGGACGGGCGCGCTCATGGGTGCACGGGCGCGCCAAGACCTCCGCGGCGGTGGCAGCTCCCCCCGTCGGCGTTGGAAAAAAAGTTGGCCGATCAAATTTCAGGAAAAGCATCCGGCTTCGTCGTCGCAAGACTGAGAAACAGCAACGCAGCCATGTCGTCGTCCTTCTTCACCACACCCGCCTCGCAAAGGAAACGGAAGCGCGCCGAGGCGCCTGCCGGTGCTCCCAAGAGGCGCAACACCGACGCCAGCGCCCGCCGCGCCGAGCGAGAAGAATCCATCAGCGGCAGCGACTCGTCCGACAGTGACGGCGCGCCCGCACTCGACGATGCCCAAGACGACTCGGATACATCAGAGGACGAGAACGAAACGGCGGCCGAGAAGCGCCTCCGCCTGGCTGAGCGCTACCTGGAGAACATCCGCAACGAGGTCGACGACGACGTGGGCTTCGACGCCGAGCAAATCGACAAGGACCTGATTGCCGAAAGACTCAAGGAAGATGTCGCAGAGGGTAAGGGCAAAATCTACCGCTCCATCGCCGACCATCTCGACTTTGGGCGCGCCTCCCACACGGCCGCCTACTCGGGCCTGCACAAGGCCACAACAGGCTGCGCCGTCAAACTGCCCTACGCCTGGACAATCAGCAAAGACTTGGTAGTCGAGAAATGGGACATTGCCGACCCCAAATCATATGCCCCCGATCCCGCCCGCCCCTCCAACATCACACCGCGTAGGGCGCCCAAGAGACTTTTCTGGCGCAAGGGCAACAAGGACAAAAAGGGCGACAGGTCCTACCTGGGCCACACTGGCGAGATTGTCTCCATCGCCATCTCTGACTCGGCCAAGTACCTCGCTACGGGCGATGTGCACGCCCGCCTCATCATCTGGGACGCCGACACCCTCACACCTCGCCACTTGTTCACCCGCCATCGGGACGCCGTTCTCTCCCTTTCCTTTCGGAGAGGCACCGAACAGCTGTTCTCTGGCGGAGCAGACCGAGCCGTCATTGTGTGGAGCGCGCCAGAATCCGCTTACATTGAGACGCTCGTGGGACATCAAGACGCCGTCATCGGTGTTGCCGGTGGTCTCGAACTTAATCAGGAAACCTGCGTTAGTGTAGGTGCCCGAGATCGCACTGCCCGCTTGTGGAGAGTCGTCGAGGAAAATCAACTCGTCTTCCACGGTGGCGGCACCGCACGACAAAAGGGTCTGGATAAGCTGCGCAAAGGCCGCTTCGGCAAGAGCGTCCATGGCCACGACGGAAATGACCGACTAATCAATGGCATCGACTCCCACGACCAAGATCCGCCCATCGCCTACGCAGAGGGCTCCATCGATTGTGTCGGCCTCCTTGATGCCAGCTTGTTTGTTACAGCTTCTGACAACGGTGCCCTCTCGTTATGGTCAGTCAACAGGAAGAAACCCCTATTCACCTATCCGCTTGCTCACGGCCGTGATCCCCCCCTCTCGCCTGAGGAAATGTCGGCCAATCACGACGCCGCCACGTCCGTCCAGCCAGGGCCGCGTCTACCGCGATATGTTACAGCGCTTGCCACTGTACCTTTTGCTGACCTTGTTCTCACTGCGAGCTGGGACGGCTGGATACGCGCTTGGAAAATTACGGCGGACAAGAAGAGCATCGAACCTCTTGGCCAGATTGGGCACGTGCCTATCCATCAGGGCCCTCCTACTATGAGCGGCGATAGTGAAGATGAAGCAGTTTTGATCCGGGGAATTGTTAATGGTCTTTCAATACAAGAGAGAGGTGACAGAGGCAAAGACGGCTTGTGCATAGTGGCAGCCGTCGGCAAGGAGCCCAGGTTAGCTAGGTGGATGTCAGGAAAAGTGAAGAACGGCATCTACGTTTTTGAAGTGCCCCGGAAAAGCCTAATCAATAGCACGGCGACTGAAGATGAGGACGAGACTTGAGTAAAAAGCATGTTGCATTGTCAGGCGTTTTGTGATAGCATTCCATATTAGATACCAATCTCATTACGCGCTTGTGGGCGACCTTGGCATTCAGTTCCCATACTTGTTCTGAGCTCGGGACCTGTCCACGTCTCTGTTCACAAAGTGCCATATTCCATCCTTTCGGCAACCCATGCCGCACCGCCCATACTCCCGTCTCGCCCGGCTACAACCTGTGATCTGAGCTCCATCTCGCCAAAATAATTTGGCCCGCTAACATGCATGAAACCCAGCTTTTGAAACAACCCGAGACTGCGGGTATTGTCCTTGTCAATCTTGACTCTCAGGTAGCTCATATAGCCAGCCTTGTCTTCGTCTTGGATGTACTCACTCAAGATGGCAGGTAGTGACGTCTCCACGTACCACAGAAATGACTGCAACGCCTCCCGCCCAAGCCCTTGGCCTTGGGCATCCGAACGTGCAATCATGATTTCAATTTCGCCAACTATTCGCGTATGCTTTTCCCTCACTTCCATGTTATCGTCTTCTTCTTCTTCATCCGGGTCAGGATACAGGAAAAGGTTCTGAGTCGGGGGTCTACGAATTAGCCAACATCTCATGGGCTACTCATTTCAGGACTTCGCTCACAACATCCCCGATCATGCCATCTGGCGCATCCTCTTTCCCTGGTGTGATGGCTCTCTTCGGCTCATGGGAAGGAGTTGTCCAAGTTTTCGACGCTTCTGCTGCCTTGCAGATGATAAAGGTTAGTTTGTCGGGGTCTTGTCTCCAAGACCGCTGCATTGCATATTCTTCCGCAAGCGTAAGGGGTTCAGATGCTGTGAGCTTTTGTAATTCCTACATTACCATTAGACTCTCGTTACATCCGCTGAATTGGACTTTGGGTATGGAGGGGTACCTCATCCTGCATCCATTGGTGGTAGGTTGGGACGTGGTGTGAGCAGTATGGGACAAGTAAGAGTCGTGGTGAACGAACGGCTGACACTAGTCAGTATCGCAGGATGTTTAGCGTAGTAGAACTCCCGAACCTTCGTTTTGATTGATCTTCATGGTTGTGTTGTTGAGAAAAATATTTTCTCGTTAGTTGGCTGTGTCTGCGAAATGTCAAACCAGCTGCAGGATGCGAGTGGTCAGCACATTACATGGGAAAGAATCTGATGTCTTCTCACACGAGTTCGCTGCCGATTCAATCTTGATGAGTCACTGTTGTCTCGTAGGAATTTAACGAGGGCAGTTTTGCAATATGCATCGAGTGTGTGTGCTGCTTGAATTTGAAGAGTGGGCATATGCGCTTACTACAGGACGTAGATATTGGTGATTGCGTCCACCCAATACTTTCTCTGCAATTCTTGTGGGCCAGACAGTCAAGTGATCCCATGTGTCTATTGTGAGCAGCGAGCCGAGGCTACCTGGTGTCTTCGTGAGAAGTCGTGGGGGCGAGTGCCCGACTGGGTCTAGGCGCAACGCGAGAAAGAAAGCGTCCCGAGGTCGCGCCTGAGCGCCCCTAGCCACTTCCACGTCAATCAAAGTCGACCGCTCTTGCGTTACCCCGGCCTCTCAAACACGTCAAACCAACATTCACAACAGAAACCACCAAAGAGGACTGAGAATCCTCTGACTACTAGGAGGACTTGATCAAGAACGGACCGGAATGTGCGGCGAAGCAACGCGCCCCACCGTTGTGTGAGTGCGTCCTACATTCCCACCAAGCCATCGCAAGAATCTCCCTACCTTTTGCAATGGAATTACCCCGTGTCCTGGTGACAGGTGGCTGCGGATTCCTAGGTACTGCAATTGTATCGGCACTCTTGGATACGAAAAGATATGCCATAACAGCCATCGATGTCAACCCCCCATCCCTCGGCAGTACCACGTTTGCAAACGACGTCCGATATGTTCGCTGCGACATCCTGGATGCGTCGTCATTGTCCAACGTATTCTCCGAAGCTCGACCTGCTGTAGTAGTACATACAGTAGGCGTTTACCCGCTCGGCACGAAGCGGTATTCCGTGAAGGGTAAAGATGCCATTTTCAAGATCAATGTCGAGGGGACAAAGAACGTCATGGAGGCGAGTAGGGAACATGGCGCCAAGGGATTTGTCTACACGAGTAGCGTGACCGTTGTACTAGATGAGCTGGGCCACAATTTCAGAAATGTTGACGAGCGTTGGCCGACAAAAAGAGCCAACACAAGCTATGGACTGAGCAAGGTGAGACATCCTCCATTTTGGTACATGATCTGTTCGCCCAAGTCTTGCACTACTTGTCATAGCATCCCTATATTGTATCATCCTTCTCGACGCGTCATCGAATGGTTGAGACGCCCCGAAGCCGAAGCTGAAGGCCTTAACGAATGACTATATTACAAAAAAGCTTACAAAGTCCAGGCGATTGCTGAAGATCTGGTTCTTGCTGCGAGTACCCATGAGTTTGCCACGTGTGCTCTTCGGTCAGCACCAATATTTGGTCCCAACGATGCGGTATGTATTCCTACCATTCATTCGTGCATCGCGGCCGGCCAAACACCCTTCGTTCTCGGCACAGGCAACAACTTGCAAGATTTTGTTCATGTCAACAATGTGGCATACGCGCATGTACTTGCTGTTGGCAATCTCTTGAACTCTCAAACGGCGGCTGGAGAAGCCATGTTCATCACCAACGGCGAACCTGTCACGGCTAGGGACATGTGCCTGGGAATTTGGAAGGAATTTGGTCACGTTCCTAAGTTCCAGGTCACAGTGCCAGAGTCTTTAGCTTGGTGGCTAGGCTACTGTGCCGAATGGATCGAGTGCGTTACAGGGGTAGAGAGCCTTTTAAGTCGGGGTATTGTGAGTGATGGGTGCAGGGACAGATACGTTAGTATAAACAAAGCAAGGCTGTTGCTAGGATACAAGCCTAAAGTCGGCCTCGAAGAAGGTTTGAAAAGTAGCTGCCAGGTAAGCATTCCTGGATGTGGCTTGAACATGCATGCACTGATTCTGGCAGCACTACAAAGCTAAACTCGAAGGCCGGCGGAAGACATGACGTTTACAGCTTTTTATCAAGCCACCATTTCATGAATCAATTATACCATGAATGGCCCAGTCGATACAATACCACGAGATGTGCATTGATAGGGCCCCGCTCTTTCAAGTGGTCATCATTAAAGTCTGTTCAGAGTGTTCAGCCCATCCACACAGTCGTAATGTGATTATAATGTACAAAAACATCATAAAGATACCGTCATTTGTTGATGTAATCATTTTATAGCAACCTAACTTTCCGTCACCTTTGCTGGTCAGCGTTCAGGCTGCCTCCGGGTCCGAAATGCTGGATCAAGCTAGTTGATGACCTCCTCTGTCTCTTCAATGATCTCTTCCACAATCTCCTCAATCTCCTCCTGGTGACCATCATCGGCTTGACCTGGCGTCTCTCCCTTGAGAAATGCGAGTTCCAGATCTGCGCCTTCGTCTCGCAATCTTTGCGTAACCTCATCGCGCCATCTGCGCCACTCATCCAGCATCTCGCGGCGTGCTTCGACCACTGCCTTGTTCGCCGAGCTCTTCTTGGCAACATCCTGTTCATCAAAGACCTTGGAGTAGTTGCGCAGATTTTTGCGGATCTCGGCTTGCTCTTCCTTGGAGAGGAGTGTCGGGGGTCGTGGACGCCAGAGGAGTTGTTTGAATCCTTCAATGGCTTCTTCGCGCAGGAGTGTGCCCTTGAAATCGTAAAGATGGTATCCGTTTTCCATCTATGAAAGCATTAGCAGAAGCAACGGAAAGCAGAAATGATACGTACACGGTGGCGGAAAGCACTTGCAACGGTGGCAACGTAGCGACCTGTAGGATCCCACTCAATATCAGTAACACCGTAGTGCTCGGCTGTGTCCATAAGTTGCAGATTGGCGTTGACCTCCTTGTCACCTTTCTCGGATTCTTCCTTTGGCCTGTCAAAGCTCATGTCCCAGAACTCGAGCTCGAAAGATTGCTGTGACTGAAGGGCAGCAACAACGACAAAACGTCCCTTAGGCGACCAGTAGATGGCGTTACTGTTCTTCTTGTCAATGGTCCTGATGTGGCGGAAGTTTCCAGGGGCGCCACCCTTGAGCTTTTCGGGGGCGAAGAAAGAGACGGCAGTCTTGGGGCCAACGGCGGCACCTTGGATGACCTCGCCAGTGGTGATGAGAACAAAACGGTTACCCTTGGGTTCCCAGGCAAAATTGATGACGGTGTCCTTGATGGAGTCGACAACCTCAACGGGTACGCCCTTTTCACGAACGCGGAAGATTTCCAAGTTGGTAGCGAGCGACTTCTTGGACTTGGAATGGCGATCGACCTTGACGCAGACGTAGGCAGCTTCTGATTGCCAGTGTAGCTTGGCATCGGAGACGTTGAAGAGGTTACGGGTACGCACAATCTCCTTGGATGGGACTGACATCAGTCCGACCTTGGCGGGGTTGCTACCGAGCTCAGGGGTCCAGTAGCAGAAGAGCTGCTCGTAGTTCTTAATGCCTTCCCTCCGGGGGGTAGCGGGAGCCCACTCAAAGTCCATGACACCCTCAATTTTGATCGATGTCTTATCGAGGAGGTTCATGCGGGGCAGCTCGTAGATGGAGATGGACTGGCCCTGGGTCATGCGTGCCACATATTTGTCGTCGGAGGACCACTTGAACGTGGGCCATTGTAGCTTCTTCTTAACGGGGTTGCCATCAGCGTCGGTGCCGCCGGGGACATCGATGGTGGCGAAGGAACGCAGAGGCTTGCCAGTTGCAATGTCCCAGATGATGTAGTTCTTGCCGTCCTCCTCGAGCGAGAGCGACGGGACGGGGTGGTTCTCGTCGACTTGAAGGGGACGGTGGGACCAGGTGGTGAGGTACTTTTCGCCGGGCGAGAAGTCGACGAGGTTGACGCCCGGGTGGGCGAAGCGCTTTTGTCTGCTCCAGGCCTTGCCACCCCACAGCTGCACACCCTGGGCATGCATCGACGTGAGGTAGGTTCCCTGGGGCGACCACTGGATGAAGGACTCGGTCCAGTTCTCGCGGTCGACGACCTGCTCGGGCTGGTCTTCCTTCTCGTTCCAGAAGACGCCGACCTTTTCCTGGCGGTACATGGCCATCTGGTCGCGGCTGTCGGCGTCGCCCAGCCACCACCGGAGGTGCTCCTTCTGCTCGAACGGGGGAATCTCTGGCGCATGGTACTCCTCATCGACGCGTCCCTCCTTGCCGTAGCGGTCGATGTCGGTGAGCTTGTTGACGGCCATGGTGTGCTTCTTGTCGAGCGGGGTGCCGTTGAGCTGTTTGACGGCTGCGACGGCCTCGGCCGGTGCGCTGTACTCGACAAAGGCATATCTATATCGCTGTCAGTGACCTAGCCTTGTACGCGCCATGTGCGCGCGCATCCACGTACCCCTCCGTCTTGCCTGTCTCGCCCACGGGCATGTGCACGCCGTCGTCCTTGACCTTTCCCACGCTGTTTAGCTTCCGCAGCACAAACTTGACCAGCTTGCCCTTGCTGTCCTCAGGCACCACGGGCAGCCCGTCAATCACCACAAAAGCGTCGAGCCCCTCATCGAGCCGCACCTGGAACTGGTCTTCAATGTCGGTAAAGTCGATCTGGCTCTCGTCGAATTCGTCGTCGCCGTCCATGGGCAGATTTGAGTATGCCGACGCCATGATTGCGGTGTGTCTTGTGTCGATGTCGATGTCGATGTCGCTCTCGCTGTGGCTGCGGGGGACCGACTTGGTTATAACTTTGGCTTGCCAACGGTAATTTTGGTGCGCGCTAGTGGGGGGTGCCATGCACGGACCCATGGATTTGGAGAAGAGTCACCAAAAGTAATAATCCATGGTCAAGACCCCTTCATTGCTTCGTTGCGGCCATGACTCTGCCATTACTCATTACACTACAGACTCCGCGCCCGAAGCCAAAGCTGCACATCCAAGGCAACAGCGACGCGCCCAATCCAATGTCGATGCATGGTCGCCATCTCTCACCCTGTTGACGCCCACCGCACAATTCCGCATGCCGCCCAAGGAAGGTATACACTAGAAGAACAGAAACACATGAGCATCGGCTAGCCCTACGAGCCACGCTTACCTTCTGCTGACTCCATATTTGGACTCTTGACCAACCTTCCACTTGCAGACACGCGCTTTTGTAACCGTGCATCTCTTTCGCGCGCTCTTTCTGATGGAGAGCTACCGTTTCCAGCTAAGATGGGCGGTAGAGAAGGCAGCTTCTCTGCGTTGGCTGTGGCCATGGGCCCCGGACGTTTGCCGGCACGCTGATCCGCCTTGAAATCAAGATAGGCCCGCGCCGAGTGACTCAACGGGATAGGTGCCGGCACCAACGGTAGCTCTGCACCGTTCTGCAAGAGTAATTCTGCCACCGGAAATGCCTTTCGCGAAGGCTGCGCAGTACTTGGTCGTGCCACCGAGCCTGGAGAGCTCGCTGGCGACGCTGACGCTGAAGGGGATGCCGGATCCGCTGCTGCGAGCGCTAGAAATACCACATGCGTGCCTCTCGACCGGTCACGCGCGTTGGCATTGGCTCGTAATGCTAGCGCATACAGCACGTTCTGGATGTCGTTCTTCTTAACTGACGCCAGTAGCGTCTCCTCTGGGGTCGCATAGTGTGACATGTTTGGCGCTATTGGTGCTACGAATGCTCGATCCGAGTACTTTGATGTGATGAAATGTAGCCTCTGCTCTCTCGTTGACATGGGTCCTGGCTTCTGGCCAAGGTCTAGCCTTGCTTCCCAGATCGAGTTGCTTATACGGTTGCCGACTTTGAGCAGTATCTCGATAATATCGGGAGTAAATGATGTGACGTCGAGCGTCAGAGAGCGCACCTTCGTGATGTGTGTGCCCAGAGACCGATGAATACCGCTGCATTCGATGCAAATGATGATGCCGAGATTGATCGATACCCAGTCCACCTTGATTTCTGTGCCGCAATCCGCGCACATCTTGTTACTAGCATCAGCATCACGCACCTGCTTCAACAGCTTGCCCTCATCACCAGGTGTCTCTTCTCGCCGATAGCCGCCAGGTCGATCACCGACAGTGGCATGTCGGGCGGGCGCTTTGGAGCCATATGTGTTGCGGTGACTCGACATGGACGGGCTCTTTCCGGTAAGCACGGATGCAATGTCCCGATGAGTTTGCCCAGGCAACGAATCGGTCGATGGCCTATCAGATTGTCCTGCAGTCTCAACAGCTGTCTGTAAGGCGTTGTTGACCGCGCTAATCCATGACTTCATGTCTTCTTCATTTGTCGCCTGATACACTCGCGTGTATTGCGGCGTGATGACTTCGAAGCAAAACCGGCGGTCTGCGTTGCGTGCCTCGCGCACAGAGGCCATGCGAAGATCAATGGGTTCCATGTGCAGCTCCAGACTTTGCTTCCAGTTTGTGTATTCCGAAAGCCTACCTTGATCAAGGACGATCCAGAACCTTGCAACGTCAGTGTAGCCTTTACTTCTATAGCGCATGTACTCACTTGTGCCAGGCTTGCTTATTCAAACCCTTTGGATCAACATGGCTCCCGGGCCTGCTGAGCGCCCAAAGAAGCCCCTCTTTACGGTGCGCACCCGATCCAGCTTCTACCATGGAAGCGAGGTCCTTCTCTTCTAGATCCCTGAACCCCTTAAACTTGTCCGGTTGCGGTGTAGTCATTGCCAAATTTGCCTTGCTGGCTTCTGGGCTTTGCGGTAAAGCTATTGACGAAGGGATAGTCGTAGTTGGCGCTGTCTGAGGGGGGACTACTGTGCTCTGAAATACAGGAACGATGCTGCCTTTTCGGCCTGGGGGCGGTTCTGGGTCGGATCTCGACATTGCTCTCGGCACGCTTCCGGTAGAAGTTGCTGGAGAAGTGATTGACGGCATCGGCGCTTCGTCGAATGTCTTTTTGATGGTTTCCAACGCTCGCCGTTTTTCTTCTCTTTCAGTCCTCTGTATCTGGAACTCCTTGTCCGCCTCTTTGACTTCGCAAGTCAGAGCTTCTAGATGCGGCAGCATTGTCTCAATCTTCTTCGCTGTCTCGAGATAGCGCTTGGCCTGAGCGTCTGCGTATCTTGTCAAATGAGAAAGCACTTCCTGGTCTTTCCTGCCGCCGTGCAGATCTTGCATGAATGAGGAGTAATCGAACCGCTTCAGCTCAAAGTTTCTTCTCTTTGCTTGATATTTGGAGTCTGTCTCGGCGCGTTTCTTCTCTTTTAGTGAGTCTTGCCGCTGACCCAGATATCGGCCTAGGTATTGGTAGTAGTCTTTGCTTTCCTCTTCAAAGTCTTTGCGCTTTGTCTCGGCCTGCTTGATATCGATGTTGTAGAGTTTGTAGATGGGATCAATGATGAGCTTCTGGATATTGGTGGAATTCGACTTTTCGTATCCAAGGATTTCTTTTGCGATTTTGTCGAAATAATGGTCAATGGCAGGCTGGACTGCGTTCGCGTTGGATGATGATGCTTCTCTTAGCGCGTCCATGAGGTCGGACATGGCGTTGTTGCATGCCACCTGAGCCTCCATGGCTGACTCGGCGCGCTTCAGGACCTTCTTCCATCGTGTACGCATGTTCCCCGTCTTCTGCTCGAGTGACTTCATGGTGGCACGAAACAGGGGCCCATCGTCAGTTTGACTGAGGTCCTCGCCCGGACGGGACACATCAAGCTTCACGGGCGCGTTCCCGCTTGTCAGGGTTGTCGCCTGGCTTGGTATCAAGGCTAGACTGTTCTCTGGTATGGATTCACATGTAGGCGATCTCGGAGGAGCATGATCCCACTCCTTGTCTTCCCCGGCCGAATCGCTGACTCGAGACTCTATCGATTGGGCCGAGGGTACGCGAAGGCGGGGAGGGACGCCGAGTTCCAGGCGTGGAGACGGTGACTTGGGGCTCTGTAGCTGACGTGCAGTATCTGTACATGTTAGTCGGACGCCCGGTCGCTCGTGGGCACGCGGGATGGGCACTGGCTACGTACTTTGGACCCAAAAGGTGAAGCTCGCCAGCGTCTCGAGACGATGTGCTCGCTGATCGTACTCGACAAACTTGGTAGTGTCAGCAGCCGTGGTTTTGAAGGGGGTCTACTATACCCACACTGCAACTTGTGCGCCAGCCCCCACCTCGAGACTCGGGCGTCTTGGGCGGGGTCCATTTCCACGACCACTGGAACTGCACTGACGCATGCCCGCCCGTCGAATAGTCTCCCACCAGCTCTACCTGCGGGTTCTTGTGGAGGTTGGGGTTGGCATGGAACTCGCGCGTGACTAGATTGTCGAGGTCTTTGGAGCTCGAGGCAAAGACAAAGGTCAGGCCGTTGATGTTAGTGTCGACGAGGCCCGAGGGCGCAACGGCAGAAGTGGAGTTGGGGCTGTATATGCTAGGTACGGCTAGATGCTGGCGCAGTATGAATGTGAAGTTGAAGGTGAGCTCCTCGTCGTTAGGCAGGCGTATGAGGAAAGCTGGGGGACCGTCGTTGGGGGCCACGGCCTCGGGGTCCTGCGTATGAGGGTCAGCATGGGGATGCGCAAGGCATGCTGGTGGTGGTGGCAGCAATACCTGGATGTACTCGATGACGCTGTCGTCGCCAAAGTCGCGACGCGCGCCATAGCGCGTGGCGGGAAAGGCATTGGGCGTAACGTTCAGAAGCGTGCGGTTGCGGGCATTGGTGATGTTGAGCGAAGCCACCGAGACTGTGGCCGGTTAGCAGGGCGGGCTGGAGAGGGGGGAGAGGGGGGAGAGGGGGGGAAGAGGCGGGCATACATCGAGTCTGGTCGCGCAGATACAGGGCGCCTGCATCGCCCGCTTTGCTATTGACAGCGCCCATGGCGGCGAGTAGGTCGTGGTGATGCGCGGGAGCATGCCTCTCGCGCCTGGTGGATTCAAAGGTTAATATGGGGTATAGCGCTATGATTAGAGGGGCCGACGGGCGTCGACGTCGAGGCGTCGTGTTTTCCCAAGCTCTCGCTCTTTCTCGCGCACGCACTCGGACACGGACGGGAAACGGTCATGCAGGAACGACAGCGGGTGAAACAGTCGTCATGGCAGATGGAACCCGTCCAGGCTCTCAGAGGGATTATAGCATGCCATGGCTAACATCCCCTCTGTCCCTGCATTCTCCGCCCAATCAGAACCCCCGTCTTTCCGCCGCCGAAGAGTGGGCCGCGCCTTTTCGTCGCATGCAGGACCCTCAGGTATACAAAAAAGAATTGCCTCGCACGCCCGTGGACAGGACATCTCGTACGCGCGCATTCTAGCAGTCACTCCACCATGGTGCTCCGGATACCAGCGCTGCGCCACGCCTTGCGCCAGCCCCTCGTCAACCCGCGCGCCGCCACACAGCGCCGTTGGGCCCAGGTGCAAGACGTCCGCTTCCTCGTCACCCACGACTCCCAGGACCGCGTCCTCGCAAAGTACCGGGAGAAGCTCGAGTCAAAGGCCAAGGAGAAGGGCCTCAGGGATCTCGATGAGCTCAAGGAGCAGTACAAGGACAAGATTGATGAGCTGAGGAAGCAAGCCATCGTGCCCGGCGCAACGGGGCCCTTGACACCCCCACTAGAGCAGCACCGCACCGCATCCTCAGCACCCAGCAGTCCCTGGCCGTCGCCGCCCGCGCTTCCACGCTCTGGCTCTGGCTCTGGCTCTGGCTCTGGCTCCCCTTCCGCTCCGCCCCCGGGCGTCAAGACGCTGGATTCCTTCCTCGACCTCGCCAAAGTACAAACCCTCCCCGACAAGGAAATACAAGCTCTCTGGCGCCTGCGCCACGCATCTAACCCGCAGAGTATCCACTTCGCCGTACCAGCAACCACCTTCTCGCAGCTCCTTCGCAGCGCGAAACAGCACCCTTCCTTCGTGCTCCCCGTACCCCGTGAGATAGCCGCTGAGATGACGACAGCATCCGAAGCCCAGGTCCAGGCCCAGCCCAAGACTCAGCAGGCCGCCGAACTTCACTATCTACAATTCTCCCACCCACACATTGACACGACAACGCTCATGTTCACCACATTGGCCGAGTTTAAGCTGCGAGGCGAATTCGCCAGTCCGCATACCACAATCACTTTCCACCAGGAGCTCGCCGAAAGCCACAACCTAGTCCTGGGTCAGGGCTTGGTCATCGAGAATAGGGGAATTAGCGTGGACGAGGCAAGATGGCTGGTCATGTGCATGCAGAAGTTCTACGTGCAGACGGACGAAGGTAAAGGAAGAAGCGAGCTATTGAACATGTTCACTAGAGGCGACAGTGCATTCCAGGTAGAACGTCTCATCGACGAGGCCGAGAAGATATTGTAGAACGCATTCACCAACGACACTGTTCGAATTACACAAGATCAACCAACATGCCAGACATGTCTATCCTCGCAGCGGCAGAACATGCTGCACCAGACAGGCCTGCCTGCAGAGCGGACACTCGGGCTTCTCTCGTGCCCAGTCTCCAATACACGTCCAGCAAAAGACATGGCCACACGTCGTCACACTCGGATCCTTCATCTCCTCCAAGCAAAGTGTGCATTTCCTGTTGCCTCCTCCAATCCACCCCATAGTGTCGTCGTCCTCGAGCTCGTACCTGGGCTTATCCGTTGGAGGCGTATTGGTCCATTTCTGAACTTGAGATGGCGCAGCCGTGGGCATGGTGGATGTGGCGTCGAACAAGAGGGCGTTGTTTGCGCTGTAGGCATTGGGGTCTAGGGACACTTCTGCGCCGCCGCCTACCATGGCCGATGTGCCTTGTGGATGGCCGCCGCCAACGGCTGCCGTCGAAGAAGTGACGGTGTTGTGTAGGTGTAGATAGGCCTGCACGGCCATCTGCAAGACAAGCAAAACGCCCAGGACTTCATAGCCTGCGCGGTTGTCGCCCTCCGGGACTTGGCGCGTGAAGATGTATCTTAGTCCCCATATTCGTTTAGAGAGGTGATAATAGCTGCCCGAAAAGTAGAAGGTGGCTAGCGAGAGGGCGTATATGGGTGATGGCGAAGTGATGGTGTCGAGGTTCTGCAAGACGTAGTTTTGCACGCGCATGCCTAGAGACCGCCCTATGCGTGTCTTGCTCCCGCTTTCGTGTGCTTGTTGTTGTGCCCGCGCCTGCTGTCGCCCGTACCAGCGCAAGTTGGCCTCCAGCTTGGCGCGCACTCTTCTTCTAAAGGCCGGCAGCGCCTTTCCGAGCATATACGGCCCTAGGATACACCCCAAGATGTAGCCTGCTCGCCGTCCCAGCCCTGGCAGACGGCCGCTTTCGCTTTCGACCTGCACAATGTCTGTGTATTCCTCGCCCAATGTCCGATTCCCGATCAGCGTAGTGAGACCGAGGTAAAGCAGTTCGCCCAGAACACGCGTCTCCGAGACATAGCTGTGGGCAAACCGCGCGCCATAAAGCTTGCGCAGAAGAGTGGAGAGCTGATCGAGCAAGACACCCGAGAAGTAGGCGTCTTTCTGGTGAGAGCGGATGATGTCGGGGGAGGCGGCGAAGGGGTACGCGTAGCGTGCAGAGGGAGGCATCGTGTCCTATGTGCGATGATAACGGGATGCGACGATTACGTACCTGTCGTCGCTTGATGGCAGTTGCACCTACATGGTGTGTTGATGCATATGCTTCACGTCTCGTAGGCACGACCAACCTCGGCCCGGCCAAAGCTCGGACTTTGCCTCTCCCATCCGACTTCACCACCTGGGCTGAATAACGCCTACGCCTTTGAGCCCACTGCGCACGACCTGGTTGCCTCGTTCCTCTAAAATCATACAACAGACATATATGCGTGTCGTGTCGTCATGAGACACTCATCTTATAAATCGGTGCCATGTAGGTGCATTGCTCTGAACCTCTTCGGTACGGGTACGAGTCAGTTGGGCCAACACGTCTATTTGACATGGTTTCGTATCTCATCTCACATCGCAACCCTTCTACAGTTTTTACCATGTTGTTGAGATTTCATTACTCGCTCTGTCACAATCTTCATCTCTTATTCACAGTTACTCTGGATCAAAGCGGCTGGAGCTTCGGATTGAGTGAAGTCTTGCCCGGCCCAACGTGTCAACGTCGCGTCACGACTCATCTATAATATATAGCGACACCTTCGTCACTCACCATAGCAGAGCGCACTCTCCAGGAACGCGAACTCACTTGGCAAAGAGACACCAATCGCGCAGGGCCATCGCGGAAATTGTGATCATGTCTTTGTTCGACACAAAAGGACAAGCAAGATGTACGGAGGTGGTGGCAGTGCTTGACAATCTTTTCGAAAATAGGCTCGAGTATCTCAAGTGACGTAACCGATGCTAGTCGGCTATGCACGATGAGCCTAGGGAATTGAAGCATCAGGGGCTCGCTTTCTATGCTGATGCAGTTGGCCGAATACAAAGCATTGGTGCTCTTGGTGTATACACGACAGCAGTGAACCTAAGATCTAATGTAGTATTTCTTTTTGCCGATTTTGGAGGCCTTGGGTCTGGTGTCCCATGCGCTCTTACAGTATTCCATGTCTCGTATGCACTGGTCGTTTCACGGACCAAGCCAACCATATCACATAGATGGCAGCAGCCTTGAGTCATTCTGATTGCAGAGGCACCCCCAAGGCCATGGAGATGGTTACACAGCGGACATTGTAGTGTAACGCATCTTATAATGAAGTAGATAGCTATTACCTAGGTAATTAACTGTCGTATTCCATAGAGTCTGTGCGCTCGCCAGGCCACCACCCCTTTAACTTATCCAATCTCTAGTGATGTATCATCTCGATCCTCACACACGCGTTCCCTTAACTTCCAAAATTAAGAATGATAGATGTTAGTACACGTGCTAGGGTCTGTACTCTATGCCCATTCTTATTGTATCCGTACTCGAAATCTTGGATCAAATCGCGCCTTTGGCCACGACCTTGTCTGCCAGAAGAATTATCAGAAATGCGAAATCGTGAGTTGTGAAAAAGCGAGAGATGTTCGCAACGGGATACGAGTTCTGGAGCAATTTAGTTTGCCGATACCTCCATCATCAGGAAATCTTAACGCGTGCTAGCTCTTTTGTCTTAGACATGGAGGGGATCCGGCACTATTGAAGTCACTACACGAAAACCAAATCGACCCGCTGAAGCGGGGAAGAAATCACGAATAGTCAAAATCCTCGCAGACGATCATGCTTCCCGTCGGGCGTATAATGTCGAAATCGCAGCCGAAGATGGAGGATCCGAGGCGACCATAGAACATATGATTCGCAGCTATCTAGACACGGAGGTTTCTCCAGCCCAATGGGTACGATTCATGCTTGAAAACTTGCGAGATACAGATGCAGCTCGCCGAGCGGCTTGGCTATCAGCACCTAAACCCGAAGCTCGAGTATGGGGAACTGGCAAAGAGCCCAAAAGCAGGCCAAAAAACCCGGCAAAGGAGGGAGACCAAGACAATCTCACAACAAGCATGCAGAGCTACCTGAAAGGGGAGGGGCCGAGCGGGTGAAATACGGAGCTTTGATGTCGGTGCACTGAGTATCTTCGAACGCGGTTGCGCTAGGCAAGAACACGAAAAGGAGTGGCGAACCAAGCAGGGCGTCTCCACAGATTGCCCTTACATCCAATGGTAATACAATCGCAATGAAACAAACTCCAGAAGAGGAGGACGTTCAAGACCGTCGCTTCCGCAAGCGACGCAAGAACCGCAAAGGTCACTCAATTGAATGAGCCACTCAACATTTCCTCCATCTCACAATCACTCAGACTCCCAGCTATGAGTTTGGGTTAGAAAGTAACGTGGTCTCAACATTTGAAGTCGGTGGAGCCACCGTCTCTTCTGGTTCCGGTTCAATGTCACTGTTGGAACGACTACTTTGCAAGTAAAGGCTGAACCCACCTGGTAGAGTGCTACTGATAAGTCAAAGGCAATATGGGGAGGTGCAAACGATGGGAGTGATGAAAGATGTACGTTAGCATATTTCACATTGCGCTGAGGTTAGGGGATGCTGTCTTGTGCCGGAACCGGAGACTGATCGCGGCACACGTATTGAAGCCATTTGCCTGCCAGGTTGTTCGATAAGTAGACGATGCAAACAGAGAGAGTGATGACTAGCCTGTTCACAAGTATGATAATACAAAGGCGATATGGCTCAGCCACGATACGGAACTTGAGTCTTCCCGTAGCCGACCCCAATGACGTCTGCATCATGGGCAATGTGCTTTATTGAGACATGAAATGCCTAGGTCGCCAGGCAAGTATAGAAGCAACAGGTCTTGTAAGGGCACGTGAAATCATCTAGTTTAAAAGAAAACAACCGCAGCGAGTGGTGAGTGCGTTCACTGCACAAACCCCATCCATGCGAGGGCTCTGTTCCTATTCACTCAATAGGACCGACTGTAGGCAATGGAGCCATTGGCAATGAAGAAGTGAACCATAGTCTCTTTCTGGCATGTTATAGATCCTCCAGGCCTTGACAACGTGAGATGCGCCCCGGATTGAGCCACAATAATATTGGTGATACGGGTGTGATTGAAATGAGCAGGTGGCTGAGCTAGGGCCACCATATATTGACGGATTTCCAGACTTGGTCCTTTACTGGAAGAAGAGCCTTTTTCCTGAATGTTTTCCGTTCAAAGTCCTATTGGTCCGCTCATTGTACTCGGAAACCAACTCTGCAGTACCTTCAAGATCATCCTCAGGTAGCCAATCATGGCTGTTTTCGTACCCCTCCCATTTGACGAGATAGTACATCTTGCCATGTTTGCGACAATGCTCAATGATAGCTTCTACAACGTACTCTTCCACCTCGTCATCGTCATCATTATCATCACTATTATCGATGTCTCCAGTTGGATGTTTGATGAGAGCCTATTTGATCCCCGACATGTACATGTATGGTGTCGCTATTCAGTTCTCTCGTGTACGCGTGATGAGGAGATGGACCGCGAGAAGCGGGCAACGGTGCCTGTGCAGGAATAGAGTCTTCTGAACAAGATGATGATGTGGGTGAACGCGAGGCGGGAAGCCCTGCTCTTGGAAATTCGCTGGTAGAGTGATGACTTTCTGTGCTGTAGGGACTAGAGTCGTTTACCGAAGACCGGTCTGGGAACAGAACGGTTTGCGAAAATGCTTCCAAGGGTATCGGAGTGACGGGCCTTAAAGTTAGTTGTTGAGATGAGCCTGTACTTTCAGTTCTGGGCTGTTTGATGTCGCATGAATCTCTATCATGGGTTTGAGCAAGATGTTGGACGCCAGGGGCTGCGGGTTCGGTTGCATCCGGGATATTGAGGTAAGCGGTGGATGTAGAAATCTTCCGTTTCACTGGTGTCACTGGAAGCGCGCTATTGGCAACGAATGCTGAGCGCATGAGGCCGGGCGATGTCTGAACGAAGACTTCGTCGTCTTCCTCGCATGCCTCCTCTTCTTTCTGAGGAGTAGTGGCATTGTCGTCCATGGCTGGCTCGACAGCGTCATTTCCATGGTGGGGGCCACTCCCAACTAAGCCCCTTGATCTCCCTCTGCCTCTACTCCGGCCCCCTCTGGGCCTACCTCTAGTTCTTGTGTGTGCTTCCAGAGGCAGGCCCAGCCCGCTAAGCATCCGGCTTCCTCTTCCGGCAACCTTGTCGAATCTTGCATTCTTTTCCAGCTGACACAGTGCAAGCTCCTCGGCCTCTGCGCGCACGGCAATTGCCTCTGCCTCTGCCTCTGCCTCGAGTCTGAACTGCTCGTTCTCATACCGCTCCAATTCAGCAGGAGAGACGAAGTGCAGTATGCGACCGGGAGGCACCTCCTCGGTCTCTTCGCCGTCGACGGCGTCACCGCTATCGTCGGTGCGGGTGATGTGGACGGTATATAGGTTTCGCGTAGTCGCGCCCTCTGTCTGTCGGCGATGCAGGATGCGCGTGTGGGCATGCGGTATTGGGCAGTCGTCGGGGGGCTGTGCGGTGACCAAGGCGGGCTCTTTACGTACGCGCCACAGCTGTTCATAGACATCGGGTCCGGGTGTGTATGCTTCCCACTCCCACTAGAGAAAGGCTCAGCAGCTGCGCAGGCTTCGTCGCCGCATGACGTACCATCAGCGTCCTGCCCCTACCGCGCCCCCTGCCCCGCCCGCGTCCACGACCACCCATAGAGCCTCTCATGGCCATTGCCAGCGCGTGTTGATTTATCGACTAGTCTGCGGCGCATCCGACGCGACGGCTTGTGTTGCGGCGCGTCATGCTGAATTGTCGTGACCAGCAGCGGGCTCTGTCGCGCTCCGGCACGTGCTGATGCGCTTATGTCAGCAATTCCAGCAGATGACACTCTTGCAAGGCTTCAAGGCCTTTTCTGTGTCCATGTTTCGCATCAATGCATGTTTGACGACGGTGCGAGTCGTGCTGTCGTCGCCATGCAGACATTGGCTACAGCTTCGGAGCTTACCTAGCATTCACCCATCATCGCGCCCCACGCGTAGGCGTCCAATGAAACTTGCCTTTCACCTTTAGCGCGCTTTTAGTACAGCTCAGTCAGCATGCTCTGGCAGCATCATGTCACACTTCGCGCGACCTCTTAGATACATATCGACTGCCACGAATGTCTAATTCCTCTGCCTGCACGGTTCAACATGTCAGCGCCGACTCTTGGATGTCAGATTGCACCGCACTACTTCCACCACGGCCAAGGTTCCCGCTCAAACAGCGACTCGGACATCAGCGAACGAGTTCTAGGCTCGACTGAGATCGCTACATCACAAGGGCGTCGTGCTAGTGACCGCCATGAAACGACGGACAGCACCATGCTCCCTCCAAGCAGGCCTCGACCACTGCAGCGAGACACGACCCATAGCAACCATCGACAGGTGCCCGTCGGCTTTTGGCACTGGTCCATGGCTGGTGTTCGGCTGCATGTTCTCAAGCTCTGGTTCCGCACCAATCTCATTCTCGCCCTCGCCATCATGACATGTCTTTGCCTCTTTTGGGGCGCGCTATTCGGCCAAGACAAACGCATCGAGAAACTGAACATTTGGGTTGTGGATTTTGATGGTCAGCCACCTTACACCAACATCACTCCATTCGTTGGGCCCTTCGTCACACAGACCGTTCGAAACATGATGAATGACGGGGGCATGGTGCCTGGGTACGCTTTCGCCTCGCCCGGAGACTTCGACAACGACCCTCTCAAGGTTCGCGAAAGCATATATGACTTCAAAGCCTGGGCTTCCATCATCATAAACCCTGGTGCTACTGCCATACTTGAGGCAGCAGTCGGCCAAGGCAATGCGAGCTACGATCCGCTCGATGCCTGTGAAATCACTCTCAATACGGCACGGGATCAAACCACAATTGCCTCATACATTTTGCCGAGTATGAGCCTTTTCCAGAAGCGAGTCATGAATGAGTTTGGCCGATCATGGATCGCTCATTTACTTGAGAATGGTGTCTCTGTCAACGATATGCACCTAGAAATTTCACCACAGGCCATATCTCCCGGTATCGACTTCACCATTTATGACTTACGACCTTTCGGCCCGCCCATCGCTACTCCGGCTGTCAGCATCGGATTGATCTACCTCATCATCATATCCTTCTTCAGCTTTACGTTCTTTTTACCCATACACCTAAAGTACCTATCCCCCAAGGGCCACCCACCGTTACATTTCCATCAGCTCATAGTGTGGCGCTACACTGCGACTGTTGCGTCATACTTCCTCCTCTCGCTCATCTACTCTTTTGTGGGTCTCGCCTTTCTCTTGCCCCTGAACAGGTCGCCAACGACACACTACCAATCCGCCGAGAACCCAAATGCTTATGGCTATGGAACCTTTGTGGTATATTGGATGGGCAACTGGGTTGGCATGACTGCCTTTGGGCTTGCGAGCGAAAATATGGCTATGCTACTCGGGACGCCATGGACAGCTCTGTGGCTCATCTTCTGGGTCATCAGTAATGTCGCCACTGGCTTTTACGCCCTCGACCTGGCGCCGGACTTCTACTACTGGGGATATGCTTGGCCTATGCATAACATTGTCGAGCTGACACGCTCTACTTTGTTCGATCTGCATCCCCGCGTGGGCCTCAACTTTGGCATACTGTTCGCTTGGGTTGTGATCGGCACAGGTCTCTTCCCGCTTTGTTGCTATTACATGCGATGGAATACTACAAGGACAAAGAACAAGGCCATTAAGGCTGATACAGAATGGAAGGCGAAAATGGATAAGGCGAACGAAGACCCCGGCCTCTTGGCTAGGATCACCACGATCGGAAGTAGAAGATGAAAGGACGACGTGGTCATTGCCACTATACTTTCGCTTTCCAGTCCCATCCCACAAGAGCCACCCTTGTGGCCACAAGTAGGATCCCCCCAACAAAAAATGACAGGCCCGCCCAAATGTTCGCATATGTATAATTGCCATGGTGACTTTGAATGAGAGCACCAGCTAGCGGTGGGCCTGTGAAACTGGACACGCTAACGACAGTGAATGCCATGCCCATTCTTACCCCCGCCTTCTTTAAATCCCTTTCACGACTCATGTTCCCGATGACGGCGGGCCACAGGGCTTGAATGACAGCACTTCCACTACCATATATGACGGCAAAGACATACAAGGTACCAATTGACTTTATGCCAATCCATGCAAACATCATAACTCCACAGATGAAGGCAAAAGGAATCAGTACGTTCAAGCCCCCAATTTTGTCAGCATAGTAGGTAGGTAGCAAGCGGAAGAAGAAACCCATGCAGACCTGAACCAGGAGTAGGTTGATGCTTTGCTGATAAGTAGCGCCGAGAACGTTACGCGCATAACTTCCGATATAGAAGAAGGCAAAATACAAGCCCCAGAAACTGAAGAAAGCGCCAGCGCAGTATAGGGTGTAGGGTAATTCCTTGAAGCTTGCCCAGTCGACCAAGGGGCCCGTCTTCCGCGGTGGAAGGCGCGTACGATACAGAGCAATCGTAGTCATGTTTACGACTAGCATTATAAACCCGATGATGCGAATGGTCCACGGGAAGCCCAAGTTAGGTAGACATTGTTGGACAATGACGGGGAAGATGACGCCCCCTGTGCAAGAACCCAGGGCCGTGAAGCCAAGTGCGAAGGCGCGACGCTTGACGAAATAGGTTGATACCAGAGCCATGGAGGGGCAGAATTGCAGGCCGTTCGCGATACCCAGACACACGCCCTGGGAGAGGAAGACCTGCCAAACGCTCCTAGATTCCGCCAAAGTGAAGATGCCGAGCAATTGGAAGCATGAACCGGTAATGTAAACGGGGCGAAAAAGACCGGCGTCCGTGGCGCGTCCGGTAAATGTACCGAGGAAGAAGAGGAGGAAGACCTGAATGGAGCCGATCCAAGAGATCGTAGACGGCGCTATGCCAAGGGTGTTCTCGTAGTAGGTCTGATAGACGCCAAATGAGGTGAAGAAGCCAAAGGTGCTCAATATTGTCAAATGAGTACAAAGAACTTGCACCCAGGCTGTGACGCCACCGTCGGGGGCTGGGCCGGGATCAAAAGATACTGCAGAGCGGCGCGAGAGTACTCGTGCAAGCGCGGGTTGGGGCGACTTGACACTGGTCTGTTGTGCAAGCTGAAATCCGGCGTCGCTTTCTTGTGCGGGCTGTTGAATCTCAGCTTCTGGCGTGGCAGGCCACAGCTGTAGGTGATTGCGCTCCGCATCAGTGTTGGTATTGACATGGGTGGCCTCGTCGTGGCTCTTCTCGGTTTCAATCCGCTGAGCTGTCATCATTGCTGGTCACTCGTACCTGGCATGCTCTGGGTAAGGGGTGAAGAGCTATAGGGGGAGGCGGCACGAGGCAACATGCCTTACCAAGGTGCTGCACCTCGCAGAAATACAAAATAGATGCATGACGATTTCCGGAAATAACGTAAAGCCAAACGCTCATCGCTGCCGGATGCAAGTAAGCGCGGAGTCGGTGCAAGACGCGATCCAATGATGCGGAATGTGGCTGCCAGCTTGTGGGGCCGGTAGTTTTTCCGACAATCACGCAAGACTTGGTCATCATCGTCAAATACCGCTTCTCGTAACCTACATTTCCCGGCACAGCCAAGTCACGACGTATTTGAGCTGGGAAATCTAGTTCTGGAACCGGCTGTTGCTCTGGAGGAATTAGTGGGCTACAGCAGCGGACTCGGCTAGCCTGGGACGGACTCGCAGAGAGAGCTGGGTCGCGCACATGTGACAATGATCTTGTCGTCTCTTGTACCTAGAGTCTTTCATGATTAAACTTGCGATAAGCGACTCATTGAACGCGACGGACCCTGATTGTAGACCCTGTGTGTAGGTCCTCCAATGATCAGTCAACCGCGCTTTGTCGCCCTTGATGACGGTTGCATGGTGGTCAGACATGACGTCGCCGATGCATAACCCACCCCATGCGCTGAGAACGCCATTACTCACATAGAAAGTCGCTCAACAACCTTTTTCCAGACCTCACCATCACATTCTTGCCATCTGGCATTCCGTTCCCCGATTTTGCCTGTCTTTCCATATCAACAACCTAGTTTGCTGCAATTACCAGTGTTCCAACATGGGTGGCTGCGGATCAACGCTTCGCGTTCTGCCTACTGTACGCCCCCAAGAGGGGAATCGCAACAATACAAATTGCACGGGATGTGAAGATTGTATGCTGAAATTCTACAGCTAATCGTTCGCTGATCGAGAGCTAATCATGCCGCCGCGTTATCAGGTCAGAATTGTGTAGATTGTAAAAGTAAGCCATCCTTGATCATCTTCAAGGCCGTGGTATACTACCGTCTCAGACCCAAATACAGCTGCTGTCAAATCGAAAAACCCTCTGACAATGGATCAGATTGCACCGGGTGCCGCAATTGTACGCGCTGTGAAGATTGCACCTCTTGTCAAAACTGTACCGATTGCGAGGACAGCAGCAGATGCAAGAATTGCACTGGGTGCAAAGGTTGTGAAGGATGTCGCAATTGCACAGACTGTACAGATTGTGTAGAGTATGTCCAAAAATCGGTACCATAAAGCTACCGACAAAACAAAGCTCGAAGAAGAAGACTAATTGGTGTAGTTGCTACAACTGTACTGACTGTACAGGACTGAAAAACGCACATAACGAGACAGGTGTACACAAGGGATGAGAAGGATAACCGTGAAACTAATGGGTGTGAGTAATGTCTCGTGGCGTTTGTGGAGGCAGTTACCGAGAGCCTAGTTAAAAGATAACAAGATTCCGCGCACGATTGGAGATTGAAACACATGCTTTGATATACAATCCAGGTGATAGAGTGCCCGTCAATCCTCACGAGATGAGTGATGGAAGTTGCCGCTCATCAGGATCTCCAGAACATCTAACTGGTCCGTACTTAGTACTCTTTTCGGGGTACATCAAAATTCACCACCTAGGTCGAAAGCCCAAAAGTCAGGGAACGACCAGCTGCTGGCATCAATCTGCATGTCCTGTAGCGCATCGAATGACCCATTCATATCTTTTGGCAGGCTTGCAGTTCCTGCGTCGGACCCTGCGCCGTTGAGTGGAGTGAAGCCCGATTGCTCGCATGCCATGGGGGTCATCCCGAATCCGATCTTGGCGCCACTTCCACCAGCATTCATACTTGGCGTCCTGTCTTCAGAGGGAGATGCACTCGCCATCGTAGTACGTAGTGATGAAGCCAGACTATTCTTTGGGTCTTGTTGCAATGCTAACACCCTGAATGCTAGTGTTGTAAAGCAATCGAGTGTCTTCCTGCACCTCGATAGAATGTCATCGCTTGCATTGTTGATGTAGGCGATGGATGTTGCGGGGGAAGGCGGAGGGGGTAGCATACCAACCGCAGCAGACATCAACCAATACTCCATGTAGCCAGTTCCTAGCCGGAGGACCTTCTGCTCGAAGATCTGTCTTGTGCGTTCAAGGATTTCAATTGATGACGTGCAAAGTGTCTCGACGAGGAAGGACGCTCGTGGTAAAGCGGCCAGGTAGAGTGTGCCGTCAAGCGAACCCCATTGCTTGGTCATGCTGAGGTCCGCAAAATGAGTCTGAGGACCTGCGAGCTGAGTATCCGAGGATCCAGGCGGGGCTACAGACGACTTCACGACGTTCAGAATGCAGTTATGGTACACAACTTGGGACAGCGTCAACCCCACTCTGATGATGTCGTTGCGAGAATTGCTGAGTGACAAGATGCCTTTTGATAATAAGTCGTTATGGGTCGTGACTGTCGAGCTGCAAGTGTCTACGCAGGTAGTAAATGAGTACATAAAACGGCTGTTCCGGGAGGCTAATCTTGCATATGGCTTGTGGAGTACAAGCAGATATTGACGCAACTGCAGCAGGAGAAGTGCAGATGGTATTGCAGCACGCTGATCATCCCATTGGGGTAGGGCAGCTATGGCTGCACGAATCTGCGCATCGAAGTGCAAGACATCAGCGTATTGGAGGTCACTGGATGGGGTATTCAGCAGCTGTGTGAGGTGGATGCGCAGTGGCAGCGATTTGAGACTCGCAATGAGGTAAGAAGTTGACGTGAAGTGCCCAACAGGCTCCTCTGGAGGAAACCGTTCTGTGTTTATAGAAAAGGCGTCGTCGGCGAGATTGGCTGGCGCTGGCGTGTCAAAGTACAGCGCAGTTAGCCCCGATTGGAGGCCGCTCTCTACTGACGATTGTAACTCCAGCTCCATGACGGTAATCCACAGTCGCTTCTTCATTTGCTGATCGAATACTGAGATGGTGCCATTCCCTAGCAGGACGGGGTCGCGGTGCATGCCAGATGCCAACGCAAGCCGCAGCAGATCCCCAGAAGTGACCCAATCTTGTTTCAATCTGACACAGTTGACTCGCTTGGCGAGTAACGACAGACATTGCAGTTGGAAGAAAGATAACGTAACTCGCTTACGGGGTTGCAGATTGATCCAGTTTTCGCAAATATCTATGAGATCGTGCGCGGCTTGCCGATCGGCAGTCGTGTCACCGACAAAAACGTCATCTTTCGCGTCCATACATTTTGTGATGGCCATGATCAACAAAAGCATGACGGCGAAGCTTGCACGATCTCTATCCGTGGAGTCGTTCCTCCAGAAGGCGTGATACTCCTCCCAGAAAGACGACTCATGCAGGATACGGTAGCTTGTTTCCCATGTCCGAAAATAGAGGGCAGCCTGCGTGTCGAGGATGCGTCTCACAGGCAGTACGGCGAATATTTCAGCGTCAGTAACGTGACCTCCAGTACCGCGCTCTTTGGCAGATTTCTTCCTTCGATCGCGGAACGTCTTGAAGTCAGATTTGACGCGCATGATTGAGTGATCGACACTCAAGGCCTCGTGTGTGAAAGCCTGGAGCTCATGGTACTTGCGAGATTGTCAGCTTACGAGACACATTGATTCAGGACATGACTTGTGAGAGGTACCATGGAGATTATGCTCATGACACTTGTAGCACCATGGAACTGAGATTTGAATCCCTTTCCTCTGAACATCATCTCTTCTACAATGGCAGGCTCTTCTGTCACTGTGTCTTCGTACTGCGACGGATTTCTAGTGAGCTGCTGAGCAGCCAGCCGCTGCTCTAGCACAGCGATGCGTCTCTCTTGAACTCTGACTTTCCAGCGTAATGTGTTGGATCTGTCAACAGCCGGATCGCTGTCTACAGGTTGCTCAGCCAGAATGTAGGAGGCGCCGGTCTCAGCCTGCGCAGATGTAGTGGCGTGCGACTCTTCCAGGAGGCGCGGATCGTATGTGCACTCGTGTCCTCTCCCAGTCTTTTGACATCGTCCGCACACAGGAAAGACGCGGTCGCATTTCATCTTGCGGTTGCGACATGCATAGCACGATAAGACCTTGCGCTTCTTGCTTGTGCGCTGCTGCGACGGCCCATCGTGGCCATCTGGTGAGTCGCGCCCTTGGGGCGAGTTTCCACGCGACCTATCGCTGATCCATTCGGCACCTTGAACGGACATGGCGAATCAGGGATGGCAGCGCTGTTAATTGCTGTCGTGGTGACGGAGGAACGTGTCGGACAAGGCGGACTTGAGAACAGACAAGACGGCACACGCGCCGCGTTGGCGCGGTCGGCCGACACTCGGACATTCGGATATAGGACGGGGTTGTCTTCAGCTCGGCACGCCAGTCGCACCCTTCCGAGGTCGCTCGTCATGAACCCCCGGGGCCTCCTCACCACATTTCTGCACACCTCGCTACTGGCTTTGCGCAACCGCCAAGACGTCAGTCAGCTGTCTTTCTGCATGAAATATCTCTCCGACCGAAGAAGCGGGGAATCCTTACTCACCCCACAGGCTTTGAGCAATGCTTCTGAGCGCAATCTCACAACAGCCTTTTGGTTCGCCGTTGGCCATGCCGGTATCATGGGAGCCATCCTCGCAACCTTGGCACTACTATTGACATAGCTTCTGCCACCCAGCTAGGTGACGTGATGCCTTCGAGGGAAAGACGAATATAGGCGCAGGAGTGGCCGGGCCCAAATGGACAACTAACCACGCCCGACTACCATATATAAGGGGCAAAACATCGACCAATACCAGCGCGATGATGCCACCGCCTGTTATGCCCAGCTTCCGGCATTGAGCTTCGGCGCGTGCTTTTTCGGCTGCGGTGGTACCTACTCTGCCAATCGATATGCCGGCATCTGTGACCCCGATGGTTGCGACTTTAACAGCTACCGCATGGGTGTCAAAGGCTTTTATGGCAAAGGCAAGAGAGTCGACACTTCCAAGAAGTTCACGGTCGTCACACAATTCATTGGGACCGGCGCAGACATGGAAATCAAGCGTTTCTACGTTCAGGGTGGCAAAATAATCGCTCAGCCCGCATCAGCCATTCCAGGCGTCGACGGCAATTCCATCACCACAAAGTTCTGCGACCAGCAGAAAGCTGTGTTTGACGATACATGCACATTCAAAGACAAGGGCGGCATGGTGAACATGGCTAAAGCTCTCGCTAATGGAATGTTTCTTGTAATGAGTTTGTGGGATGACCATCACAGCAACATGCTTTGGCTAGATTCCACCTATCCCACCGACAAAAACCCGGACGCCGACCTGGAAACGGGCAGAGGAGAGTGTGAGACGACCAGTGGCGTGCCATCCGATGTTGAAAACCAGTCTCCAGATGCTACAGATACGTATAGCAACATCAAGTTCTGGCCACTGAACTCGACCTTTGGTTAGGTGACAGTTCATGCGTGAGCCGTTCGCACAGTGCAATGGAAGACAGCGTACAAAAGCGGGTTTCTTAAGGGTCTGGAAGTGTCATATTGGCGAATAAATCGTCACAGTCGCTCGTTCATATGCGTGTAAATAGGCGAACTCAGTGGCAGCTGCTTGGCTTGGCCAAGCCTGTGTTGGTATCAACCCTCCGGGTGTGGACACATCTAACATGTTTAAGCCATCACTGCTAAAATCTGGCACACAGTGACCTGTCAATTATTCTGGGTCGTGACATCGTTGTTGCTGGCGAGTTGAACATACTAAAGTGCTTAGGTGATGTGATGGGTTTGACCACATGCCACTCTCCTGTAGCGTTGACGATGCAAGTCAGCCAAACGGTGACACTGCGCTAGGTCCTATACCTACCTTCCGTGTCGACTAGTGGCCTCCCAGAGAGGATATCACCCCGTGATTTCCAGGGTTCTCGGCTCTGTAGTATTCGTTGTTTGAGGTATACTCAAAGATCCCGAACCATCTTAGGTTGGATCGCAGGTCATGAATACCTGTGACAGCAGTAAAGAGAAGTTGAACAGCTTAGCATCGAATCTTCGCGGTAATCGATGTATATCCTGTTAAAGCACACTCTGCTAGATCGACCAGCCCACTCCGTTTAGTGAGGTTTTAGTACACACGCCTAGCGGCTAGCGAAAGTTCTATCAGGCTGCCGTTTATGAGGAGCTTTCTACAGGGGCAGCGGACAATGGAATAAAAGTTAATCTTGACCATCGAGCCATCGCGGTGTATAATCAATATGAACACAAAAGTGTCGCATGCGAATTAACACTTCGGCAATCATCAAGAACTGTGGACTGAGTTTTTGAGATGAGGCTTCTGCCATTACTAAAGAGCCCCAGTACTAAAGCTCATTGCGATATCCCCCTTTATCCCAGAACGAATTTGCGCATGATGTGACATGCGCTAGAAACATTTGTTTTCTCAAGTTCTTCAATTGCGAAGAAGCTTACAGGGTAGGATAACTAAGAAAAGCAATCCACAAAATCACAGTCACCACCGGTAGTCCGGGATATATGCAACCAGCTCGCCGGTCAGAAATCTCTTCATGAGATGTCAGTATTTGCAAGTTCAGGATGCGCCGCGAAGAGGGAAGCTTACTCTGGCTTCATAGCCTCGCCGAACAGCTCGTGAATCATCTCTAACTGCTTCTTGACGGTTGCCAACCTTGTCGCGACCCTGGACCTAGGACGGCGAGCAACGTAGATCACAAGCGCATCAATCGCCTGCTGGATGAGACCCATCTTTTTCTTGACCTCAGTTTTTTGCTCATGCATCCTGTAGTCATCTTTAGCGGCCGTGGTTAATCTGAGGAAGTCCTCAAGCTCCGCTGCCTTTGCCTCAGCTCGACGAATAACGACTAGATGATGGTTTGAGGGGACTCCAGAGAGTAAAGGGATGAGGAAGAGTGGAGGGATATCGTTAGCGGATAGTGGTGGCATCGTCGTGGTCGTGCTTCGAGGAGAGAAAGTTAAATCAATTGGTGCACCAAAGGGGTTGAGAGATATTGTGTAGTAAGGAAGGAATCTGTATTTGCAGTTGGTAGTGAAATCAAAACTGAAAGATAGAGATACTCGCAATCTCAAAGACCCAAAACGGATTAGCGCATCACTGCCAACAGCAAAGTCCGTTTGCACAAAAGCAACACCCCGTCGTCGCTACCGAGATATTAACGATAGTGCAATCATGCGACACTCACTTCTACTTCGCGCACATAAGTCTCGCTTCCACCATTCTCTTTACCGCTACCTCAAACTGAAGGCAGTAGTTCCCGTGGTTGCAATCAGTGCGGGCAGAACGCTGATATTGGATCAAAGTATGTTGGATAAAGAGCTTTTAGGCATCGTTAAAGTTCGCCGGGTACGCTATAAGCAACACATGAAGTGCTATACTCTTTTGTTTCCGCGAGACCGAGATAACTACGGCGTCCAGACGTGTAGGTAAAGTGACAGGCATAGTTGTTACCTAGGTAATTGATTGTCATTGACGTTCGCTTTGTTGTATACTAGAAGATCATTCCGACATCCATCCAAAAGCGCGACCATGGCAGCTTTTTCTACTAGTACTATTTGTTTGTTCAACAAAAACACTGTATGTTGAGTTTCTGACTTAAAGCCATATGCTAAAGAGGTCTTCACAATGGATGTTCGCACAGGGTTTACACCTGAGGCGTGAAGAGGCCGAGGGGCGCGACTACTGCCCTCGACTTATCTCATTACCCCACATGGCACGTCTCTCGAGCCTTGGCGTATGAACTTTGGGTATTTTCGCATTCTCGTAATAGGGCTTCGTAGTTGCCTTCCCAGTGCTCATCAGCATCCTCGGCATCTTCCAAACTGGCATCGCTAGTACCGTCTTCATTGCTCATTACCAGCTCATCTCTCGAATCTTCCTCTACTTGGTCGCGCTTGATTGGGCTCAGAATGCGACGTAGGAAATGATTGAGCTGTTTCCACTTTCTTCTTTGGTACTCCAGTCCTGCAAGTGAGGTCCGCTGTCACAAATTAGTCTTCTACTCCACCTTAATATTTGTAAACATACACGAGCGATCTCGGCATCTTGTCGCTCTTTCTCAGCGGCTTTCTTCCTTGCAGAGTCCTCCACCAGAAACTTTTCTAGCACCGAGAGGTGTCGCTTTTGCCACGGCGCCCTCCACTTGATATGACGCCAGTGCATGCTGATGGCAAGATAGCAAGAGCCCAGTTTCGATGCAGGTATGGTATGGGAACATGCGATGTTTCTGCTTCAAATTAAGGCGCTAGGGCTCAATTGTAGTCACTGGTTACTGGATAGAGGTGTGATGTGAGGCGGCTAGCACGAAAGAAATGAAACCCCTCTTGTGACAACAGCGGCGCAGAACTGGAAAGAGTCAGGTGACTGGTTTTCGCGCGAACTAACAGTGAATGTGAGGCCCCAAGTCCGCCCAGGCTAAGCGTGTCACGAGCTGAACAGTATCAGGTTGCGGGCTCGCGCCCTTCATTCCGCTTCACCACCAACCCATTACCTTTTTCTATCGGTATCACAAGAGAAAAGCCTGTTTCTTTCGTCCGTATCGTAGCTAAGTGAACGTCGGATACATACACTTGGTGCAAATTCTCTTACCCACTCCCGCGCCCGTTGTCCCAACTCGAATTCTCGCCCGGCCCCGAGTGAACGACTTCCGCTTCTCTCGGCTTTGAATCGTTCCAAAATGTCATCTGTTTCCTCTTCCGGTCGTCCAAACTCCTCACCGACAGCCTCGCAAATTCCGCCAAAGAAGGGAGAAACTCACAAGTATATGCGCTCTATAGACGCTAATTTTGGTGACCGGCTGGCCAATGCGCGCAACCTGGCGCACACCGAGGTGCCTCCTGCGCCTCCTCGTGAGCAAAACAGGACTTCGATGGGCTATATTTCTTTGGAGGCTGCCAAATCGATCCGTGAAGCTGCGCGCATCCCTCCTAGCGTCTCAAGGTACGAGTGGGAGAACGGATCTTACCGCTCTCCCTTTGACTACAACATTCCGGGACACAGCATCAGCGGCGATAACATTACGTTGGCTCAGTCTATCTCCTATACCCCCTCATCAGGTCGCCCGCAAAATCTATCATTCGGCAGCATGCCACCTGCAGGCACCGGTACGCCGCCAAACATGGCCATTTACGAAACGGAAACTGAGATGGGGGAGGAGAAGATGTGTCGTGCAGTCACACCGGGTCCTAACGTAAGCGTAATGGAACAATTTTCTCGCATGGAATTGCTAACCAATGGATAGGCCAAGGAACGCTTACTCCTCCTCGGCCCTTTGCTTGTCATCCGCAATACCGCTGTCCCGCTCCGCAGCGATGATCGCGAGACGCTTCACATGTTCATCGACAAGTACATGGGGGAGTCTCTCCGCACGATTGTTCAACGCGACGTAATCCTGCCCGAGGTTGTCTACAAGATCAGCATTCCGATGACGGACACCAACTGGGCGAAGTACAAGCAGCTGCTCTCAGTTTTTGGCTTCGCCAATGGTGTCCACGAGATGCTTGCCAAGGGTTCTGATGATTTCGACAAATACACATACATGGTTGATTCTGAGACGAGCAAGGAGCATCTCGAGGGCTGGAAGATTCTGGCGAGCGCGGGTACGAGGGGCATTGGCATGGAGATGCTGTCACAGGAGCTCATTCGTATCTGGAAAGGAAGCTGGATCTATAGTGGATCTGGTTACGCGGGTCAAGTAGAAGATGACTGTTAGTTCAGAGGCAGTATGCGGGCCGTTAGCATGTAATGACTCAACCTTCCAGAGTAGAAAGTTAGGAACCTATTCAATAGCTTCTCGGCTTCATTAAGAGGCGACTGGGAAATAAATTGACGATAATTCTCCCAGTCCCTCCGTGTCACCTGGTTGTTGAGGAAGTGAGTTGATGTGGGCCTTGAGCCGCGGAGGATCAAATGAGCAAGGTCTAACTCGCCGCAGCGGATTTGCGTTTGAGGCCGGCCCATAGAATTTGGAATGCATTCCAAAGCTGCGATAAAACTGCTGACAAACATCATGGAGACCAGTTCCATCATCTCTAAAAGTTGCGCCTGCTCTTGGAGCCTCGCGGTGCCCATCGTGTTGGCGCGTTGGCGCTGGTGGTCGTGGCAGCGCGGTGGGGCAGACGCGAGGGCGCAATCATGGCCGCCGTGCTCTGCTCGCATCGTCCAAACCCATCGACCCTCTCTTTTCGCGCCATCCGGCACTCTTCCGCCACGACCGCAGATTAGCAGCGCGTCTTGATTCAGGCACGGGCACCATGCACGACGCTTTCGCTGCTTCGTACCTGCCTCTTCAAGTTTGAGGCTACACACTGGCCTCCACCAGAAACTCGTCAAACCTTCATCTGCATATCGGGTCTGTTGCCTACTTTCTACATGCTACCGCAAGCTCTCGATCAAACATCATCACGCGTCCCGTCGTGCCTCCGCTCTCACACGGAACTTCGCATTAATACTATCCCGGCCATAGTACATGATGCGCACCGGCATATACGAGTATCCAATGTTCAATTAAGCTTGACACCCGGAACTAACTTCACCTTAAGCACACGCTAGTGCTTCCCCACAATTCCTCTGTGGATCCTGGCCCTCATCCATGCATGGTGTCTTGACTATCCCAACATCTCTCTTTATTCGTGACAACCTCCACCGCAATATAGCATTTCCATCAATAAGCGGAGAGAGCAGCCGCATTCGTCCTGAAAATCATCAGACCTGGTGACTGATCTCGGATCTGCTAAAACCCCTCCGCTTCCCCAACTTCCTGCAAACTCAGGGCAAAAGTCTGATTGCACTGATTTGCCATGCACTTCCTCAGCTTAGCAAGTATAGGTTTCCTGACTTCGGTCGCGAGTGCATCCCTCCAAATTGTGCCGGGCGCGACTTGGACAGCCGTGGGTTGCAACATTTGCAATGCACTGATTCCTACTGACATGTCTCCAGACAAACACGGGCCAACATATCCAAGCTCATGGCGGAGGCATTATCAGGGATGGAGACAAGTGGTATTGGTACGTCGCTCAATGTTCAAAGCACCTACCACAGCTAACGTATCTAAAGGGTGGGTGAGGACAAAACGAACGGCACTGCCTTCATGAACATTAACTGCTATTCATCGACCAACTTAGTAGAATGGTCCTACGAAGGCGCTCTGCTTTCGCGTACCGCCTCCGGCGACACGGGTCCCAATCGTGTCATCGAGAGACCCAAGGTCATGTACAATAAAAAGACCGGGAAGTATGTACTTTGGATGCACATCGATAGTTCGGATTACGGCGAGGCAGAGATCGGTGTCGCTACGGGAGATAGCGTGTGTGGGAAGTACACATATTTGCGAAGCGAGAGGCCGCTAGGATTCCAGAGCAGAGATTCGGGCGTCTTCGTCGATGATGATGGAAAAGGTTATCTACTCACCGAGGATGTAAGCTGCTTTCCCTGTCTTCTGCCGCATGTAATATGCTAACAAAGGTAGCGCGAAAACGGTCTTCGCATAAATGCCCTTTCAAGTGACTTTCTGAATGTCACGGAGAACATCCATACCTGGGAGGAAAAATACGAATCTCCAGCCATTGTCAAACATGAAGGAGTTTACTTCATGTTTGCGTCGCAACTCACCGGCTGGAACCCCAACGACAACTACTACAGCACTTCAACTTCCCTTTCGGGGCCTTGGTCATCATGGAGCAAGTTCGCAGATTCCGGATCGAATACCTATGCCTCTCAGACGACATTTGTACTTCCTGTTGGGGACAGCTACATGTATATGGGTGACCGATGGCAAAGCGGAAATCTCATGAGGAGCACTTATGTCTGGCTGCCCCTCCAAATCTCCGGTACCACGGCTAGCATGAAGAATGCCGTCAATTGGGTCATCGACCCTAGCACTGGCGCCATGATTGCTGGACCCAAAGAAAACGCATACGAGGGTGAATCTGCAACACTTGCAGATGGCGCCAAATCCCTGTCGTGTTCTGCTTGCTCGGGATCCAAATCAGCTGGGTACATCGGCGGCCCTTCTTCTGGCACCGTCACATTTCCGGATGCTCAGTCTTCGGCGACCACACGCACCACACTTCGGATCAAACATCTCAACGGCGATAGCAGCCAGCGATATGCAGACGTCAGTGTGAACGGGAAAACGCAGAAAGTTGCATTTCTTCCTCATGGTGGAGGGGAACCGGCAAGTTCTGTGATACATGTTGACTTGAAGGAGGGCAGTAACGAGATCAAGATTGGGGGCAATCAGGGAGGATGGGGACCAGATTTCGATCGTATATTTGTACCAGTGAGCTAGATGCTGAAGAGTCAGCATAGAATCTGCAGGAGAATCACGGATAATGACCGTTTCAGCAACTCTTTGGACGTCATTGCCAAACAGCGAAACAGGAACGATTTGAACCCTCCGGTTTGGAGATAGATGCAGTCATCTACGGTCAAAGGCTTGCCAAGACGAGGAATTTTAACATGCTGACTCAATTGTTCTCGAACGAGCTGTCTGTGCCAATTATCGTGAAACCATCTTGTTGTAAATTAAAGTCCACCTTGGAGTGATTGTAGCACAAAAGTGTTAAGAAAAAGCGAATATATGATAAGCTGACCTGCAGCAATTGAACAAGGGGAACAATAGTACATGATGCCCAGTGTGAGGGTTACCAACCAGAAGAAAAAACCCCATCTATATTCACGCGACGAATGTCCTGGCTTTGACCGCTCGTGCAGCCGCGGTAGCTCCTCCGGCGGCCATGTTGCTCATAACAAACTGGGCTGCCTCATTGGCGTTCGCCCCATACGACAGATGTGGCGGCAAGATCACGGCCTGGCCGGCACAGATCAGATCGCCCGCTGCACAGATGATCTTTGTGTTCGCGGCGGGGACCTGACCCACGGCGTCGCCGTTGTTTGGGTCGCCAAAGATGACGGCGCTTGAGACAAAGGCGGAATCTTGCGCGCTGAGCATCTTGGCCGCATTGTGAACGAGTTGACCGCCTTGACTTTGGAGTTGTCAATACATGTATCAGCACATTATGCAGCATGAGAAGACTTACGAATATCCAGCCATGACCAACGTCGTGTCAGGGCACTGTGCTCGAACTTGTCCGACCATCTGCGCCATCAACTTGCTGCCACCAGCGTCGCCGCCGACGAGGAACCCAGGAACATCGGCCGGGTACTGGATACCCTGAACCGCTACGTTCGCAGCACCGCCCATCATCTTTCCGACCGCGCTGACGAAAGGTGGGCCGGCAATGCTACCCATGTTTCCAAGCTCGGTAGTACCGCGGGCGAAGAGGACCGTCATGGCCTTGCACCCCCCGCCATTCGTGACATCATTCTGAGTGGATGATATAAGGGCGGCCATTGCGGCAGTGGGCAGAAAGAAGACGATAGACTTCATGTTAATTATTCCGCGTCTAGTGGAACCTGTTCCTTCGAGGAGAGCGTATTAATAATTAGGAAGATGTGTATTCGGAAACGTTGAATGAGAGATGAGGGTATCTTGTTGCGAAGAGGGGGCGGGTATTATACTGCTGGATAGAACCTGTCAGGACTATCGTTCCTCTTATAGTACCGCCAGGTACGTCTACATCTGAAGCTGCCGAGGTACAGATAGCTGGAGTATCCCAAAACCTTTCCGCACACCGTACACAGATGTGTCATGTTTTCATTTGCTCTTCGAGGTCGCATCAAACGTCATGCCGCTCTCCAAATAGCACGCAGCATAGCGGTCAGTGTGGTCATGAGACATGCTGTACAAGTTCTTCCATGTCGATTTGAGCCCAGTGGGAACACTTTTGGTGTCGCGCTAGAGGGGATAGGGCTGCAGGATGGCAGCCGTTGTGGCGGCGTACCTGGCGTACTTTGTGGCACGACTTGCCGAACTCGACAGGGGCTTTCGGTGATGTATGGGATGGCTGGATCAAGCGGAGGGGTGGTAGACTCGGCATCATGGATCTAGACTGCAATGCTTGGCGCATTGCGTTGGGTCATTTCCAGATTCACACGACCTTGATGAGGTCTTTTACCAAGGCCGCCCAGCTTTTGCAGAACTCGACGATGAACCCTGACCACATCACCATCCAAAGGCATGAATATCTGGCGCCCATGCAAATGACCCAGAGGCTGCCTTGCATCACCAAGAAGTTGTTCTACGGCTAAATTCATGTCTCGCGATTGACTCCTGCGGCAACGTGTCGGCCTCCCGTGCCCGTTTCAGCGAGTCGTTCCACGTCTCCAGATTTCGCACCAACTCTGGTTTCAGGCTCACAGCCAAGAAGTCGACCAAACGCACGGCAGGACCACTTGCCGGAATCGCTCCGAAAAGTTCTTGGGAATTGCAGCGATCGTGCGTAGGATCAGCGAGGCTTGGTAAGCTTGTTCAGGCGACGAGGCTACAGCAGCGCCGTGGTTTTAGTCACCCGTAAAGTCGACAATCAACTGTCTGTTTTGCTGTCGCCATCAGCGCAAGGACATCAACGGGGTTGCTGACGTATCTCGGTGGATATTCTATATGAAAGGGCGCAAAAGGGCGCAGGCTCTTCTTTCGAGGTTGGGAGTTGAAGAGGCGAAGCGAGAAGCGCCCCGCCATCACTACGCGATTGCTACATGAGTCAGGTGCAAGCGCCCTTTGTGCCTTGTTCCCCAGAAGCCACGAAGACACGCTTCAACCTTTTCTCAACAACAGGTCCTGCGCTTTTTGCTCTACCATCCAGCATGCCTTTGGAAGTCCGCCTAATAACGTCGCCATCTGATTTCGAGACCTTTGTCTCTATCCAAATCGCTGCGTTCGCAAAAGGTGGCGGCATAATTTCGTTGCTCACCCCGTCGCCCATCACCGATGACTATGTTCAAAAGTCGATTGAAAAGCACATCAAATCCTGGAAAGAAGAGTCCGATGTCGTGTACCTTAAGGTTGTTGATACCGATCTCGACGGGGGCAAGATGATTGCTGGTGCGAAATGGCGTATTAACGAAAAGGAGCGGCGTGAAGAGGCGGCGCAGAAGATGTATCCTGCCCCGGACGAAAAGGACATGGAAAGGCAGGGCTTGGTTGACTTTATGGGATATCTGAGTAGAGTAAGGAAAGAGTATAGTAAGTGTCTGTGTACCAACTGCATGGGAGACGTGCACTGATTCCGCTCACTCATGTTAGTGGGGACTAAACCTTTCTACTGTAAGTTGTGCATGATGGTTCCGTTTGATGATGCGCTAAGGTTGGCGTAGTCCTCCATGTCCTTGTTACTCATCCAGATCATCACCGTAGGGGCGCGGGGACAATGCTTCTTGAATGGGGTCTTAGCAAAGCTGACACTGCGGGACTTCCTGCTTTCTTGGAGTCCTCTTCAATGGGCAAGCCCTTGTACGAGAGAGTAGGGTTCCAGCCTAAAGAGGTGGTGATCTGGGATCTGTCCAAATATGGGCTTGAGGGCACGGACACGAATACAGCCATGATCAGAGAACCGTCGCCAAAGGCCATCTGAGCGTGCCTAGCAGCGACTCCACGACGGAAAAGAGGATAAAGCTTTCGTACATAGCATGCTATGCTTCAAAGCAGCTATCATTACATCACTCATCTCTCCCCACTCTTAGTATGAACTGTGATACCACGTGTACTCATCGCCTCTATCCTTTCCATAAATCCTGGGTGTCCTTGATCCTCATTGAGCAAGGGAATCATTCCCAGTCCTGTTAGCGTTATCTCCTCAAGCTCGGCCATCGTGTCTAGTGCGGAGCAGAAGCTGTCTACCATCCTCTGGCCCTCCGAACTTCCCAAAAGAGCCAGCGCAGGCTGCACTAGTACCATAGACTTGACTTCAGATGTCGCGCGACCAGCGCAAGAAATGAAAGTAATCGCTGTTGGTAAACCGAGAATCTTGAGCGAAAACGTCGCGCATAGGTAAGAAAGGGCTTCTGCGCGTATCTGGCGACAAGTGCGAAAGAGAGGCGGATGAAGCAGCGATGCACCGAGATGCTCAGATTTGGTGCAGTTGGCGATTGTGACGGAAGATAAGTTGGGGTAGATGACGTAGGCGTAGATTTGGTTGCGTGTCTCGCCTGGAAGGTCTAGGAACGTGCCGCGGATTTGGTCAGGCTGCAGTACGATTAGGGCTCTGTGCGAACTGAGGAACAAGCTGCATTACATTTCCAGCTGACGCGACTTCATCTGCGCGCATATCTTTGAACCATTTCCTCACCTTCATCATGGTGATGACGATGTGATCATGTTGATGCTGGTCTCAGCTTAGGGTACCTAGGTAGGAGCCGAGGATGCGTTGCCTAATTGGGATAGTTCGCATTAATAATCGCCTCCTGAGTATCGCGGATGTATAGATGCACCTCCGCGGATTGTTAGCGCCTTTGACAACAAATTCTTTCTGGGTTATCTTGCCTGCCTCGGCATTGAGACCTGCAATCGAGACGGGGATGACTATAACTTCACTGAGAGCATACCTTATGCGCTCCGCGTAATGCTTCATCACGACAAACTTGTATCAAGCGCGCTGATATTGGTTTCCAAACTCGTCCATCTAAGCTGAATTTCTGAAAACGGCATGATACTATCCTCCACTAGAGCTCCTCTGTGGTCACCGATCTAGCCGCTCTTTCTCCTCAATCGCCTCATAAAAAGTCAACGTCCGACCTAGTCCTCGAAATACACCATTGACCTCAGATCCAGGAGTTTTAGACCTCACAACACGATTCAGATGATGAATACCGTGAAACCGTTCCAAATCCTGCTGCCCCGGAGATACTCTGCTGTCGTGCTGAGGGGAAAGCTCGAGCATATATTGGGACCTCAGCTGCTCCTGCCTGGTACGCAATCTAGTGGATTGATGGACGATCTGCTTAGCGTTGGAAAGGGCTTGAGAGTTGACACTCAGATGTTCCATCCGCGTGGAACCACTCCACTGAACAGATGCTCTTGGAGCATGTACAAGGCTGCTAGGCCTGTTGGGATAAGGTACCGCAGCCTCAGCGTCTAACCTACTGCCCGCGATGTGGCGCGCACTCTCGGCAGATGGGTTTTGTGTGCAAGATCGCAACTTTTGTGCGGATTGAGATGGGTGAAGACGGTGTTCTGGCCTGAAGGCCACTCTAAAAGGTGGTGAGCCTTGCCATCTCGCCCTTCCTGGATCGTCGTGGGCCCGCTCTGAATTCGCAACCTGGCTGTCGAAAGAAGTCATATTTTCGATTCCATCGGTGGTTCTTTGGGGATATGATGACTCTCGCAAGTCATACTGGCTGATCGTGTGTGGAGGTCTTCCAGATGACGCCGTTTGACTCCTTGTATTGTAATCGAATCGAGATGTTGGGTCGTCTACTGACCTGCACTTAAACTGGATAGGTCCAATTTGATCAGCTTTCTGCTCGGTCAAGTATCCACTGAACGTAGTCAATGAAATGATAGGATGTGAATAATCATAGACGTTGTGTTCAGCACAAGCAGCAGCATGGCTTCGCAAGCTAGATTGAGGAGGTGCCAGCGTTCGCGAAATCGAATCTGTCAACGTCCGATTGTGAGATGCGCCAATATATGGCTCATGGCGTGACTCAAGCGCATCAAGATAGGCAGACCTTGCAAATTCCTGGATAGCTGCCTCGGTGGATTGTCGAAGTCGAACCACTGTCTGCTTCATATGACATTCTATTTTTCAAAGCGTGTAGCGGAACTGAGGGGGTTCAAAATCGGTAAGATCATCTTCGTACATATGATCGGACCCTTAAATGGTGCCTGTCTTGTCGCGTCGATGGTTCTAGTAGATGCAGATGTAGCGGTACACAGCCGCTAAAGCTGCCGCTCCGATAGAGGTGCCAGGTACGGCGATGAACCCAGGCGCATATGCCGGCGCATCTTCCGGTTTGAACAAGAGCGGACGCGTGAAGTTGCCTGCATCAAAAATCAGCGGTGAGTTCCAGTCCAATGTAGCAAGTCACGGAAACCGACCAAGACAGTACCCGACAAATATACCAGAGCTTGTTACCGATCGTTTGGTATACCCTGCAGTGTTAGTTGGTTGGTTGGTTGGTTGGTATTCATTTTTCGTCTAGTTGATGGGGATTAAGTCCACCATCTCGCCTCCCGAAGGGCATATACGACGTGCTAAGCTATGGAATTACAATGCTGCTGCACTACCTTAGAAAGCATTTCTTGCCTGCGCGGGCATTGCTACCATTTCAGAGATACAGCCCCCCTTCCAATTGGGGAGACTGAGCTATGTAAGTACATTAAGGAGATTTCCTTGCATTTTGAGGTCTCTATGTGCCGAGAGAGAGAGAGAGAGAGAGTGTGTGTGTGTAGGGGACAACGGGAGAGGAAAGGAGAAGTGGTGAGTATTGCAGCTGTTGTGCTGAACCTAGTTCTGCTAGGTGCTGCATTGCCTGTTGCTGTTGCAGGGTAGGAAGAGCTACCGGGGACAGATCTTAGTGTAGTACTGTGTGAGTTGGATGAAGGCTTCAAAGGCCTCTGGATCCCCTATCAGGGCCGCAGTATACGCTAGGCCGTCGGCTTGGCTAGATGGCGGTGTAGGTGGTCGGAGTGGCCATCAGCCAAAGGCCCCTAGTGTCTTGCGGCAGAGCGCGAGGTGCTCTGGCGTCTTGTCGCGCCCGCATGAGCAGGCGAGGTTCGCATCTTTGTGGTTGTACTTTCGATGATACCAGGCGAAGTCCCCGTGCCTAGTTCGAATAGAGAGTAGTCTGGCTAAAGTGGCTCTCGGTAGCTCTAGCTCCTTTAGACTGCTGCGTGTCGCATAATCTAGATACCAGCTTTTATACCACTTTGAGAGCTTAGTATTCTTGTCAGACCACCAAGCTTGTTGCGTGTGCCGTAGTGTCTTGCGGGCTATCGTTTTGATGCCTGAGAGTGTAGGTATAGCGGCTTTTCCTGTTAAAGATGATGGATGCTGAGCTTCTAGGTCAGCCAATCTGTCTGCTGCCTTATTTCCTTTAATGCCTAGATGTCCTGGGGCCCACTTGATAGAGACGTCATAAGTCTCCATAGCGCCGTGGCACTCTAGGAAGGCCCATTGAGAAGTAGGGGGTGCATCGCCCCTTAGGCACCGTATGACTGAGGTACTGTCTATGCACATCCAGATTCGACGAGTATTAAACTCTGGCTGTCTTATGGTGTGCTGAAGGCCTCTCCATGCTCCTACTGCCTCAGCGTCAAAGACGTGCGAGGTAGAGTTGAGTGACCCGCGTCCAGTCTGCAGTTGCTTTCCGTTCTATACCCTGCAGTGTTCGCGACCTGTAGCCCCATCAAGACAGCGTAGCCGCCACCGAATGAAGCGAGGATGTAGCATGCAAAAAGAAGGCCGGCCTAGGCATTCTGCGGCAGCTGCCAGAATAATATGAAAATTAGCAACTCTCTACCAACGGGTCGTAAGTGGAATGGGCGGCTCATGGTGGATAGCATGGCGATGCTACCAAAGCTTTATAGGCTGACTCGACCGTAGGCCTGGCTTTCTTGCTGCTAAATGATCTCCGATTCGATAGGAGTGTAGAAAGCAGGGGGAGGAAATTGATGTTTGTGTCAATCGGTAGGCGTGTGCTTCTCGAGAAGGGTTTTGGTCCGAGCTTGCGGTGGACTTTCACTCTAGGGCAGCTCATCGCAGGGAAAATTGCATTCATACGCGGCAGATGACTAACCCCGCACTCGGATTTGACCCAATCAGGGCATAGTATCTTGGGACACTAGCTTCATCGTGCCTTTCAGACCTTTCTTAGGCGGACATCACACAAGGAAAATGCTCAAGAACATGAGGCAGGGGAACTGGGGTCAACACTCGCTATTCAGGTGAAGCCACTCAGAAGGAAAAGCTAACTGCTTAGAACATTAGATAGTCTGCAATTAAAGAGAAGGTGAAGGTGAATCTTCTTTTCGCTATCACCTTTAGTAACTTCCAAGTGTATAAAACATGGAGCCAGCCACCCTCTCCTGTTCAGCTACCATACATTTTCACTCCAAAGACAAGCCCGCAATCTACGCCAAAACCACCAAACCCAGACAACTTAACTTCAAAATGCCTACCAAAACAGAAATCGACGACCTTCTCGCCAACAACCGTGCGGCAGAATGGCTGAACGCCAAGGTGAAAGCCACCCTCGTAGAGGCAGCGGCCACAAAAAACTCAATGACGGAGGCCAAGAAGGAGGACCCGTTTGCATACTAGATCGAGATCGTTGACAAGGTATGGTCAGTGCCTTCTAACATATCTCATGACTGATGACCTGTATAGGCAAGGACGGACTTGCGTGGAGAGGAGAAGTGAGAAGAAAGGGAAAGGGAAAGGGAAAGGGAAGGGAGATGGCCATTATGGCTAGCATGGAGTGGGATCAATTGACCACAGTCTCGATATCTTGATCGAGGGGGTGAAGCTTTCTATATTTGATGTTTTACTGAGCCAATATGTGAACCTCCTACTGTCTTCACCGATCTACGCCGAATGCATTCGATCGCCCAAGCTCATCAAAGAACCCAGGTGTAAGACAAACATTTTGCTCAGATGGCGTAACGAATTTCTCGTCGCCACAAAGCCATTCCAGTAGGAGCCTTGGTATACCTAATGCAAGTCCAAGTCTTCGGATTGGCGAGGTTTGAGTCAAAACATACCGCTCATCACTGCTACGAAAATCGAACTCATCCGTGCCGATGGCGCCCATGACCCATTGGATCGATAATACACCATGTACGAAGGCGTGCGGAGGAGGATGCAGGAGGCGACGCACGAGTTGCCCCACTGTAGGCTTCGGCTTGAAAGATGCTGCTGGCATGGGGAGGGGCGCGGGCAAGCTGATACGGTAGTTGTTCGTTCCAAAGGCGTTAGCAACGTTGGTAGGTGATCCACTCGCAAAACATAGTCCACTATTTACTTTGACGCTTTCCTTGTTCAAGTATATACAGCGCTCCGGGCCAGGTGTGCTGTGCATCGTAGACTGAGGTATGTGTTCGGACTCGGAACCGGCAGGTTCGTCTTCCTGTGCCTGGATGCGTTGTTGTGTTACGTTGAGATCCGGCATGGCGAGGCTGTCTCGACGTTTTGCGGACGTGCTACGTAAGTCGAATAAAGAGCGTCTGGGTCCCCGATTGTTGGTGCTCTAACACTAGATAAAGACAAATACGAGCGTTGAGTGGAAGTGTTTTGGATCTCGGAAATCTGGCGAACGAGCTTTTCGAGGAGCGCAAGGTCGCGACAATTTCAAACCGTGTGCTTGTGATGCGCCTTTCTTCACCTTGTGTACAATGCTGTCAATTCTCGATTGCCGTCCGTTGAGCGTACCAGCACCACCATGATTGTCACTCAGTACGAGACTGACTTTCATCGACAACTCACACTGTGCCTATTTGTTCCTTGGAGTAAGTTTTAGAACATGTTTCCTGCTTTGAGACTTACTTCGTACTATCGAATCGGGCAAGTCTCTTTGTCAAGAGCAACTGAGCACTAGAGCCAGCCCCACGTACCGCTTCCTCCTTCTGACAAGACTGGCGGCCACGTCCATCTCAGTTGGGGAGCGGCGGCAACGAGGTCAAGAAACGGCCCAACTTGGCTTCATAGCATGCGACGACGGCTGCAGCGGAGGGAGATGTAGTAGGGAAGGAGTTTTGACGGGGCTGTCAGCATTTGCGGAGTTGTCGGGGGTGCCAAGACGACTTGTGCATGTTTGCACTGTTTGCGGCAGCCAGGCCCAAAACTTCCTGACACCAACTTGGTCGTTGCCGCGAACACATGTGACCACCATGGCACCCTCTCGTGCATATGCTCCCTCTCGAGCGCTGATTCGCGCTCTTTCGCGCCCTCAGCCCACCACGTGTCCCCTCGCTCGGTCCCTTCCCGCCCATTTTGTGCGTGGAAAACGCACCGGAGCGCCCAAAGGCGAGAAGCCGCAGCCAAATGCGGCCGTCGAAGCCGACCCATCGCTCCTAGACCGTCTCAAGGGCTCGTGGTCGATATTCGACAATGACGACAAGATGGACAAAGCCATGCGCCCACTGTCAGACGCCGAACTCGAACGCGACGATCTCCCCGTCATCAATTGGTATGAACAAGATCTGGACAAGGGCACACCTCAGCGTCTGATTGAGCGCATAGCAACGCCCGAAGACCGAAAGAAAGATAAGGAGATGTACACCATGATCGAAGAATCGCACAAGAACCCCGACTACGACGACGCCAAACTCAACCGACGCCTCATCGACAGTCTCCTGTCCAATCCGAATTTCGCCGAGTTGACAGAAGAGCTGAGAGACATCAAGCAGAGCATCAAGTCCCGGGAAGAGCTCCAGACACTCGAGGAAGAGGAAGCGGCCGACGCTGAGGCAGGGAGCAAGGAGTTCAATGCAGGTTTACGCATGGCCACACACGAAGCTCTGCAGGAACTCATCGACGACCCGGACATTGGAGACGCAAAGGCAGACCTACAGGAAGTCATCGACAAGATGCCAGAAATGGAAGACATTGACAGCCCCGAGTTCCAAGAAGTGCTGCAAAAGGCCATGGCCAAGCTGGAGGGCAACGAAGCTATGCAAAAGAAGATCGCCGCGTTGGAGGACGGTGCCAACGATGCAGAACTGGACGAGGAATGGGAACAATATCAGAGGAATACCAATGAGGCCATAACCGAAGCCGAGACTCCAGATGACGATCTTGCCACGGCGACGCCAGAAGATATGCAGGACGTGGACAAACTGCTGCACCAGATGCGCGACGTCATGAAATCGCTTGGCGGCGACAGCAATCTGGAGGCTGAGCTCGATGCAGCCCTCAGCGAAGACCCGACGGGAACCCAGGATCAGGAAGGTGTTTTTGAACGCGAGATGGACCCAGAAGAGCTCGCCGAAGAACTCAAAAAGCTCGCGCAGTCGAAGGCCTCGCAGCCCCCACAAATCGAGGAAGAGGAAGAGGAAGTCCCTGCCGAGCTACAAGCCAAGGTTGACAAGATCATGGAAGACCCTAAGCTTATGGAGAAGCTCATGTATATCCAAAAGCTCATCTCGGAGAACAAGCAACAACCAGCTGACTTGACCACTGTCACTCACGCAACTGCTCCAGACCCTTACGAGCTCGAAGACAGCCGCACCGCGACCCTCAAAGAACGCATGGCCATTGCCCGCCGCGACCCCGAACACAGCGCTGCGCTCCAGCGCCTCCGCGTACACCTCCCACCGCCCTTCAACATATCGCCCGCTTTAAAGTCCTTCAACCAAGCCATCGAATTCGCATACATTGGCGCCAACGACGATATCCGACGAATCCTCTGGCGCTCCTACCAGAAAGCGCGAGCGCTGCCTGCTTTTATACAGAACCTTAGCGACGAGGCGTGGGATATCCTATACTATTCACAGGCGGTCACATGGGGCAGCAACCAGAACAGACAGGATCATCTTAGGATTTTGCTGGCAGATTTGCAGAGCTTGGGTAGGGATGGACCGCCGACACATCCCAGTAGCATTGCCAATGGGGGCACGGAGTAGTTCGTGGTCGGGGAGACTTCATGTAATGACGATTTGTATGATAGGAACGTGCGCATGTGATACCCCTTTCAATAAAAAAGTACGACCTTAGCATTACACCGTATCGAATTTGCCTGGCATTTGGTCATGTGCGTCTGCTACAAGGTTCGTGCCTGCATTCGCGAAGTGGGCTTCCTCTCTTCCTCTGACGAGATCTATCAGAAACACTCGACAAATCGACGATTTCATCGATGCTGTACTCACTCGAGGGCTTTGGGTTATTATAACCATCTTTCTTCACTATGAGTAGATCACGTAGACAACTCAAGTCCTTCCAGTCTTTCCTTCGCCCGCCTTCGGTCTCTCATACCAACTCTCATGCTTGTAGTCCTTCCGTGGACCTTGAACCTCATATTCAATCATAAACCGCTCAATCCTCGCGCCCCGGAACCTGAATTCGCATGTGTTTCTGTACGTATCTGGGTCACACCAATGATGTCCCTTGGCTATCCACCCCTGGTGCTGCTTCTCTGGCGCATGGAACACCCAAGTGTTGAACAGCGCGCCCACGCTTTCGTTGTCCTCGTCAACGAACCAAGCACTGATGCTGTCTTTTGCCTCGTTGTAACGGTATACGTAGCGACGCGTCGCGGGGAAGGAAAGACCTGTATCCATTGTGAAGGTACCGTCTTCGATGTACAAGTACTCGGCTGAGTAGATTGTGGGTTTTGTGGATTCGCGGGGATGGAAGTGCGCTGTGCCAGAAAAGGTACCCCCAGGGGTATCGGTATGCGACTGAATCTTACGCTCAATATTCCACACACCTTGCATGCCGGTGAACACTGCAGCTGCGACGAATCGAGCATGTTCGTTAGAGGCCTTGATGACGCTGGCAACTTCGTTGACAATTTCTTTGGCTTCAGGACTAGTGTATTTGCCTTGGTAACGCGAAGGAAATGCGGGGCCCGTCTGTCCACCAAAAACAGAATCGTCGCGCAAGAGATCTGCCTCTCGTGCCAACTCTTCGACCAGGCCTACGTAGTCTGACATCCAAAATTGTGGAACCTGCAGAGACCTTTCACTCATCGCTTCTCGCATCCGAACAGTTGCTTCTTCTTTGTAGATTTCAAGGTCTGGAAGATCCAGAGGGTCTGTTGATTGTCGTTTTACCCAAACTTCTGCAAGGAAACGAGCCTGTGTCTCCATGACGCCCCAGTAAGGACCTTCGTAGAAGCCAATGAAGCCAATCGTAGGGACTCGCGACGCGAGTATCGAGCCACGAGAGAGAAGGAAAGGTATGCGCGCATTCGAGGTAGCGGATTCTTCGTTAAGTAGGTCCTTGACGTGGGGGTCGAGCCAGTCGAGGTCAGCTCTGTAGCCTGTGGCTTCGATGATACCGACGACCTCGGTGATGGTACGGCTGCCCTGGATAACGTTAGCTTCGCGTATGATAAAAGGGAAATGAGCATACAATTGCATCTCTCTCTGGCGTGTAATACCACGGCTCATACTGCTTTAACTCGATGTTTAGGAAACTGCTGTCTGTTTCTTGCTTGACTTCATCCACCCAACCTTGAACTGGAACTATGATCCCACTCCTTACAAACTCCATGTATGTGTCTGTTATACCGGTATATCCAGGGTGTTGTGTCTGCTCCGATCTGTACACCAGCTCTGGATGTCCAAACTCATCCTGATTACCTCCCGTGCTTGTTCTCAGAAACTCATGGCCTTTCTGCGCTTTCTCAGGCGGTACAGTAGTAATGGCTGCCGATATCTCTCCGCCTTCGCGGCGTGAGAGGTCGTAGAGGATGAGGTCTATTGGAAGAAATTTAGGTGCTGGATTAAAGGCCCCGGTCTGGAGCTGAGGGTCTTGAGGTAGGTATCGTGGAAGGCAATAGAATGGCCGGTTAACAACGTGGTAAATGGTGCTTTCGGCGTGAGCAAGTTTTGTCTCACTGGGCGAATTCTTTGCGGTTGATATTTGGAAAGCGGCCTGCGATGCTGCCTCTGAGCCACTTATGCCGCCTCCAATGACAACGATTTTGCCAGGAAGGCTACTCAGCTCGGAAAGACTGCGGAATCGCGAGGAGTGCTGAATGTTCGGAAGACCTTGAGAGGAGGGGTCAAAAGATCCTGCAGGTTTGTTGAAGAACCCGCTAGCAACTATCAGGTGGTCGAACGTCTTAGAGTTGAGCTGTCCAGAATCATCTTCGCTGATCACCTTCCAGGTCTTGTCTTCCTGCAAAGATGTATTCACCACTCGCCTTCGCAGAATGATGTTTTCGATGATGCCGAAAGTCTTTGCGTAAGAGCCGAGATACTGTCCGACTTGCCACGCTTTAGGAAACATTGGGGGGTCGATCGGTGGGTCTACACTAGATTGAGAAGCTGCCAAGTTTGCCGAATTCCAAGAAAGATCGGGGAATGCAACAGTAAATTTACTGAGATTTGTTCGCATGTTTGGACTGCATTTATCGCCGGGTCCTCCATGCTCATCCCTCCACATCCCACCGACTCGATCAGCTGCCTCGTATACCGAAACATTGTATCCATACTGCTTGAAAGTCTTCGCAGCAACCAGTCCTGCTGGACCTGCACCCACAATCAGAACGGAGCTCTTTGATGGAAGTGACATGATAAGCGATGGCTCTGGCGACAGATTATGTCCAAGACATATGGAAGCGTGACGAATGAATTGTAGGTAAGGAGGATCGTATGACCCTTGGAAACAGTTACAAGGTGTTGAGCAGAGTAAGACGGAGTGGAGATGTTTGATGCTAGTATTTGATGCGCTAGGCGAGTACCCCTCGGAGAACCGACCAATGAGAAGATGGCGCAATGCAAGATACGATGACAGGTCCACGGGTGCAGGAACGACGAGATTCAAAACTAATTTTATTCGGTTAGCACCCCGGAGTTGATCAGAGTGCCCTTCATGGTCTGGAACTGTGTCTTCCCATACTGTGGTGATGTTAGCAATGGCCGCTGTTAAGTATTTAGGCCTGGAAATGGTCCGTACAGAAATTAGATATCGAATGTGACCCTGCAATACAATTAGCTTGGACGCGGAGTGACCGTAGGCTGTTGCATACTAGATCTGTCACTTGGCGATGCTGTTCAAACTCGGATCTTGCGAATTGTCGCATGTCCTTCCTTGCCGCCATATCGGGGATATTGGCTGTGCTCCGAACAATGTCTCGCCACAACGCCAGTGCGCGCTGTCGCTGGATGAACTGCGCGACAATGAGCAAAAATTTATGCGAGATCATGCGATCCGTCAGAATTACATACATGATCGAGGCCAACAGGGCTTTTTCCCCGTGCCCGCAACCGGGAAAAAGGCTTGGAAGCTACCGTGGCATAGTTTCGCAGCATGCCCTCGATGCAATTTGAAATGGTGGAATCGCTGGGACCGTCAAAATGCAAGAATGTCAAGAGGCGTGGTGTTTGATGGAATGAACGAAGGTCTTCCCATTGATGCAAGTTGACGTAAAGAGATGAGCTAGGCCACGTTGGCCCTAGATTCGCAAAGATGCCGACAAGATACCGCGCCATGCAATGACTCGTGTCAACATTCGAACAGCATCGGACAGTTGGTCTTGTGAAGCTGTTGTGAACATGCGATTGATGACGATTTCTACCAACCGGTTTAGGTGCTGATGTTTCGAACAGGTTGGTCATCAGCTACTTCATGATGCTTCATCCCCGTACTTCCTGAAGAATGCCAGAAGAATGCTAGAATTCAAGGTCACCGACGACACCTGCCCCACGACGCGTCTCCCCACAACGCGCTATTCCCACTCACGAGCACTGCACCCACCGATTCGCCGAACGCGACCTTTCCGATGCCCTTGATACTTTGTCGCATGCGGATAGAACCCATTTCTCGCCAGCCCTGACCACAGCTTTCCATCGACGTCCACCGCGGAACTGAAAACACACCCGAAATCTCCTTGGGAATTGCACTCGATATCAGCCTTGACATTGACGATATGCCTCGAGCCGTTCAACGCACACGTGCAGTTAAAAGGCTGCTCGAGGATGACGTTGCCGGCCTAAATGCCCATACGGAGACGCACTCGCCCTACCCGTTGAGGTTCCAGCTTGTGCCCTCAGCTCTTGAGCTGAAAGAAAGAGAGTTTGAAGCTTGCGTTGGGCTTGTGGAGCGGACGTCGGGAGATGACTATAGGGCCTCAAGCATTGGCTGGAATGCACGCAAAAAGAAGGACGAGATGATGGATAGGGAGATGCTGTACCTGCTTGTGCGGCCGGGCGATGTGGAAGCAGCGACTGATGGGGATAGAGCCGATAAAGAACACCATGTCGAAAACAGCCGCATTCTCGGCTTCATATCCTTCATGTTCACATGGGACGATCCACCCCACGAGGAGCACGAAGTCGTCTACGTCTACGAAATCCACCTCGACGAGTCGCTGCGCGGCAAGGGCCTCGGGTCTCGACTCATTGGGTTCGTCGAACACGTTGCGCGCGAGTGCCAGGTCGAAAAGACGATGCTCACAGTCTTTACGGCGAACAAAGGTGCGAAGAATATGTATGAGAAGCTGGGCTACGAGAGGGATGAGTGTAGCCCCCATGATAGGGTCATGAGAAACAAGATCATCAAACCCGAATATGTCATCATGAGCAAGATGCTGGTCTAAGCTTTGATTTCCCGGTGTTCAAGCTTTGATATCTCTGGAGGCTCATCGCTAGATACATTTCGCCAACCTTCTCTCGTGCATTGCCACTACAGGAACAAGGTCTAAATTGAGCTTTCTCAATTTCCATGCCAGGATAGAAGTATGAGGAGGAATGAAATTGTGCCAGGCATTGGTCGAGCCGAAGCCTCTACCCTCTCTGTCGCGATCTACCAGCTCTATAGGCATGTGATGTATTCGTGAAAGCCAACGCCATATCTAACCACCTTTTTCATACCCTTACTGGAACGCACTGCTATCAAAATCCCGAGACTCTGTCCCACAACTATCGACCAGCCACGCCAATATCTCCGAGTTCAGCCCAGCATCAAAACCCCGGCGACGTAGTTCCGAATCAACGCTCAGAACCTTCCGGAGATCTAGGGTGTCAACCTCGAACTGATTCTGACCGATTATGTTGACTGCCCAGCTGAAAGAGACTGTAAAGATTCCTCCTGCGGGGTTGAAGAAGCTACTAGGGGCGGTAGACAGACGAAAGAAAGTCTTGGTGAGCCAATCGTCGTTGGTGGCAGTGGCGGATTCCTCGGGTTCGTTTCTGTCTACTTCGGGCTCGATTGCTGATGACCATGGCCTAGACACTACATAGAGCTGAATGCCAGGAGTGGCATGAGCGGCCGGAATATCACTTCCTGCGTTCCCCAACCACTTGCCCTCGGGTTCCTCACCAAGCGCTGCCCTTAGATCACGGTATCCCCTGGTTAGCTGTTGCGCTAGATCTGTAGGTTCGCCGCCACCGTAGCCCGCATTCGTGGCCGAGAGGCACGAGATACTGCTTCCTGTGTAGCTGCGACCGCTGCTGTTAGCCCCATCTTCTGACTGAGCAGCTTCTTGTCCCTTCATTCCAGTGTTCGCGTTTGGGCGGTCGTTGGTAGGGTGAGATGTGCCACCATACTGTGAACCCGACTCTCTCAGCGAAAGATCTTTCAGCGAGGTCATTGTTTTGTCCGCCACCTCATCAATACCTTTGTTTATGTCCATCGACGAGACCTTCGCGGTGTCATTCCTCGGCTTGCGGGCACTGGCCTTGGTGGTCTCGGTGTCTTGGTACTCGGTACTATCGCAGACGGCGTTTGTCGAGGAGAGTTCGGTGAAGGAAGTTTCGGGCGAAGGAGGGGGCGGAGCCGAACACGGTGGTGGCTTTGAAGTTGAGCGGTCGCTCTGGGCGGTGTTAGCATACAATCTGTGGACCATGGCAAGACGACTACCCGTTCAGTTGCGTGGCGGCGGCGAGCTTCTTCTACCTTCTTGCGAGCTGGGGGGCCTGCCATCTTGGTGGATCTAGCGATTGAAGAGTTGTTTGGTCGAAGTGGTTGATCGTTGAAATACCGAGTTTGAGAAACAGAGGTGGGGTTCATGTATGCTGTGGGTGCAGGAAGGGCAAACAGTCACGTTCACGGTTTTAGCGTGGGCCCAGCAATAAGGTGTAAGGAACCCGATGACTGATCAGCCTGAGTAGTCAATATTCATGGCTTTGGCAGATCGATGCATGCCTCTCTGGCTCGATGGGCTTACTCGGTACGCTACCCTCCGCTGTGATACAGGCCCTTTTCCTGCTCTTTGTGAACCTCACCGGGAAAATGCCCCGGAAAGCTTTCTGGGTGAGTCTCAATTTGTCTCCCATTTTCTGCCAGAGGCAGGGCCAGTGGTTTTCAGCAGCTCTACTCATCCGTTCTCGCCATCAAACTGTGGGCGCAAGCGCAGGCGATGTGCGCTCTGCACGAGCCTACTCCTGAAGAGAGCAGTACCTCACCCACATCACCCTCCTCTTTTTTCTTGGAAGTCCCATAGTCATCGGTCTTGCACAGTGACCCCGCTGCGGAGCTATTTCTCAAGATAACACCGTACATGTGGAGACTAACGGCGCTTCAGTTTGAGTAAACCACCACGCCGAGAGACTACATGACTTGAACGAAGCAATATACGGCACTAGATGTGACACCCTACCCCACTTCAGAATGACCGCCGTGGAAGCCGTCGTCTAGCTCCTATCTAAACACATCAAGCTGCAAGCTCACAATTCAAGAAAACCACCAAGTGTTACAAAGCTCTCATTACTTCCAGTACCGCAACAGTGAGCCACCTTTCCCTCACAACGAACTAGACAAGCTAGAACATTCAATGAAAAGAGTATTTGTGTGTTTGTTTGTGGAAGCAAAAATTGCTCCGACGCGACTGTGAGAGCCCGCCTCAAGCAGATCCCGACGTGCAATGGGTTCTGAACCTGAGTGAAGAATGGACAGAGTCCGGAGAATTTCTGAGCTCCTTCTTCTCGGATGAGGCTGCCCTTCTCCCAACGTGGAGGCCTCGATGGTGGATGGAGAAAAGAAAGCGGGGAGAGCGAGAGTGAGTAGGGGTTCTTATATGGCAGTAGGGGGCGTATGTCTTCTGTTTGTTATTGTTGTTGATGCGCATTGTTTGCTGTTTGAAACGATCAAGAATCTCTGCAAACAAACAATATTTTTGCCCTGTCGTTATCGACCCATGAGACGGCGATGTGTGAAGCATTATCTTCACCCGTTGGAATTTGGTTGGGAAGTCATGGAGCCCAGCTCATGACGCTGTCTGCAACAACATAAGTTTCTCGCGGCAGTCTAGCCCCCAATGAAGCCGCTCATACCATCAACACCAGCCCATCATTTCTCCTCATTGAGTACTGACCACCACGAGTAGCAGGCCAAAGCAACGACGGTTACCTCCAGCAGCCTCTCATATCATGGCACTCACCTCCGAGAACATGTAACCATCACCTCAAATTCCTCTGTTCACGCACAGATTCACAAAGCACACGGATGAAATTCCCAATTCGCAACCCTACGCACTGTAACGAACACGCCACGATACGAAGTAATTCTTACTGCAAACGAGATCAAAGCATGGTGGCAGGGAAATTGATACGATCAGGCTACAGGGGAGGGACAAGACAAGCAAATACCATAGAACGGGCCACGAGTATCCAATTCACAATTTAGTTGTTTCGCATGCGAGAAATCAGTCATCCAACAGGCCGAACTTGAGGGAAAGAAAAACATTACGGAAGATACGTCAAGAGCTGCATGAGTTGCTGACTTTACCTCAGGCGCAACACATGGCCAGCAAGGACATCCTAACTCTATGGTGCTGAGTCCTCCAAGCTGCGCGAAGAGAAACTGGGGTGCGACGGCAAAACGACAAGGCAAATATACGCAGCACCGAGGGTACAAGGGGAGATAAAATGAGAGAAAGGCTACAAGGACAATCGCTGGGAGGACTTGCTATCCCAGTTGGAAATCAGGGCGTAATGAAAACGCACACTAGGTATTGAAGAGTTTTTTGGCATGGCTGTCGAAAACTGGGATAGACAGGTGAGTTCAGAATTAATTGAGCAAGAAAATGGCGTCATGGCGAAGCAGAACGCGTAGTTAGAGGCGTGCCCAGTATAGAAAAAAGGATACATGGCATACGAGAAGCGGAGCGAACAGTTATGGATGTAATTAATGAACCAACGTTCTATATACCGTGTACTTGCAAACAAATCAGTACGGCGTTGGTGACTGGTATCTCTTGCTCCCAGGCAAACAAAAAGATGGAATAAACAAGAAAAGAAAGAGAAGAAAGAACAGTCCTCTAGGCTTATGGAAGCAGGCCACAGCACAACAATCTACCCCATTGTTTCCTCTTATGCCCTTCTGGCTTCTTCCCACTGACTTCCTCTTCTTCCTCACCGACAACGCGGAGGAATACCTCGTCGAGCGTCGTCGGCGAGACGGAATAGTATTCCAATCCCAACTCTTCACGATGGGTTTCGAGGAGTTGGATGAGACCGGGAATACCGCCGACATCCACTGCAGACGAAGCAGACGATGCGGAGTTAACTTGGTGCACTGCTTCTTCGCTGATTTTGCCGTCCTGCTTGCCAGCGTGCGCGGGTAAAGCCGTCGAGTCGGGCGAAGCGGCTTTGAGAACCTTGAAGCGAAGCTGCCCGTGCCCTCCACCTCTGGAACCCCATTTGTCGAATTGAACGCCTGGGATCTTCTTTGCTACCCATTGCTTTACTGTCTCCATTTCTCCTTCAGTTGTCTCGGGTGCAGACTTCAAGACGAGTTGTACGACCCATGCGTCTCCGTATTGCTCTCCAAGGTCGCTGACCGAGCCGAGGGCGAGCATTTTCCGCTTCATGATGCCGACGCGTGTGGCAAGTTTGTCGGCTTCTTCCATGGAATGGGTGGTGATGAGGAGAGCGCGACCGGGGGCGGCGACACCAAGGAGTGTGCGCCACATGACTCTCTTCGCAGCGGCATCCATACCACTGGACGGCTCGTCAAGGAGCAAGACTGAAGGGTTGCCCATGAGCGCAATACCCAAACTCAACTTCCTCTTGTTACCACCTGATAGCTTGGATGCAAGACGATCACTGAAGCGCGCTAGACTGGTCGCTTGCAAAACTGCCTCGACACTTGTCTTAGGGTCAGGGACGCCACGAGCGCGAGCGTAGAAGTAGAGGTGCTCCGTGACAGTCATCGTGTCCATAGCATCGAATTGAGGGCACACACCAAGATTGCCTCGAGCGGCAGCACGCTTTCTGACGATAGAGATGTCTTCGATAAGTACGTCACCACCTCCGTTGATGTGGGTCGTAGGATGGATATCTCCGCGGATGAGAGAGATTGTGGAAGACTTTCCAGCACCGTTGGGACCGAGAAGCGCGAAGACTTGACCTTGAGGGATACCGAAAGTGATGTCGTTGACGGCGTGGTTGGAACCGAACTGTTTCTGGAGATGCAATGCGCGGAGACTGTCTTTGCTCTGCTCGGCGCGAGCAATCTCAGCTGCAACTGCGGGTGGGATGCTCTCAACATTATCCTCTGAGTGGTGCTTCCTGCTCTTCTCGCGGTTGAGGAATGGTGGCCTGTAACCAGAGTCCCACCAAACTAGGGCGATGAATAAGAGGATGATCTGAACGACAAGGTACAGAATTGGGCCACCGTACACAGTAAGGGCGCCGGGGTAGCTTGGAATCTGGGTGCCGTCGCATAGAACACTGAAGGAATTCAAAGATAGCAGCTGTGTTCTCAGCAAACTTGCTGAAGGTGAGATCAACGATACGGTCCAATGGAAGTACTCAATGTAAGAGTCTATCGCGTATGCAGGGGCATAGGTCAGAATCGCCATGTAGCCAATGAAATATATGAGGTACAGCGATACCATGCCTCCTGCCGCAAAGGCGAAGGCAGCGAGCTGAGAAGTAACGACGATCGAGATGAGGTACGAGAAGAGGCTTGCGCATAGTCCGTAGAGAAAGAACACGACGAAGAGGTATCCCGGTGCGTAGAATGCGCTGGATGCCTGGAATTCTATTAGCATGAAGATGTGCGAACATGGTTGTTCGACCCACTGCTGCAAAGATCGCTGTTGTCACGGCGGAAATGATGACCACGAATATAAAGTCAAACGCCGTGTACGCCAACCAGAGCGGTACGGCTCGAATGCCGTTACTGTAATGCAAAGCCCGAACGTTTCTCAGTCGCTCCTGCGTAGGGTATAAAGCGAATAATGCTGGATAAACACACATGGCGAGGCCAAAGTATAGAATTAACTGAAGTGTATCTCCCATATTGGGAGCGAAGGGAACGGCAAATTGCTGATACTGAGTCGAGATGGAGATGTTGCTGATGATATTATCGAGGGTGTTCAGAGTGACGAGACCACCTATGACACCACCATTGGCAAGGTATGCCATAAGAGGTGGTCCATTTCCGTTAAGGAAGAATCCACCGGGAGTGATGTTGCGGAAGTTGGTCTGTACGTAGTCGTTGAACTGATCAAGCGTGTCAACAATGTAGAAACTATCTTCAGCGATGCGGGTCCGCTCGATGATAGTATCAATGGCAGGGCCGACGGTGCTGCGGGGTCCGATGGGAATGAGCGGGATGTCGTCCACGTTGGAGAGTGAGAAGATCTCTGGGTCGTTGGAAGCAGCACCAGGATCACAGCCGACGGCTTCGTAGTTTTGAAGGAAGAGCGTGACCAGACCAGCCGCAGCAATAGGAAGGATTAATGCAAAGACATAAGGCCAAAAGTTACGTTTGACGATCGTGGTGCGCTTTTGCATGAGGATAAGCATTTGTTTGAAGAGTCCTGTACCGTTGCCTTTGCCCATCTCGAGCCTCTTGTCTGTGTCAGAGTTATGATCTGAGGGCGAGTCGAGGTTCTTGTCCGATGTGAGGGTACCGGTTTGCTCGCCATGATCAGCATCCATGAGGTTGTATTCCTTGACTTCCTCGGCGTTCGCCAAGAACACATCCTCTAGTGTTGGCCCGACAATATCGTAGTTCTTGACACCGTGATCTCTCAGGACATCAACGAATCTGGTGGCAGGCAGCGCATCAGCAAATTGGTACTGAATCATACCCTTGGAGGGCGAAGGCTTCTTTACGGCGTCCATTGGTGGCTTCACTGAAGTATCCTTGGGGTACGTGACGTGATATCCGGCGCCGACCTCATGCTTGAGCTGGACCGAAGTACCCTTTGTCTTGAGCACACCACGGGAGAGGATGGCGACGTAGTCCGCAAGAACGTCGGCCTCGTCGAGGAAATGAGTGGTGAGTAGGAACGTGCGATCACCGCGTTCAGCGAGCAGAATTTCCCAGATCTTCCTTCGAGACAAGGGGTCTAGACCAGATGATACCTCGTCGACGCAGCAAACCTTTGAGCCACCCGTGAACATCATGGCGAGTTGGAGCTTGCGCTTTTGACCGCCAGAAAGTGTGCATGACTGCGCCTTGATCTTGTGTCCCAAGTCGCAAGCGCGAATGAGGTCTTCGATCTTCTCTTTAGTGTCGAACTCACCAGTAGACTTGAGCTGGTTAAACATGCGGACGTGCTCGTAGACGTTGAGTTCGTCCCACATGACGTTCTTCTGCGGGCAGAGACCAAGACCGCCAGTACCGTCAATTTCGATAGCGCCGCTAGTGATGGAGTTAAGTCCGGCAATTGCGTCAAGTGTTGTGGACTTTCCGCTGCCGTTGGCTCCAAGCAATACCATGATTTGGCCCTTGCGTGCCTTCATGCTAAAATCGTCGACAGCAATGACTTTCTCTGGTGACCTCATGCCGAGTTTGGATAGGACGTTCCTGCGGAACCAACTGGGGGTCCAGTGTTTGGAGAAGTTGGTCAGGATAATGTTGTGATCCGGTGAAGAGGTGGTGGTCTTCCTGTCAGCAGATACGGTGCCATAAAGCCATCGCTCGACAAGTGCGCCAAGGAAGGGATACACAAAGGTTTGGATGATAGCAAAGACCCAGAAGACGATTCCAGGGGTACTCCAAATGTGGTCTTCGTAAACAGGCGCCGCCTCTACCATGTTCATGGCAACGAGTTGTCTCTCGAATCGCGCCACGCAGATGATGAAGAAAACGTAATTGATCGAGGGGAAAATCAAGCTGAGAACATAGACAGCAGCTGTGCTGAACGGACCAGCGACCTGGGCAATGATGGCTAACAAGATAGGAACGATAACGATGGTGATACCGGATAGTTGAGCCTTCCGGAAGAAGGCTGCACCAAAGATGGAAAAGCTCGTCAGAGAGAGACCAGCGAGAATGTGGAAGATGATGAGGATAGCTGGGTTAGACGTCTGGAAGGCAAGTGCCCAGACAATAGCCCCCATGATAACCCATCCTGGGAAATAGATGAAGTCGAAAGCAATATGCATCGATAGGAGACGCGCAAACTGTGTGTGCCATGCCTTTTTCGCGGGAGACATGGCTTCGACAAGCTGTGAGATGCCGCGCTCTCGCTCCTCCGCCATTTGTCCTGTGAGCTGGTATGTCACGCCACAGACACCAATGTATAACGCCGCGCCCATGATGTTGATGAGGGCGCCCATGTAGAGTGTCCGGATTCTATCATCGTACTCTTCCTGGGTGCGCTCGGTGAATGGGTACTCGTTGATGTCAGGAATGGTCCCGGACCCGTCGACAGAAGCGATGGCTTGATCGATGGCCCGCTGGAAGGGCAGAACGTAGATCTGCACATCGTTGTCGTCCTGGTCAACGTAGATGGTCTCTCCCAGAGCGCCGTCGGACCTCAGTGTGTAGTTCCAGCTCTGGCCTTGTCCTTGGTTCGGGCTAGAATGGAAAGAGGCAGCCCCATAGCAAGTCGAAGCGCCACGCAACGAACTTTCACACGTCGTGAGGAGTTCCACTTCGGATTCGATGGTGATGGCCTGGAGCCCAGCGTCGCGCACCGTGGTGGATAGTTGCTCAATAACCTGATCGATGTCGCCACCAGTGTTTCCATTGTTCACGAAGACAACCTTATCGCGGCCGCCTTCGGCAGCGTTGAGCGCGTTGGGAAAGGAGCGAATGAGGGAGGGGTCGCCGATGCCGTATTCCGAAGGTGGTACGAAGAAGTTCTTTGCGTAGGTGATGAAGAACATCTATATGAATTGCTATCAGCCATGGGTTCGGGTCCGCCATTGCGAGCGTAGAGAGAGAGAGAGAGAGAGAGAGGGAGACATACAAATATGATGGGGGCCCAGAATGCGCGCACGCTCGTAAAGAACCAGTGACGCACAAAGACGACGAGCAGCGTCTTCTTGGTGAGAATCCATGTCTGGCTAACGATTGCGCCCGCCATGGTCGCTGTGTATGCCCTCGATGGGTGCGCTCGCAGTGGAAAGGTAGTATGGAGCCGTTGGGAGGTTCGCCGCGAATGCCTCGGTAGATGGGTCGTAAATCCTACTGGTAATTATTCGGGGAAAGGCCGCATCGTTCCTCGCACTGGAATAAACACAAAGGGGGTATCGAGTAAGAAGAAGGGCATTAGCTAGCGGAGGCAAACAAGTCGCCAATGTCTCCAACCCGTACCCAGCGTATCTGGGATGCCGCCGAGCAGACGACGTCTTGTCCAACGTCTTCGACCCTCTGCATCCCTGCTGCTTTCCTCGCGTCATGGTCCACTTCGGGCGTGGGTGAAGCGCGAGGCGGATCGATCTTGTGCCGGTGGGGCGTGGTAGACGAACAACAAAAGACACGGCCCCAAGCCCCTGGTCAACGGCCCGGCTTACCACACTTTTCCACAAGCTGCTGGGGGATCTGCCTGTCGCAAGAAGCGTCAAATGCCATCTCTATTTCAACCTCGAGTCCGCGAGTCCGTGTGTTTTCTTTGCCGATGCTTCTGGCACATGGTGTAGGCCGCCCTTGTTCGCTCCTCGAGGCCGGAGCAAAAGATGCCTCGGTGCCAGACACAACAATTACATCCGCCCAGAGAACGCCCAGTCGCCGAGTCCTAGCCATCATCGAACCGCTACTCGGGGCCTTAGAAATCGCGATGCCGATGCAGACGACAAGACCTCGCGTGCAGACCCTTACGTGGCTGTGCCTCTGTGCCTAATACACAGCGCGTCATCGATCTTTGGTCAGCCCATGTGCTACTGTGCTCGGCCAACAAGGTGGGATGAGAAGGGCCGAGGTGAGCTTCTCTCGACCGCGTTTTGTAGGAATTCTACAAGGGAGAGCCTAGCAAGCTTCGTTTTCCATTGATCTGTGCAGGACGTGTAAGAAATAGACTTGTTAGACTTCTGGAGGCGTTTGTAGAATGCTTGGACTTGTCGCACGACCTCACACGTGCTGCGCGATGCATCAAGCTTCACATGCATCGCCCCATCTGCTTCAACAGCCCAACGGAAGGAGTGCACCTATCGAGCTCGCCTTTGCATCAGCGTTACCTAGGTACGCTAGTGTACGGTGGACTCGTGGTAAACAGAGGAGTCGCAGCAAGCCTTTCGAGCATCTCAACTGAATTTAACGCAGGTGATTCTGTTTTGTGACTAAATCAACACCTTTCCACACTTCTACTCCTCGGCGTAATAGTAAGTGGCATCTCGAACAGCCCCGTACCCGCTCCATCCAGTTCCAACGGCGAAGTCAATCCCTCTCGTTGCCCCGGGACCGGCTGTCTCACGCTACTTGTATCCTCTTCTTCCCTCTCCATCACAACGCTCAAAACCTCTCCGCGCTGTTTTGTTACTACGCCGTCGCCGTCATTAGAAACGGTCATCACTTCCTCCATGGCTCGCGAATACGGTGATATTGGGCTTACGGGGCCGGTGTTATTAGTGAACCAAGTGCGACTGTGGCGCCGTCCTCGGGGTTTCGCGGCTGGGATTGTAGCAATGATATCGTTGCGGCGCATCTCCTGTGTTACGCTAGCGGCAGCTCGTTGTGCAGCGCGTAGTTGCCGCTTTAGACGAAGGATATACAGTCCTAGTCCCAGAGCAACGACTAGAACAACGACAACGACACTGATGGCAATGCCTGCTTTTGCACCATTGGAGAGTTGACTTGATCGCGAAACAGTGGAAATTGATGCTTCTGTTGGTATCGGCGTCGCGGTCGTTTGGGGTGTGGACGAGGAACGAATATAGACCTCAGTCATCGTCCTAGATGCTTTTGCGGTTTGTGTTTCCATCGCTGACTGATATCCTGACGAACTCGCTACTGGGCTTTTCATAGTAGGCGCACTCGACTTGGTGGGCTTGACAGCATCAAAGGTCAGACTGGGCATCATGTTCACCACAGTGCTAGTAGCCTGCTCTCCCTCCGACTTTGAACAGTTACTTGCACTAGATATGCCGCTGGTCCCACCCAAACCATCTTGGCAATTCCTTTCAAATCTTGAAGTTGCATCGCCTCTTTCTTCTGTGTCGCAACCCCGTGAGATACACGCCCCAGATACTTGAAGAAGATTGTTATTTGCGCAGTGGCACGCAAAGTCGGCCTCATTCGCACACCCATCGTCGAGTATGTGGGTAAGAAAGCATGCCAAAGCACACTGAGGAAGTTGGAGCGACGATAGAGTACTCTGACGTGTGGTAACAGTATGAGGTACTGAGAAAGCTCGTTGTACCAGAGTATCAATGACCAGGATTGGCAGCAAGGTGTGGTATAGTGTCCGCGAAGGAATTGCCGAAATTTGCTTGCTCATTGATATGAGATCGAGTGGTTGTTTGTTCACTTGTCTAGAACTTCTGATTCGTGTGGCGGCGCGGGGCTGAGTCGAAAGCTGGGGATGGCGGTGACACGTGGATGGGCTGTACATGTACAAGACGTGGCAGACATTGGATGCGCACAGACTGAACCAGCAGGCCTCTGCATCGAGATTTTCGACCCTGAATAGCCTTCTTCCTGCTGGAAGGTGTGCGTTCTCGTCGAGAAATTGGTAGCGAGGGTAGAGCGGCTGGGAAAGACGCCGCTGGCTGGATAGGTCTTGGTCATGGGCCTGCCCGCAACTCTACTGACAACGACACCTTGCGCAAGTTCTTGAGGAAAAGCCGATCCAATGTTACAAACTGGCGTTATGCCCATGGTGCGGCTGGTGATGTGGGTCTGAGGTGTTTTGAAATAGTGAAACACCATTTGTCTCCTGCTCACCGCTCCTAGCCCTCAGATATGGGTTGACGCTAAAGAAACTTTACAAAGTGGGATTTGACTGGATTTACAACCACACGCGACGAGGAATCCAGGATAAAATGAGGGAGAAAATGTAGCTCAATTTATTCATATACTAAGCCTTCCAGTATGACAAAGGCCAGATCTTTCGATATTGTTCGATAATTCAAGACTGTACAAAGAAGATTATGAGATGTGCAGAAACGTAAGAATGATTTGTACCTTCACGGAGGAGCTTCCTTGCTCCGTGTATGCCAGTTCCGTTGTTTTTGCTTCATTTCTTGCGTGAAGTCGTGTTTCTAGGATTTACTCGCTGATGTGTATGCGTGCAGGGAAAGGCTTTCAAACATTTTCGTTGTCGACAATTGATTTCCGCTAATTTCCGCGTGAGTTTGTCACGTTCCATTGGGTTCTCACGCGGCAAGAGACATGTGCGCTCAGCATGCTGCTGCGTCTGCTGCGAGTGCGACTGGTGCTGGCCCCGAGGGAGAAATACACTTGGCATCGGTGTGACCAAAGTAGGCTTCATTCTTATCAAGGACTCGTCCGGGTGTGAGCATGTCCTCTGGCTCCTCCTCATATGCGTCTGAATGAGGGCTGTCTTCGAAGTGTTCTTCAACCGGGAATTCGTTGACAAGGCTAGCCAAGTCCCAATCAGCGCTAGTGTAGCTGTTGAAGCTGTACCGATCTGTACGATTCTCTATCCAATCTGAATCACTGAGAATCTCGTCGACATCTCCCTCCTCTTCCCAAAGGTCTTGCTCCACGCCGCTGAGGAACTCCCAGGTGGTGGCCAGCAGCTCCTCTCGTGGAAGGAAGTAGTTGAGCACCTCGTTGTCTTGCCCTGTCCAATCACCCCAGGCTTCCAGAACTTCGAGACGAGGGAACTGGGCTGCAAGTGGCTGAGCCCATGATCGAACAAGGCTTTGCTCTACAAGGGGATCAACGACAGAACTGGCTTGTGAGTTAGATGACGCGGTGTATGAATCGCTTGTGATTGAAAGAATTGATTGGGGACGCGCAAAAGCGAGGTGCCTGAGATCTTTGAAGGTAAATGCAACAGATGGGTTTGATCCAGAAAACTTTTCGATGTGGACCGAGGTGTTTCCTTCGTCGCCAGGTACGGTAATGGAGGACGCAGCAGGGGGTTCTTCTGTGCTTGTCTGATCTTGAATAGCCAGCTCGGTGGGCTGTAATGACGTAGGCTTCTTGGGTATTTGCGAATCAGGTATATGCAGAGAAATCTTCAAGCGCAACGTCTCAAGCAAAGGACAGTTCCGCGCTAGGCTTTCGAGTGCCGTGGATTCCAGCTCAATCGCCGTTTGTGGATGAAGCTTCAAACTGAGGCTCATGAGCTGCGGTAGTCCTTTGCAAAATGCTTCAAACTGTAGACTGGAAATCATTGAACCATCAATGGCAGCCGGCTCTGAGGCAAGGAAGCTTATTTCCTGTAGATTTGGACAGCCGGCAACGAGCTTCGTCAACGAAGTGCCCGAAAGTCTCGGGTAGGACAGCGGCGAAGGGAAATCAATCGCAACTTGACCAATGTTGATACGGAGCGACTGAAGTTTTCCACATTGCAATACTCCGCCTACTACATCATCCAAGATGTTCATATCGCCATCCTGTCGTGACAGGTTGGGTATCCTGGCGATATCCACGTGCAACTCTTCGATGAGCTGTAGGTGAGATGGCAGAGCAATAGCGATTTCCGGATAACACATGATGTGCAGCCGCTTGAGGGAGCGGAAAGATACGGGAAGGGCATTGGGGCCTGAGAAGTAAGGGAGTAACTGTAGACCGGGATCAAGATCGACCTCAAGGGCTTCAAGACCCGGCCGTTGGCTCAAGCGTACGAACAGCTGATCTTTCCCGGAGATACTGGTGTTCCTTATACAGACATCAGTGATACTTTGCGCAGAATCGAGCAAATTCAGGAGCTCTTGATTGGGTACTGGGTCCTTGGGATCGATGACGTCCGGGCCAATGTGTATGCTGCGGAGATGGGGGCAGGACTTGAAGAAGGTTGGAAGGATGATGGCGACAACGTGAGCGGATTCGCTGCTTTGTGGGCCTAGGAACTCTAGATGTTGGAGTCCGGAGTGGAGCATGGGGCTGATGGCTTTTTCATATTTCTTCCAGTCGGCCTCCAATTCCAGAGTCTTGAGGTTCGGCCACTCCAAGCCCTCGAGATAGGCGAGATCGGCCTCGTCCTCGATTGGGCCTAGGACAAATAATCGTTCTATCTTGTTCGTATACCATTGTTGTCGGTCGAGGGACATGTGCTGTAGAGCGGGAAGGTGCGGATAGCGTCTCCATAGAATAGACGTGCCTTCTTCTGCCCAGAGCTTGTTGACGAGAATCGAGGGTACGAGTGTCGGCCGGAATTCAAGAAACTCGACCGGTTGATCGGATCCACGCTGTCGGCGATCCTTGTACTTCATATCAGAGAGGTGACGTAGAAGCAGGGAGACGATGCGGCGATCCGCGGTAGCCCTGGCCGTGGCTGTCATGGTCGCAAGCACAATGCACGGGAGGGAACGCAGCAAAGGAACGACTGGAAGTAATGAAATAAGGGCAAGGGAATGAGCGGAAGGGATGCACGAGTACTATTCTGTTGCGGCGGAAGTGTTAGGCAGTCAGTCATCCTGCTTTGGACCTTGTCGCCCGTCTGGCCGCCGCCGGGCAAAACGAAATGCCGGTCCGCGGCTGATCGCCAGGGGCTGCAAAGGCACGAGAGCCTGTCATTGACGAGTGCCGCGAATGCGGGCCCTGGTGCGAAGAAGATTATGCGATAAGAAGGCTTTCTCGATGCTACAAGGGATGCGGTTCATTGTGCGACGTTTCTTGGCTCCAGGGCGCAAGTTGGTGGCTTCCTGAAGCCGCCAGCTTAGTCAAGCGCATTAGCTTTCCATGGCGACGGACCATCGTCGGGGCTGCCCGGGCGTCTTCCCCTCAACACCATGACACCGTCGGGCGTATGGCTATCTCCATGATCAGCACATGTCAAGCACGACGTGAAGATGACGCCGCTCCCGTTGGATGGAAATATGTGGACTGACCGATCAAGATAGCGCTGACTCTCCTCTACGCCTACATAGCTGACCGCAGCCCTCAGTTTATCGCATGCTAACAACAGATTGTCTTCAAAGAGCAGGACTCGACTGCAACGATGCATCTTGTACTCACAGGCGCGACCGGCCTTGTTGGCGCGTCCGTTCTCCACAGCATGCTTGCGCAAGAAAACATCAGTCGCATATCCATCCTCAGCAGACGTCCAGTCAAGATGGCAGAAGGCCATACGAAGGCCAAGGTCATCATACACGAAGACTTCAGCACGTACGACGAAGCGCTGCTCGAGGAATTAAAGGACGCACATGGATGCGTCTGGGCACAGGGCGTCTCGCAGAATGCAGTTACCAAAGAGTGCGTCCATCTGCGTGTAATGTAATAAAAAAACCCCCCGACCATTCTGACTGTGCCTACAGGCAGTACGTCGAGATAACCCACCACTACCCCCTCGCTGCCGCGCGCGCCTTTTCCACGATGCACCCCGACTCGCCGTTTATCTTCCTCTACGTTTCGGGTGAGGGCGCCACACAGTCCCCAGGCATCTTCACTCCTTTATACGGGAAGGTCAAGGGGCAAATCGAATCTGCACTCTTGGAACTGGGCAGGGAGAATCCCATGATGAAGACATACAATGTCCGGCCAGGAGGAGTGGACTGGACAAACCACCCGGAGATTCATCCATTCATACCGAAGCAAGCAATGTACAAAAAGGTCATGGTTCCCCCCATGAATCTACTCTACAAGAGCATGATGACACCCACAAGAGAGATGGGCAAAGTCATGACGGAGCTGGCCATGTCGAAGGGCGATCCGATGGAGGGTAAGGATATTGGGGTAGAGGGACGGATGCTATCAAATGTAGCCCTTAGGCGGATGGGTGGTTTGTAAAGAACATTTCGCGCGGAGACGAATGGTCCGATTTTCTTTCGTCGACGAATCCAATTACTCTTTTCTTGATCGTATACCTCGCTTTGTTCCACGCTCCCGCCACGTGCAGTCGCTGAAGCCAATGTGGGGGTGCGGCAAACGTCTGGCGGCGCTCCTGTTTGCATCGTGTGCACTGACCATGGCTTGTGACAAAGGCACATGGCCAAGAGATTCCGGTAGCCTCAACGGTGCAGACATAAAAAACTGTGGCACACTGCTTTTTCCATGCTGCTGGAGCGTTGTAGACGGGTGTGCCCATGGAGCAGTGCACGTGGAACCGTTATCAAGGCGCGGAACATGACGGCATTATCTAGACCCTGGTTCGCGGGTGGGGTCGCGTCCGAGGCTATGGAACGCGTCGTCCCATCTTTCCTCCCCAACTTCATTCCAGCCCCCTCGCCTCCAAGAAAACCCCTAGACACGTCGGAACCGTAGGCAAGAGTTGTCAGCTCCCTTGGGCCATCGGGAAATTTCATCCATCATGGACGGCGATGGGATTCCCCCCTCCTCACCACCGTACATGGGCAGCATCAGCCCCCAGAGTCCCCCCTTCTTCGAGCCGCACTACAGCGCCTTCACCTCGAAATCGAGCTCACCACCCCCGGTCTTCTCCAGCGATGACTCACGCGAATCCGTCGACGTGACCAATTACGAATCACCGCGCATCCACAAGAACAAGCGCAAGGGCGCGTGGTGGGACAGTCGCGAATCTGCCCACAATAGCCCAGAGGTGAAGAAGCCCAAATTCGGTCGCAATCTCGATCGCAACTTCGATTCGGGCGTCTATATGCTCAGCGATGCCACCGATAGCTCTGAAGACATTCTCCCACAACACAAATCGCCCTTCCCCGAGGAGATGGAGTACGAAGACGACCACGCCATGCACATGGGCGTCAGTGGCCAGGAAGGGATCGAGCCCGACGCCCCCCGCTGCTCCGCAGTTACTGCAGTCCCCTTCATCCACAGTGTCACCATGAGCGAAATTGAGCGTAATTTCAACTCTAAGGTGGATGCAGGTTTAAACGACAACCGAACCGAGTACAATTTCAGTTATATGAATCTACAAGATTCCCACATCTCGCGCATCCGCGCCCTTGATGGGCTTGTCGATGTAGCAAACATGGAGCGCAACTCGCCTCCTCCAGAAATACAGTATAGGCAGCTCAACCCGGAGCTCCGCATCTTCCTCAACAACAATAGGCTCCATCGGCTTGTGCCCGAGATTTATACCTTGGGAGACCTCACCCATCTCTATCTCCAGCACAATAAGATCGAAGAGCTCCCGCAAGAGATTCGCCAGCTCAAGAATCTGAAAGCTTTGAACCTCTCGAACAACAGGCTCAAGCACCTTCCCTTCGACATTATCAACCTCCTTCGGCCGCGTGGCCAGCTGTCCATTCTCACTACACTCGGCAGTGAATACCTAGAGCCAATGACTGCTCATCGGTTTCAAAAAAGCAACTACGTAAAGGAAGAACGCGGCGGCCTCCATGATATCGATGCGCTCCCTCTCGATATCGTACGCGAAGAAGCAAGCCGCCAGCTGGCCCACCTCTACGAAGCCCTCACGATATCCAAAGACCGCGACCAGGCTGCTTGGCGCATTCGATACTTTGAATCCTGGGTGAACTCTTTTGGGGGAGAAGATGACGCGCGAGAAAGCGAGACTGAAGTGGATGTGGGATTCTACCCCCACCACCCTTCACTTTGCCTGCGCGATCTGGACGAAGAAGACAACATGAAGCGCGCACCTCGCTACATTGCCCGAACCCAGGTCTCATACTACAACCAGATCGGCACCCTCCTTCCCGGCTCCCCTTCGCTCCCCTCCAACGAGGAGAAGTACCCTATCATCATCGAGACAAATCGCGGTGTTTATGGGCTTTCACCTTCAGCCTGGTTTGTTCCGCCGTCGTCGTCCAGAGTGTCTTCCTTGGTCACAATAGCCTTGACTCGCTCGCTTCAGATCGATAGCGTTGAGAATCTACGTGCGAAGATCAGTGGAGATGGCGAGTACACTATCCCACGCGAAGCCGAAAAGATCCTGGCACGGGCAGAGAAGAACGCTGCTGGCGGATACAGCGTGTTCCGCGAGTGCCACACGTGCCATGGAAAGTACGTTGTAGCCCGCGCGGAGTGGATAGAGTTCTGGAGTTACGGCTTGGGTGTCTTCCTCCCACTCAAGGTCAGCGTCTGTTCCTGGGGATGTGTTCCCCCTCAGATGATGTATCCGTTACAGGAGGAGTTAGTATTGTGAGGGTGGGGGTGCGACAGTGGCGTTTGTGTGTATTGATTGAAACTCGTTTAATGGCTTGAAGCATACCCGGCTATACCATGATGCCGTGAACGAACGAATAAAAGTACATTCAATTCGCCTTCACCAACTTGCCCTCTATAGTAATTTCACTGCCAAATGAGCGTAATCTTCTTCCACCATGGCCCACTGATCTTCCTAGCAGGCATCTCCTCCGCAAGCACCCTATCCAGTCCCGTCTGCAGATCCACCTCGCGCGGATCGTACGCCCACATGTCCTTCCTAGCCCAGATGCGATGTCCGCCGTAGAAAAGGAAGAACATGGGGATACCAACGTACGCGGTGAAGAAAGAGCTAACGTCCCATTTTTCAGGCCAAAACACATCAAATCCGTTGATTAGGCACAAGAAGGTAAACGAGAATATCACGAGATAAGCGCCCCAGTTACCAACAGGCGAGCGGTACGGAAGATCCGTGACACCCTGGGCCTCGCAGGCTTTGCGGAAACGCAGAAAGATGATACCGCAGCAGATCCAGGAGATGAATCCGGACGTGTTGGTAAGATTGACGAACCATGTGAAGACTACGGCCGAGGAAGAGCCGACGTTCAAGTAGGCAAGAGCGCAGAAGAGGGAAGAGGCGGTGACAGCCCAGTAAGGAACACCGGATTTTGTGCAGGACTTAAAAATGGACGGCGCGTTTCCAGATAGCGCCAGGGCGTAAAGACTGCGGCTTGAAAGGAACAAGAAGGAATTTCCGGATGACCAAGCGCTGATGATAATACCGGCGTTGATTATACTGTCCAGAACGGGGATGCCTGCATTCTTGATTCCCGCAACAAAGGGAGAAGAGCCGGCGCCGGCACCGCCAGATGTTATGCTTGAGTCGTTAGAGGGGCAGATGACGCCGATAGCGAGCACGCTGAAGATGTAGAAGAATACCAAGCGGTAGATGTAACGGCGAGCCGCGATGGGGAGGTTACGGCGGGGTGACTGCATTTCGCCGCCCGTTGCGACGAGAAGCTCTGGAGCGAATGCGAAGGGGAACTATGTGAATACTTGTTAGCTTACATGTCTAGGAGGGGTTCAAGGTGTAATGGCGCGACGCACAGCAGAGAGGACCAGAGTCGAAAGCAAGGCGACAAAACGACCCGTATTCCCTTCTTCGAGGTAAGTGTTTGCTGCACCAGGGTTCTTCCAGTACCTGAACCCAAGACGATCGCGTTGAGGGCCCCCACCCCAGAAGAGGATGAAGGATAGAATCAATAGTCCTACGATCATGATGACCTTCGTTCCAGCAAACCAAAACTCGGTTTCTCCATAGAACTTGACGGGGAAGCAGTTCAGTCCCACAATAACGATGATCATGATCGTGATCCAAACTGCGATATTGACAGGTGGACTCCAGTACTCGATCACAAGTCCAGCAGCTGTGATTTCGTAGGGTACGAGGATGCCAAGGGAGTAGAAATATAGCCATCCGAGTCCAAAGCCCATAGAGCGAGAGACGTAACGGGCACCAAAGAGATTCATAGAAGCGCCAGGCGTTGGTAGATAGGCAGCGACCTCTATGATTCCAGCGACGGTGCAGAAGATGAGGGAGGACATGACGATATAGGCGCCGAGGATGAAAGCTGGACCGCCACGAGCGAGAGTTTGACCACTGCCGACGAAAAGACCAGTACCGATTGTACCACCCAAGGCAATCATCTGAGCATGTCTGAGCATGTGAGCATTGGGTCTTCTCGTCGACTTCAGAGATAACCTACCTCGACTTGAGACCTCGCTGCGTTGTTTCGTAACGCTCGTCGAAGATCTCTGCTGCGACAACCGCAGGGTCGCCAGCGGAACTCTTCCTTCGAGTCGCCTCGTGAACATGTCCGACGCCGTAGTCTGCATCGTGTTCGCCGATGGCCAACTCGTCTACTTTCTTTTCGGACATGTTTGCGCTCTGGGTCGCAGTCCAAAGGTGTTTCAATAGTTGCGGACTGTGTAAAATAGATACTACTGATCTCACTGCGGAACGAACGATGCGTTACTTATGAACCCCATCCTGGAGCGACCCATGTACCCGGATCCAAGATAGGACCCTCTACGCGCTCTGAACGAGCCGTCCTTGGCAGTATACCATGACTAGCAAGCGTGTAGCTCAAGGAAAGACGGCCCTGCTACTACCCACGTCGAGAAGCCAAGGATGCAGACTGTAACGCCGGGTTGATGGGTCTTAGCCGCTCACGTCAAGTTGCGAACGCCGGTTCGGAGGAATTGGTGAGGAGGCGCAAGGGTAGTGATGGCGGCTGATGATAGGCGATGATAAGAGCTATCAAGAGACGATAAGCTTTAGGTGTGACGAAGGATTGCTAGGCCTTTTGGAGAGATTTTCGGTGTCAAGGTCTACATTCCATTTGCTCCAGGCCGGTCGAGATGGGACCCTGTGGTGAATTCATGCCATGAACGGCATTGTGGCTGTATGGCGCTGTGACGGCTCACACGCCTATGTGGATCCTTGAAGGTGCATTCTTTCCAGCACGAAGTCTAGGTATAGATAGCGGGCACAATTGGATTACTATAAGGTACATGAGCGCCCAGGGCTTGAGATACAGAGCATGGTGTTGCGGGGAAAATGCCCAGTCATAACGCGTGCCGTTATCATATTTCCCCGAACGCCGGGGTCTAGGCTTAGGTGGGGTTAGCAGCTGGCCAGGTTGCTAACTCCAAGGGGCTTATTCCGTGATCCCCTCTTTCAGATGTCGGCAGCTTCCCTCACGTTTCTTTAACAGCACCTCTCAGAGCGAAAAATCGGAATCATACGGTTCTACTCGATAGCTCTTATATTGATGCTGCTATTTCTAGTCTCAAAAAGTGAAAGCAATGCCGTACTCCCATCTCATCGTCACGTCCCTTTCCCCACCATTCAAATCCAGTCAATGCATGCAAAGCTCCCCAGGTTAGTGTCATGTTAGGTATCAGCCCTAGCCGTGCCACCGGCAGCAGCATGTTTAATATTATCAGACGGCCCGCTAGGCGCGCCTGAAGACGTCGAAGGAACCGCAGTAGGTACAATTTCAAACACTTGATAATGCCCAGGCTCAAAGATTTTCATACCGCAATCACAGTGCAATTTCCCCCTCTTCCCGTCAAGTAACAATATCTGTCTCTTGCTGCCGCTAAACCATTCAGTTTCTATATCGATTCGCCAGCTCAGTCCACAACTTGGCTCCAAACAGACGTACACGTGGCTCAAAGAATCATTCTGAGGTCGAGGTACAGTCTGTGAACCTCTCATACCGTTCGGCACGATGGTATGAGAGGTAATGCTGAAATGCTGGCTCGTAAAGGTAATTGACATGGCAGGGCGCCAAGCCTGCTGACAAGCACGGCAGTGAAGTAGGCCCAGGGAGTGGATGCTGGGCTCGGGAAGATGAAAGATCACACTTCTGTGGCAAAAACTGCATTTCCAAGTACCAATTTGTCCCCCGGTATGCAGCTCAGCTTTCAAGATCGCAGCTTGTGTCTCTTCGAGTATGGAAGGGAGGCCGAACAGTCGGCGAAGTCGCCCACGCAGAGAATGGTCAGTAGCCATGATTCCTCGAATGGACATATCGCATCAGGTCGTACTACAGTTTATATCGGCAGAACAAGATGCGTAGTCACGCGAAATTCGAGACATTGATAGACTGTTCTAGGTTGGGCCTCACAGTCTAAGACTACGCCAAAACCTGCACCATTACGCCAAAGATCCGAGACTACCACAAAACCAGGCACTTTGTGAGTGTGGGGAACAGATGCACATACCGGGATCTGAAGTCGAGCGTTTGTTCTCGTTTTTATTCCACATCGCTCGTCGCCGGTTTGCGTTCTAACGATGGCCAAATCTCGATTTCGAAGACTTTTGCCAGCCTCGGGGTTTCGACTCGTTCTTCGTCCCACTATCGTTGCAGTCTTGAGCGCGCTTGTGTTCAGCCACTTCGTTTTGAGCATGATTCTCAATACCAGTGGCGCGAGCTTATCGTACTGCCTTGGAGGTACTGTTCTTATCTTAGTCTGACTGAACAGCAAAATGGGCGTTGGAACAAAGGACTGCTTCCAAACACCGCATCTTCTTTCACTGCTTTTGTAGTTGCCAGGCACTCTTTATAATCGATTTCTGGATAGTAAACTGAACATTTCCGTATAGACAACGAGTTGTAGAACGTACTTCGATGCGGGATGTGCGGTTCGGGTGCTTGCGCGGGCGGGTCGTTCAATCGATGACGAAGCACTAGTGCAAATTGGATGTTAGCGCGATTCGAGCAGGCATTGGGATAGGCGAACAGGCACTCGTGATCTTCATCAATGTTCACGCAGTTTCCATTTTTGTGCGCACCCATCATCCTGTCCATCCATCCATCCTAGCGCACCCCAGGTATATTTAGCAAGTCCATCGTGCCTACGCTCGGCGCATTCTGGCCCACGATGTCATTCTCCTTACCCAAGGCGCTTGGACTCACGAAAGCTGTTGTGTCAGGGAATGGATTTCCTGAAAGTATCTGATTTACTATCCGACGTGAGAGCCATCTACTCATCTTCATCCTCTTTCTTCCGGCGGCGATTAAGCTCATCAATCACCTTCTTGCCGCATGCAAGGACTTCCAATGTCCGGCTCTTATTATCATGGTCTCTCGTTTCCGGGATCAGAAAATACGTAGTCACTGCGCCAGCCACCATGAATGCGCTCATCACCTGTAGGATATGTCCGAAAGATTCCTGTCGCCACCCGAGTCCGACCGCTGATTTACCCTTGTCTGCCTGGAAAGAGTACTCCAGAAAGATCTGCACAACCCACGAGCCGAGCTTGCCGCTTGCAGCAGCTATGCCATGACATGTGCAGCGGTATCTTGTTGGGAATATTTCGGCGGGTATAATGAACGTCGTCACGTTCGGTCCGAGGTTGAAAGCGATGTGACTGAGCACATAAAGTACGACTAGACTAGATCGGCTGCTTTCCAACAAGATGTTCCAGGCGCTCCCGGTTACAATAAAGAGCACGGAAAGCATAAGAAACCCCCAGAATTGAATCACCTTGGGGGAAACGTACTTGACGATCTTAATCATCAGGAGGCCGCCGACCACCGTTCCAATTGAGACCACGACTAAGGCATGGAGACTGTTATTGCTTAGGGTGTTGTACACGGATGGCATGTCTGCGACATCGCCTGGCCAGATATGCCTGGCGATTTGCGGAGAGGAGAGGCCCAAGCCGTAAACTAACAAAGTCAACGGTTTTCCAATCACGAGATCCTGATATACTCACACGCAAAGTCAAGAAAGAGCCAGGCCAACGAGGTGCCTAGTAGGTACTGCCAGTTTTTTTCAGTGATGAAAAAATTCTTGGCGTCTTCCCATGAGGCGAGCGGAGGGACGAACTCCGGCTCACCGGGCGAAAATGGTGCTGATTGTGCCGCGTTTGGTTGAGAATAGACGTCGCCAGATTGACTATCCGACTCGCTATCGCTGCGAACAATTTCCTCGGGTGCGATTACTGAAGCACTAGAGGAACGCCTTGAACATATCCCCTCGGCTGTTGCCATTGTCGGAATATGTAGCATCGCTGCTTCACCAAACTCCAAATTCGCCTCTGGTGCGCCAAAGTAATGCGTAGTATCCTCGAGTGTGCCCCTGGAGTTCTGTAATACATCCAAGGTATATCGGGGGCTCTCTGGAATGGTGAAACGAAACACAAGAGCGAGGATGGCTGGTACGATACCAATACCTATGACCAGCCTCCAAAGTCGATCAATGGCCCGGGAACATTCGAGATCATGGATTCTGCACGACGGTTGGTTCTTCTCGATCCACGGCTTGTATGCTGCTACTGCGGCGAGCGATAAGACATTGGCAAGCAACTGTCCTACGGGCTGAGCGAAAAAAACCCAGCTGAGCATCCTCGCGCGATGCTTCCGCGGCGCGAACTCAGCCGTGATGACCTACTCTGCAATCAGCGTCCACTCTATATTTAACGAAGCGGAAGACTTACGGCACTTAAAGGATAGTCAGCGCCAATTCCGATACCTTCTTACTGTCAGCACACTCGAGTGTATGATAGTTGTGATGTCACTTACCCATGACCGCTCTCCAAGTGATCAGCCACCCACTAATTTCCATGCTGTTCTTCGCCCCGGTCGAACTCATAAGCAGCAGCATGGAACCGACAATTATTATGACCAGCTCGAGTCCATACATCTTTCGCCTACCAAGGATGTCTGCAGCAAAACCGAAACCTATCTGACCAATCATGGTACCTGCGAGTGTCGAGCACATCATGGCGGTTTTGACTGATGATGGCACGGATGGCGTTTCAGTTTCGGAATCAGTCGACCAGTACACGTAGCCCAGCATTGGTGTGACTACATTTAATGCGAATAGGCCGAAGGCATCGGTTAAGAACCCTATACCAGCAACAATGACCACCCAAATCTGGAAGGGAGCTGAATCGATCGTCGCGAGCGTCCACCGTCGCCGTCTCATCTCCTAGCAATATAGTGAGCAGGGCAAAGCGGAGAGGCGAACTGGAGTCAAGGTTGCGCGTGAGTCTGAGAAGAGTAGCACAGACTTCGAGGATTGGTACCTACAGGAATGCCGCTTCCACCGGCCGTCAAATCCTCTACACCGATATGTCGGCCCTGGATGGGTCGTGTAACCCAATTACGGAGACCCATGGCCGCGTTTAAGGAGCGTTTCCCGAAGCAAACTGATGTTTGCGCGTGCTGGAATCAAGCTTGAGAATAGACTGTGTATTGCACCTTTTGTTGCACAGGTTCGGGGTTGCGTCGTTCATCTTGTATATGCGCAGAGCTCTAGCCTTACAGGAACACACTCGGGGCTGTAAATGATGCACTGCCCCAGCCGACGAGGCATACCGGTCAACGAAAAGGCGCTCATAGGGGTTGGCGCCTTTCTTCAGTCTGCCGTGCTCGTAATTAACCTTGTCTTCGTCGCCGAAGTCAGACTTGGTGGCGTTTATGGCTGCATGACTGCACATCGAAGCTTCAATCACAGTAGCTTGGGTTTCGCGGTCACCACAAACGGATGTGGTCCCGGTCTGACCTGTCAATTTCTCGTCCGAGCCCGATGTGTCTCCCAAAGTGGAAGAGTTTGGAATCGCTGGTAAAATTTACTGTTACAACTCCCGAATACCCGTCTCGTGGAAAGATAGGTTGGTTCAGAGGTGAGTCCGGGTAAGCCAAGCTGTCTCGGGTAACAATGGGGGGCTGTGGTGGTGGTTGACGATGGCCGTTCGCTTCCCCACGTGGTGTTGCTCGCCATCTCATTGAACGTCCAAGGGCACCATCCTGGATTTGGCGTTTTTTCTTGGCGGCGCCACATACATCAACATGGCCTTTCCTCCGCCCCTTGACAAGCTCAAATATGATCTTGCCCTAGGCCTTGTGAGGCTTCGATACGGGGCAACTAGCAATCTGCTAAGGCACCCTGCATGTCGCAGCTGTCTTCCGTCGGGGTAGCCTGGCCAGGCGCGTGCTCGCCCAGCATACTTCCCCTACAACACACACCCTTCTCTGTGAGCCTGGCGCTCGCTCTACAATGATCTTTGTTATTCTCGAACAACTCTACTGTGTATGAGTAGCCTTCACACGACTAGTGCAGCGCTTCCGCGCGGCGCAAGACTACGAACATGTCTTTCGGATGCAGCCCTTCGGATGTGCTGAAGTTGCTAGAAATCTCCACTCGGGTTTACCTCGCCTTCAAAGGTATGTCACTAGCTACTGTTACATAGCAGGGATCTGCATATTGATCCAAGCTCAGATGCCAATGAGAATTCTGAAGCACAGGTAGCGGGACTCGTGAAAGAATTTACATCTTTCCACGGCTGCCTTATCCAGCTAGGAGATCTCATGAAACAGTATGGCCAGCCTATGCCGTTCCCTGTCAAAGACTTCGAAGCGACGCTTAAGAGATGCGAAAAAACACTCGATCCATATGCAGATAACCTCGTCGACAAGAAGATGGGCGTCAAGAAGATCCTCTTTACAATCCGGTACATGGGAATGGAGAAAGAGATAGATGGGCTGCGGAAGCAGATCACCGGCCATTATCAAGCATTACACATGTGCATATCATTTCTACAGCTGTGAGTCGCAGCGCAGCCCCCCTCGGTGATGTTTATGTACTGACAATGGATAGTCGTCTTCACCTTGAAGCGACCAAGCAAACCCAACGTCTTCTTGATGCGGTGCCATCACGCACCGCGACTTTCGGCGGGCGTTCTTACTCTGAGAATGTATTGGTCCTTCCATCTCAACACACTCCTCTACCGCTCCCCGCACCGGACGAGCACCCGCTGTACAGTGAATGGAAGATTTTTGACCGCTGGCTCCAGAGCGAAGATGAACGGATCACTGAAGAGGCAGAGCACTCTCGCCCACTGTCCTTGGGTAACACGCCTGCTGTCGGGCCTGGAAATGACCAACATACGGCTGCCACACTTTACCATCTTCGCCAACAAGTTGATGACGCCATCCTGCTCGAGGAGAATCGTTCAAAGCGTACGCTGGCCGAAAAATGTTCGCACCTCGCGCCAAGTGACGCAATGAGACAAGAAGTTCGCAACATGCCACAAGCGCCAACACGCACATACACGCTCGATACCGACCACTCTGGGAACTTCACTGGCTTTGAATATCACCGAACGAGCTCTTTTTCGTCTGCTTCTGGTACTGGCCCAAATCCTACCTTGTCTCCCATATCGAATCCGAATAGCCCCCGTGCGGGTCCATGCTTTGGCCCCGTAGATTGGGCGCGACCACCCGCTAGCCCGACAGCCTTGCAGAATGTGGGCCGGTCGCTTTCTATCTTGACACCGAGGAGTAGCATGAGTTGCCCAACAGCGTCCCCGGCGTTCTCGTATGGAGCGGACATTAGTACGACGGAGACTAGTCCAGAGATACCGGCATCCCCAAGTCTACGGAATAGCCTGTCCCGCGCATCCCTGGCGACTATCGCTTTGGGCGGGGCCGCGCTTGAATGGAAGACTATCTGCCGGTCGATTGAAGTCGAAAGAAAGTCCGTGAAGTACGGTGCCGAAAGTAGAGAGTGCGACATCCTATGGCGATACCGGGAAGATACTGGAATCTCTCTTTGTGCAGTCTATCATTCGAGTAAAGATGGAAAATTACGGCCTTGGATCGAACAGGGCTTCCTTGCCACTGGGCCATCAATACCTCTTACAACGACATATCCAGATGGTGCGGTATCTATCGACTTCCCGCGCAGGTCTTTTGGAAAACTAGAGAAGCAATACACGGATGTCAAGTATACCTTTGCTGGCTACGATTCAGCAAAGAAATTCCAGACTCTCCTCTACACTAACAACGGGTCTGATCCTGCGGACCTTCACTTTGATCGGCCAATCGTAGCGATTTCATCGAACCAGAACCCTACCGAGTGCCGTGGACGAAATCTGCGATTGTGGCTGCGCCCCGAGACGCATTTGGAAGATGATTGGCACGTCACATTCAACGTTTTGATATTGTTGTTTTATACCAGCGCATTGGGTGACAAGGGCCACTGGGTCGAAGAGCCACATTACGCATTCGAATGGCTGACTGATGCCACCTACAAGGAAGACAGCGACAAACTGAAACTGGTATTCTCCAAGAACCCAACGCGATGGAAAACCGACAAGCTTTCTTTACGCTGCAAATCCTCTAGCACTTGCACTGTGCCCAGGAGTCCTTCCGTTAAACTGCGGAAGCGCAATGACTCCATGGAAATACCGGACTTGACGCGCTCTGCCACGGGAGCGTCGGCGTTATCGAATAGCTCGAACAAGTCTACCAAAAGTGGTCTGGGGAGTAGAGGCAACTGCACGCGCCCGGGGAATCTGAATCGGTTTGGGTACTCGAAGTTGGACATCAAGTTCCACACAAAGAAGGATCGAAGAGCTTTCTTGGACGTTTGGAAGGAGCACGTTAAGCCGCTGAGCAAGGCTGCTTAGATTGTTCCTCACCGGGCATCGAGATGGACTGTATTATAGAAGTTTTAATTGCAACTGCTTCAAGTCCACAGGCGCATGATGAAGGTATATATGGACGATAAAGTGTGTGACCAACAAGAAGCGGAAAATCACGAGTTTCGGAGTCATACGTAGCAGCAAAGCGATTAGCATTGGGTCATCATCTAAACCAACAGACTAAGCATACGTCGTGTCTGCAACGATCTTTCCAAATTCCTCCACATGCTCAATAGCACCCTCCTCGTCGAAATCAATCCTAATCTGCTGATTGCTCTGCACAGATGGGTCGCCCTCGAGGTAATTGAGTGGCTCAAAGCGCATAGCAGAATGCGCAGAGCTGAACATGGTGACGGGTAGGTCGCCGGTGTGTGGCAAATGATGCATACCTAAGTTAAACCAGACCACGCTTTCAAACAAGTTAGCAACATACTTCATAGTGCGTTCGACGGTACTTACAGATCTTCCTGCTCCAGGCTCTCGTCGTCGAAAAAGGTTGCGAAATCGACTAAAGGATCATCCTTCTGATATTGGTTCAAAGCATCTGCAGCTCTGGGCTCCGTGTCCTTTTGTTGAGTAACGTAAAAGTCGTGCGTGACGAACGCGCCCGCTTTTCCGGTGTTGGTCGAGTTAGTCTGCGTCAGGTGGATGGTGCCGGCGGTCTTCTTGATGCGGTAACCAGGGTACTCTCCGAAGCGGTTCGGCGTATCTTTGTTGACGATGGCATACATGCTGTTGTCGTTCTCGGACCAGTTGATCTTGGAATCACTCTCGTTTTTAACCCAGCCCCGATGCGCTTTAAAGGTGTTGTACACATGGCCTTGGCTCCACGGGTAGTCGGTCGAGATGGCTTGGAAAGTTACTTTCTGGACACTGTTCTTTCCACCGTTGATGTCGAGATCCGCCTTGAAAGTCAGCGTGTGATCATGCGAGCTACCAGAGAGGAAGTCGTGGATGTGAAAGCCGTATTCTGGCTCGTTCTCCCAGTAAGCCGCGGAGATGTAGCCGGAAAATCGGGATGACACCTCAATACCTCCATCGTAGAAGAAAGTGTAATCAATCATGAAGTCGTAGTTTCCGACTGTGGCTACCGTGCGCACGACAAACTGGATGTTCTTCGCTACGCTAGTATGGGGCGCAATGGGCGAGAACGAATGGCGACGAATTGGGTAGCCGGTGTCGAATTCAAAGATGCAAATGGCATCTTCCAGTGTTTGGGTGCTATTACCTTGGTTCCAGGACGTGGGCAAATATGTAGCATGGCTGGGGCAATCGTAGCCTCGGACAAGAGGTTGCAGATCAGTTCCCATGCCACTGGTAGTGTCGAAAAAGGTCGCCTGGGATGCAAAAGGATCGGAACCGGAGTATGCTGTCAATGCCTCTTGCAGGGACAGTTCGTACATTATTCGCTTGCCCTTGTAGTTGATATCAAAGAGCGACAAACCGCGGTCGTGAGAGACGGTGTGGTAGAAGTCAAAGTCCATCCAAGAGATGTAGTTCTCCTTAGCATCAATCTTGAATCGTTGGTCTCCTCGCGCGACGGACTCTGGCGGAGGCTGCTCATCCAACGGAAGCGGCTCTCCATGCATGTCGGTAGAGGTCCAGTTGCCTTGAACATTTGGCGACGGCACTTTGTAATTAGGAGAATTGATCGCCGCCCTGAATTCTTCGGTAGTTGCGTAGAACTGGCCAAACGAGTACCACCCAGCAACCTTCCATTCTTCCCAGTTACGAGAAGTCAGGTCAAATTTGACATTGAAGCCAAGTGGTTGGACTGTGACGCTACTAAGATCAGTCCCAGGGTTGCCAAAGGCAGCAGACCAGGAAATGATCCGACCATCTTCGTCCCAGAACGGACTGCCAAAACGGAGACCAACAAGGCCACTGATAAAAGTCTGCAATAAAGTCAGTACATATCCAAACATACTCTTATGAGATATTACTTCCAGTGTTGAACAAGCGCTGGGAGATGTCCTCGTGTTCTGTGCCGAACCGCACTAGGAAATTCGTGGCTTCGTTGGCAGAGTACAAAGGATGAATCGTTGTTTTTCCGCCCTGTGCGTTTTGGAAAGGGAAGGTGAGTGGCTGCACCGTCGTAGCATTGGTGGCTGGCAAAGGCCCGACCATGTACTCCTGCCAAAACATGTCCGAGGAGTTTGTGGCGCCGCTCTGCACCGTGGCTCGTGCATAACGTGCAGGAGCTTTTGAGTAACCGTCGAGAAAAGGAACGGTCTCAGTCTTGTTTGGCTGCAACAACGCAAGTTGTACTCTGAATTTTGGTAAGAACATGAATGGTTTGTCATTAGTGGTCATGCTTACACGTAGCTATCTTGGCTGGATCCTTGGTTGCCAGTAAGGCTCATCTTCTGGTGCAGGACTTCATTGACATCTGCCACCTCTTCTTCAGAAAGCAATTTCCAGGGATTGGCGAACGGTGCGCTCACAGTAGGCTGTCGGTCTGGAACGGAAGTGTTCTGAGCTGCAGCAGATGAAAAAATGGCAGCGGCGCCCAGTACGATGGTTGAAGTCCACATCATTGTCGGATGCCTAAGGAAGAGAGAGGTGCCGGTCTCTCGTCGTGGAGGCGCCTGCTTATTATATTGCAGTTCAGCTTCCTACTCGTATCCGGTAGTACAATACGCGCGGAGGCGTTCATGCCGTCATCGTTCCTGCACATTCCCAATGATGGTCTGTCTCGTTTGCGATCCAGAGCCTCGCTTCGGAGATTGACCTGTTGAGAAGCTTGTAAACGTGCCATTGATGTGTTGTTTTTTCTCGCGTGGCCAACAGAATAAGGAGGGATCGGCGGTAAACCCTTCGTTAACGCATGCTGCAGCTGAGCCACACGTTCAGCTTGGCGTAGGAACAATACTAAGCGCTGTTTTTTTGCACTAGTGACAATATTCGGGTGCATTTAACTTACGTAGTTCAGCTAAGCAAAAGCACTGCTGTCTTTGAAAGGGATGCAGTGATGCTTTGGTTGGCTGTTGATGTTTGATTGGGGAGTAGGTTGTATGTCTCGTCTAAGGCGGTAGCTGCTAGCGTATTTCCCCAAGCTTGGGTCGGCAATGCACCCCACCAGAATCAGTAACATCAGAAGAAAACACTACGAACAAGCATTTCTTGGTATGTTGGCAGCCCTGTGATGCGGTCGCCGATGTTGATTGCCATATTCTTGGGACTAACACTCGGTGGTAAGACAGCCCAACAGTCCACACACCCTTAGCACCTTTACGCGCCTCTCATCTCAAAGTGCGTAGTTCGTTGCACTACAGTATTCCAAATCACCAGGCTTCATCATGCCCTCATGTGTTTAGCCGGTTCCTAATTTCCTTTTCCAGCCTTCTTCTTGCCTTTGCCCTTCTTCGCCTTCTTCGCGTCCTTGTCCCACTGGCTCATTCTCTCTGCCAGACCTGGGTCGCTGACCTTTGCCTCGCTGATTTCGCTTTCGAGCAATGCTTGCAAGATCTTGGGCGCATCCGGATGAGTCGACTTAGCCGCCACGAAGAACTTTGAATTCCATTCTGTTGTCATGGCCATGTAGTTCTTGCCATCCTGCGCTACGTATTCCCCCAAAACCAAGGGCTGTGAATGGGCGGGATTGCGAAGATCTGCCTTGAAAGCTACATCGTGGGCCTTGAAAGCGGTTAGACGTTGCTTGGCCAAGGAAAGCAGCTTTGCGAAAGCTTTAATTGTAAGATCGTTGGGAACGGGTTGGGTGCGGTGCTCCTGGAGAGCCGCTTGTATAAGGGTAATCTTATTAGTTTGGGCTTCATAGCCTTCGCTAATGTTGATAAGGCTATTGATGACTACTTGCATCACACGCGCGTTTTCCATTTGACAGCATGTCTCGACCATGGATTCCGTTGCTTGGACGCGCGCTGCATCGGTAGTAGCCTCGGACATTTCTGTGAACCAGCGGGCAAGTAAGGCTGCGCGGCAGTCTTCGTACCAATCGCCTGATAGATCGCTGGATTCCATGATTTCGGGCGGCTGGGTTGTTTTACAGTGGCTGGAAACAGTCAGAATGGCTTGGATTTGAACGGAAAGGTTGTATTATATGGTTGTTGTGGGGAGTGAGATGGATTTGGGGTGATGAACGTGAAACTGCAGGTGAGTCAAGCAAACAAACAGAAACCACAAGCATGCTTGACTACGATTGGTCGGCCCACGAGTGAAAAATGCATGTGAACTGCTATTTGCCCAGTCCAAAATTCGGTGAAATCAGAGGTGACGTAGGTGCCACGTTTGTAGTTTCTTTCTTTCATTTCCATAGCCTTTTTGCACGCTGGGTACCTCAGCTATTTCCGCTGTGCCTGATCGTCTGATCATCTGATCATCGTATGTGCCGTTTCCTCCATTTATTCCTCTGACGAAGTTAAAGGAAACTCTTTCATTCTTGACGTGTCTGTTAGTGCGCTGTTTTTTTGGGACCGGCGTGCTTTTGTCATGCTGGAGATATGTGTTGTGGATGGAAGCATGAATTCCATTCGGATAGCGACGCTACCACATAGATACCCAAAACTGTACATCAACTCCAAAAGCTAGCTGCTAAGAAAGGTCGATTAATGAGCTGGAAAAGCTGGCGAGGGATTTGAAGAGAGATCTCGCATGGGATCGTGTGCTTGGGAAATCCATGTGCGTTACACTGCAGCAATACATTTTAGACAACCGAGTTTTGAGTCTTTGTTCGGGACTGGAGCCTAAATCTCAGAGAACAATGCAGGTGGACTGCGAGATGGATAGCCCTTTGTAGTTACCAGGGTCTTTGCACGTATTCAGGAAAGACAGAGCGTATGTCGAGTTTTCGTTTCTCATGCTCATTGCGTATACGTATCCTCATTTCTACCCACCAGGCTCTATCAGCTGTCTCCTTCCTCTCCGTTGCTTTGAAAACCCAAACTACCCTCCATAACCGGCACGAAAACGACTCACACCTCTCCAGACGCACCGCGCCTCCCCTCATCGTCGTCCAATTTTGGTTTCTTCAGCGCAGCGAACAGACTCGCATCTTCCACCCTACGCTCCCTCCCGGCCGCCACGTTCTCCGGCACCCAGTCAGGCGATTGTGACCGTGACAAAGGCCGATACGAACTACCGTTTTTCATAAATTTGGCGAGTTCGATAGCAGCAGCATCCTCCGCCGTCATATCCTCATCTTCGCCTTCTTCTCAGCTTTTCGTTGCGCCTTTGTCATTGGCGTCTCTGTCTTTCTCACCTTCTTTACCGCGGCCCTCTGCAGTTTCACCCCTTCTTCGGTTGCCAGTCATGCGGGTCCCTCAGTTTCAGAGCCGCGTACTTTGCTTTCATGTCTTCTGTTATTTTTAACTTTGCGCTGCGCCAACAGCTCCCATACGTGGTCTAGGATCTGGGGAGTAGCGTGTAGTTCGCGGCGTATTTCACTTAGCGCGTCTTGTTGTACGGCTTGCTTTCGTATATTGTCGCGGTTCTGGCGGATCTCATCTCGTGCCTGTTGGAGGTCGCGTCGAAGGTAACCGTTGATGCGACACACGCGATAGGCTTCAGGTGCGACTTCTGCGGCGATGCTTTATTCGTGTGATGTCGTTATCGTGGCCTTTGGGCAGTGTCTCCCTGAACTTGGGGGCTGCGCGTCCGTTGGTAAATGTGTTTGCGACGACCATTTTCGTAAGTTTGGACTGTGGGTTTGGTAGCGACTATATGGTTGAGATCTCAGGGCGTATTGTAAATGTTAGTAATGCTTAGTGCAAAGAAATTTGGAGTTCGGAAAGTAAAATCCGTGATTGGCCTGTGTGAAGGCATTGGGAAGAAACAGGCGAGGTACCAGCTGTTGCACAATAGCAATTTAGGGCTGTTCACATTCACCGCCTGCTATTCACATGCTTTCTGCTTTCACTTTGACGTCATGCCTAACAAATATAGCCGCGGCGTCACCTGAAGTGGGCGATGATGTTGGTAAAGACATACATTAAAATGATGTACTATACAAAGGCTCGTCAGGTGAAGGGAAATGACAACCACATAGGATACGCGACAAACCTAGCAGAGGGGGAATCTCTAACAGGTACCGCGCCGTCTCGGTCAAGATCAAGGTCCGAATTGAAGACACCCGCATGTATGAATCCAAACATATCGCATGAGAGCAATGGAAGCCTCTCGGACACGTGTGCTTACCATGTCATTTGCGGCATCAGCAATCCCCGATTGTGGCGGTGCGTGGGCCTTAGGTTGTATCGAAGTCGTCTTGGCCCAATCTGAATATCTCTTCCCATATACTTGAGTTGGTCTGACCAGATGGCGAGTTCATGAATTCCTGTCTCATGGTATAGATCGCGTAACAAGCTTGATAGTCTTTGCATCTCACGCGAAAGAACATACGACTCAGGGCCATCATGGTCAAATCCGCGTTTATAGTGATCGTGGATGCAATGGTAAGAGTCGAAGAGATAGGCAGCCAATGCTGGTTTCAGCATGTTCTGCAACTGGAGCATACTGTTGGCCAGATTCGGCTGTGTGTTGTCAGTGAGTGTAGCAAGGAAGCCCATGTGGCCAGCAGGGAGCTCACAATATCTTCGTATGCTGTACATAGTTCACAGCAATGACCATTAGCAAGTTGGGGAAACGCCCATCGGGGTGCTCGCATCCTTCTGGGTGATGGTAGGTTTCGAAAGTTGTGCATGTGGGCCTCTGGAAAGGGATCGAAAGGGTCAGACCAAGTCCAGGGGCAGAGTTGGTATGGCATCTCAAATGACAGTAACGAGACGATGTTGTTAACAGAGGTATTTCGAACAAGGGCCAGTTTGGAAACGACTCAGTAGTTGACATGAGGAAATTGGCCTTATACCGGCAAAGATGGCATCTGTTCAGATGACAGGCTTGATAACAGCTCTGCAACCTGTACTACCAAGAAACAGGCGCAGTGACTGAAGAGCCACTCGATCGTGTCACGCAAACACCTGCAGCGGTGTGCGGGATTCAGTCATTTCCTGCAAGTCAGTCCATGATCAGTAGATGGGCAGCAGGTGCTCATGGCAAGGAGGGTTCTTGTTGGACATTCGTTACGAGACGCAGGACCTCGGGAGCAAACAAGTCGACGAATCCATGATTTTGCGTTACATGGTCACCGCCGCTCTGGTAACACCGGTCAGGTCGATGCTGCAAAGTGACACGGTCCGGAGGGCCGCCAGACGCTTACTCTTCTCTTCAGAAGGCAGTTGGTGGAAGGTATTCGGCGCAAAGCTGGTGTGCCAACTCCGAGGAAAGGTCGGCACAGCATGAAGGGGGTGTGGTGGGGGCCGACGCGAACGCGAGCGCGTATGCGCTAGGCCGTTTTAGGACCACTTAACGCGTCGCGTCGTTCGCGCCTTCTAGAGCCAGCGTTCGTTCTGCCGGAGAGCTCCTTCCACCACCAACGTTCCCGCCTTCCGAACTGCACACCACCCATTGTACCTTCCCGTCACAAACATACAATGACCTCCACTGTTCTTGGAAAGAGGACTCGCAGCTCTGCTCGTGTAGATGCTTCAGGTAAGGGCACTCGGCGTCCTGGTCGCGCTTTCCAGGACAGCACGTCTCTAACGCGAGCTGCAGATTCAAAATTGAACGTCGCAACACGCGCAAAACGGAGGAATCAGTTTGTTATTCATGATGAAGGCGAGATTGAGAATCCTTTCGTCACGCCAAAGAAGCAGAATGTGCGAGATGTGGATGCAATGCATGTGGACGAGCCCGAGGAGAAAGCATCAGCAAGGCGAGGAGGAAGGAAAGCGGCTGCAACACCTGCCAAAACCACCGAATCATCTTCGCGCTTCGCACTGTCATCAGCAAAAGAGAACTCTCCACAGAAGGCGCTGGTTGGCATCCCGGAAAAGTTTGCGCCTACTCCTTCCACACCCAGACATCGCGACGCGCTCGCCGGCAAGGTTGCTGTTACACCAAGACACCGACTCATCATCGCCGGACGACCACTGACGCCCCGCACACCCCACACACCCGGAACCCTCCGCCATACCGCACCCACCATCTACAACGAAGCGCGACAAGTTTTTGCTAGGGGCTCTGCGCCAACTGTGCTCTTTGGACGAGAGAAGGAGAGGAAAGAGCTCGAAACCTTCATCACCGCACGCACCAAGAGCCACCAGTCGGGATGCATATATGTTTCTGGACCACCAGGCACCGGCAAGAGCGCCTTTGTCAACGATGTGTGCCGTACCGTCTCCTCAGAAGATTCTGTCAGGACAGGGTACATCAACTGCATGAGTGTGAAGAATGCCGTCGATCTATACAGAACCCTTCTCGACGAGTTTGTGGATATCACCGAGATTGTTGAGGGCGAGGAGATGGATGCGCTCAAGGACATGTTCATGCAGCGGAAAACATCCTATGTTGTTACGCTTGACGAGGTGGACCATCTGCTCGAACTGGACATTGACCTCTTCTACAACATTTTCGAATGGTCGCTGCAAAAGTCTTCCGGCCTAGTCCTCGTAGGCATCGCCAACGCGCTCGACCTCACAGATCGGTTCCTTCCACGACTCAAGGCTCGGGGTCTCAAGCCACATCTACTACCTTTCCTCCCATACAACGCAGCACAAATCTCCTCCGTCGTCACTTCAAAACTCAAAGCGCTGCTGCCAGCCGGCAGCACCAGCCAGCTTCCCTTCATCCACCCTACCGCCATAATCTTCCTCTCCAAGAAAGTCGCCGCTCAATCCGGTGACCTCCGCAAAGCCTTTGACATCTGCCGGCGAGCAATCGATCTAGTTGAATCTGACACACGAGATCAGCACACCAAAAAAGCCAGCGAAATCACCCCCTCACCCACCCCCTCACCGTCAAAAACGCCTTTGGTCGAAAACATCAACCTCGCCTCTCCAGGCGTGCTCCGCTCACCAACCAAAGCCAAGGACCTCAGCACCGTCATCGCTGCTTCGCTCGCCTCGCTCACCGTCGAGACGGCACCGCGGGCTACAATCGGGCACATGGCCAAAATCACAGCCGCGGTTTTCAGCAACGGCACGAGCCAGCGTCTTCGCAATCTCAATCTGCAACAAAAAGCCGTACTATGCTCTCTCTCGGCCATTGAGAAGAAAAAGCGCCGGACCGCTGCCGAAACTGTTCTTTCCACGCCTTCACGCTCCCACACCACTTCGCCGACAATCAAAGAACTCTTTGAAGCTTACACGGCGCTATGCAGGCGCGAGAATGTTTTACATCCTCTTACCAGCACCGAGTTCCGTGATATAGTGGGGAGTCTTGAGACACTGTCGCTCGTTTCGGCGGGAGAGGGCAAAGCGGGTTCGCTGGATGTTTGCGCGGGGACGCCTAGCCGGAGAGGAAGGGGCAAAGCTTTTCCTGGCGTGGTAATGGAAGAAAGGAGGGTGTCTAGTGTGGTTGGGGAAAAGGAATTGGTGGATTCTTTGAGTGGACCTGGAGCGGGTATTCTGAGGGGCATCCTGGAGGGAGGGAATTAGAGGGGAAGGAGGTGAAGGATCTGATAATGGGCGTGTACGAGTATGATTGGATGGGCACGATGGGATTGAAGCACTTCAGCGAGCGAGTTAGTTTAGCATAGCATAAGCGGTGTTTGTTGTTAGATAGTTCTGTGCAAGAGAGAATCCAAGAAGTCTTGGATGAAACGTGCCATTTACAATGAAGAAGAAACGGCTAAATGCTTCAATATAATGTACAGCTACCTCTTCAACCTACTTCCGTCTAAATCCGCCAAGCTTGCCTTGATCATATCGGGATTATTCTCCAACAGCTCTTGCACCCGTCTCTCGAAAGCCTTGATCATGAAGTCGGCCACCTTGGGCGCCACACCGCCACTCAATGCCGCATACATGGGATTCGCAAAGGCAAACTCGACGGCTAGGCTGACTTGAGTCTGCGCATCTTGGATAGCTTCGACGGTCCATTTACTTCTTAGATGCGTAAGCAGGCCATTACTTCCTTGGCTTCTGTCCACCGTCTGCGCCCCGTCCTCAAGATGGTGCTGGATATCCTCTGTTTTCAACGATGTCTCTGCGTCGCCGCCTACGCTCTCAACGTAGCGCCCCGGTATACAATACACCCTTGACACAAAACTCTCGTTGATGCCGCCGAAGCCGGACGTCAGTAGGCCTTCGGACGGCCAACGTCGCCCGTATGTTGTATCGGGCGCAGACCATTTAGTTATGGTGCTGCGCTGACAGTAGGGGAGAAAGTGCTGGTAGTTTGGCACGTCGGCTATTATCGAGTAAACGGGAGCCGAGGGATATGGCAACGTTCGCACGGCGGTGAGCAGTTGGGGCGGGGAATCTGCGTTTGGGAGGGCCGAGTTGAGGGCTTCAAAGGGATTGGGGAGGAATGTTCGCCGTTGTTGAGTCGAGGAGAGGCGGGAGAGGCGGGTCGAGGTTTGGACCACTGGACGTATGGATCGGAGAGTCGCCATTACGGGTTGGGTGGAGGGGATGGTATATATGGATATGAATGAGACGAGAGGGTATATCAATCCGCGTCACCTTGCTACCATGACCAAGTCTAGAGAATTGCAGGCGATCCATGAGCGCATCAATGCGGCAGACGGGCAATGCGACAACTCGCGCTTGCGGCTCTGTAATGACGCTATCATCCATGTCAGGGACCCGAATTTCTGTGGGCCGGCCAGGGAAATTTCCCCTCCATAGTCGGACCCCTCCAAGAATTTCGTGTCCCCGCATACCTACGCGACATCAACCAGATACACGACAATGGCCGCCGATATGGACGCGATGAGTGAGCCCACCGAAGAGTCCAGCGACACCAGATTCCAAACAGACAATACCATGTCAAGGAAGCAGCAGCCAAAACAGCAACTATCCAAAGCCATGGAGCACATGCGCTTCGCAGTCACCGCCGACCCTATTCCACACAACTCCACGTCCACATGCACGTCACCGACAGAACAGCAGCAATTACATCAGCCACCCGCCGAAAACGATGCCTACGGAGTCCCCGCCTCGTTCGCACCCGTCCGCGCCCCAGCCTCTCGCTCCCACGACCCAACCAATAACCAAAAGCGCAGCGACCCCTTTTCCTTTGGCAGCCGCTACCTAGAGGAGGGCGACAACATATTCGAATTCAACGCGTGGGACCACGTAACCGTCGACTCCGACTACCTCGCCTTCTCCGAAGAGCAATACACCAAGCAGCGCTCCGAGCCCGTCTCCGACTTTGACCGCCAGCGCTACAACGCACAGCCCGAGAAATGGTGGAACCAATTCTACAAGAACAATAAGACGAATTTCTTCAAGAATCGCAAGTGGCTAGCGCAAGAATTTCCCATTCTCGAGCAACTCGGCGCGGAAAACGGACCAGCAGCCACGCTGCTCGAAGTCGGTGCTGGAGCCGGCAACAGTGCATTCCCCATCTTACAACGGAGCGCAAATCCGCAGCTCAAAATCCACGCCTGCGACTTTTCCAAAAAAGCAGTCGATCTCATCCGCGCCCACGAGCTCTACGACCCGGAGCGCATCCAAGCCGATGTCTGGGACGTAGCCGCGTCGCCCGAGTCTGAAAACGGGGGTTTGCCGCCAGGCCTCACCGAAGGCAGTGTAGACGTCGTGCTCATGATATTCATCTTCAGCGCCCTGAGCCCCCAGCAATGGGACCAAGCCGTCCGCAACATCTGGCGGCTGCTCAAACCCGGTGGGCAAGTTCTGTTCCGCGACTATGGCCGCGGCGATCTAGCCCAGGTCCGCTTCAAAAAGGGGCGCTACATGGAAGAAAACTTCTACGTGCGTGGAGACGGCACGCGCGTCTATTTCTTCGAAAAGGGAGAGTTGGAAGAGATTTGGGGCGGCAAAGTTGCACAGGTGCGGGATACGCAGACGGGGAACGTGGCGGGGACTACGGCGGCGGATACAAGTGCTGTGGCGGATCAGATGCAAAGTCTTGAGCTTAAGGATCCGAAGCAGCAGTCGGTCGAGCAGGCGAGTGTGGATGTGAATGATTTGCAGACACCGCGGCCTGCGTTTGAAGTCGCTCACATTGGCGTTGATAGACGTATGCTGGTGAATCGCCAGCGGAGACTGAAGATGTATCGTTGTTGGATGCAGGCTGTATTCCGGAAAGCGGGTATGGAGAGCGACGTCCCGACGAGTACGCTCAGGCAGGATAAAGAGGATGAAGAGCAAGATGAGGAGGCGGAGGAGGTCAAGAAGACGAAGGAGGATGAAGGGGGTGTAGCGGTTTGAATTGCAAGCAGCGATGACAGCTAAGCGTACAGGAAGACTATGATACCACAGATGCTTGCACGAGATGAATGAATGAACATGTAAAACGTTTGAATAAGGAAGTAATACAAAGCTATTCTAGAAACAACAATAACGTTCGCGCTAAAATACTACAAACATTGCCCTCGCTCTCTCTCTCTCTCTCTCTCTCTCTCTCTCTCTCTCCTCCTACTTTGCGCTTTCAAAATACTTCCTAAACCGCGGCTCACCCTCCAAGTCGCACGCCAGCACCGCCTCATAACAACTCATAAGCAGCTGCGGGAACTTGACAGTCCAGTACCTCAGATAGCCACTCGGAAGCGACCCAACCTTGGCCTTGATCGCATCCTCCATATCCTCATAGTGATTCTTCTTGTTACGGAGCGCCCGCAGCAAATCAAGCATCCTGTCGCCCGTGTACTTGCGTTGCTTGCCGAGTGAATTGATGAAGCCCTGATCCAGCTTAGCCAGAAAGTTGCGCCGATGGTCCAGCACATCTTGCGAGTACTCTTCGAGCTGCGCGAGGTGATCTGATGGCGGGTCGCGGGGTTCTCGCTCCCAGTGGTCAGAGCAATCGCAGAGGAAATCGAGGCGCTTTTGATCGTCCCAGAAGAAAGGATGGTTCATAACTTGAAGCGCTGTTGGGCGGGACTCGGGACGCGGCCTGAGCATCCATTGGATCAGGTGGTGGGGCTCTACTGAATCGGCACCAAGGAGGAGGCGGTCGAGGTTGGACTTTTCCTTTTTGATGTTGTATTCGCGAATCTGCATCCAGCCTTCTTCGTCGTCGAAAGGATGACAGCCGCCGGTGAGCACGTAGTAGAAGACGCAACCCAGCGAGAAGATGTCTACGGCGCGCTTAACACCCTGCGCGACCGGATCCGTGGAACTAGATGAATCGCGAGAAAAGCCTTGCGAGCTTCCATTGGCTAGCTCCTTGGGTTGCGAGATGAGCTCAGGAGCTTTCCAGCCCACAGTGCCTGCGTTGCCAGTCGTACCGACAAGGGTACTAACATTGTCGGGCAGAGTCTTACAGAGCCCGAAATCGGAAATCACAAGCCGTACATCATCCTTGGACGTGATCATGGGCTGTGCAACGAGAATGTTCTGCGGCTTGATGTCGCGGTGTATGATGCGGAGATGGTGGAGATGGTTCAGACCAGCAGCGAGTTGATACAGACAAGCTGAAGCCTTTCCACTGATCTTGTTGACCAGACGCTGGTAATCCTCGCTGAGCTCTTCTCCGGGCCGCCCGTCCTTGTACAAATCGAAAAGACTGGCTTGACATAGTTCGACAGCGATGTAGAGAAAGTTTTCATCCCTTTCATCGTCAAAGTACCGGATGACATTTGGGTGGGGATCACTGTTCTGGAGAAGCTTGACCTCTTGCTCTGCAAGTCCAAAGTATTGTGGTAGCATGCGCTTGACAGCCACCTTGACTTCCTAGAGTGATGTTAATAAGAATAGCGAAGAAACCACCTGTAAATGACATACCTTCCACTTGCCCTCAAAGACGAATGTGCCACCACTACCATTACCCAGGAGGCGATCTTGGTCGATAGTCAACTTGCCGATACGTTTGATCTCAGACACGTTTTGTACATCGCCGCCGCTCACAGTGAGTTCATCAGGTTGCAGGCGAGGGCCGACTTCCAACTGCTTGGCTGCATCGACGATACGGTTGACCTCATCTTCTTCCTTTTGCTGATTCTTACTGAGTTTGCGACCTCCACGTCTGCCGCGGTGTGTTTTCTTCTTCTTCGGTGTAGAAGGTGCCGCCGATGGATCTTGCAAGATGTCTTCGGTACTGTTCGCCATAGGTTCAGCGTCACCGCTTAGTTTGACCTCAGGTACAGCAGCCTCGTCTCCAAGCAGGGAACCTCGGTCGGCAGTTGTTGTCCTCGAAAGAGGAGTGAGCTCTTCCTCTTCTTCATCTGGTACCGCGAAGGTGACCTTTTTCTCCTTGGGTTCCTCGGTGACGGGCGTCTCATTCTCAGCCTTCTCAGCGGTTTCCGAAATGGGCTTCTCTTGAACATCGCCATCTGTATCAGGAAGTGTAGGAATCTTGTCTTCGCTCGACTTGATTTCAGGCGCTGGCGAGGCGTGGAACGGGGGCAGAGGTTTTTTGGTCTTGTCTGCGTGGACCAGCTGTCTCAAGTAGCTCAGACAGGATTCCGCCATCGTTGGCTTCACGGTGGCTCCGACACCGCCAAAGAGACAGATGGCAAGCAAGATGTATATGTAGACAGTCATCGACCTCGTGTCTAATTGGGTCTGTGGCGGTGCATCGATAGTGGGCGGTTGAGGATGTTCCCTGGGGGATGTCTCCGGTGGGGTTGAGATGACTTGATCGTTCAGAGTCTCGTAGTAAGTCGGGGCGGGGATACCCAGCAATTGAGTCGGCAGGTCCGGGATTCTGTAATCGAGCCTGTGAACGCCTACCAGACTGTTCCTGTCTGGCAAGGTGTAGGCGGCATCCCAATCGTATGCTACCTGGTTCTGTTGGTAGCAGGTTGCATCTGGAGCACCATCCGTCACTGCAGGGTAGTTGACTTCTGACAGTGCATACCACGCCCCAGAGTTGGTTGTGTTGAGCAGGACATGATTAGCTTTGTCTTCGGAAAAGACTGGCCCTGTGGGCTGAGGAAGAAGGACCAGCGGTGGGTCTGTGGATTGGTCGTTCAGGGGCCGGGCGACATCGAAGACGCGTGCTACTGGAAAGGGTAGGCGTTGCCTATAGAGCGGGCGCTGGTGCGATCTTGGACGCTTGTAGTCGAAGGCAATGACCTCGCCGTTGTACGTGGTGTAAATGTACTGCTTGTCCAGGGTCTGATCGTACTGCGACTGAAGGTCCCTGTCTCGACTGTTGGGGTTCCACTCGGAGTACTTTAGCGTGCAAATGTGCTCGTTGGTCTTTTTGTTGTGAATGGTGATGGTGTATTGTGTCTGGCCAATGTCGATGACGCCGCGGCAATCCCGCTCTCGCGTGGTGAAATAGTTACGTGATTCAGGTGCACAGCTGTCGTCGTGAGAGCCTGACCCGCCCGGACTGAAGCTTTGCTTGACAATGCCCGAGGCAGCATCGACAAGAAGCATAAAAGTCTTCTTCTCCACATTATACACGACGGGAAGCTCCGGGTCGTCACTCGAGTAAGGGGCATTCTCGGCCAGCTGCTTGACGGTGACGCCCAGATGCTGGAGGTGTGGATATGGCCCTGGTGAAAGGAGGTAGAGAGCTCCGTCTTCTCGCGGCTCAACGATCCACACAAAGGGCTGGTCCTGCGGGTCGATGCTGCCGCCAGAGACGTTATAGATGGTCTCGAGCATAGGCCGGCCGCTCAGCTCCCAAATCTCTTCTCCATTGTATCGATCGCGTGCGTGTATGGTGCCGTCGACGGTCGCCAAGAGCACAAAGTCCTCAACTTCCCAATCCCGCAGAGAGCGCGCACCGGGAATTAGGCCTCCCGAGGCTGCATATCTGGCAGGATGGGCTCTGACAGCGCTGATGGCTGGAGCAGAAGGAACTCTGGTTGCTAGGGCGCGCACATTGTGGCCTTGGGGGGATGTGTAGAGCCGACGCTTCTCTTGGTCGACTACGGTATCTTTCTGGGCGGGCTTTGCGTGGTTGGGCGGGATCACGTGTGCATGTTCGAGGTGGACCTCTGCGCGAGAAGCCCCGTTCTGGACGGCATGCTGCTGTTGTTGTTGTTGTGGTGGTGGTTGTGGCTGCTGCTGCTGAGCGGCCACAAGTCCCGTGATCAAGAGGAGGGCGAGGGTGGTGAGCGCCGAGCCAGCACCAGGCGGCCGGCGCGGACGCGGCATTGCGTGTTCGTGCGGTGTTCAGTGGGTAGCCTGCGAAAGGCGGCGAGGGCGGAGGTGATGGAGCATCAGCAGGAGGCGATGAGGGTATATCAAGAGGGCGAGAATTGCCTGTGGCAGCGATTTTGGCTCGATATTAAGCACGCGCGGGGGGCTACAGCTGAGCGTGCGCCGTAAACTGGGGTCCGGCCGGGGCTTCGTCAGCCCACCCGTTTACTAGACTCCTTGTCGACACACTCGCCTGTTTCCCTCGTTTTAGCACCCAACTTGCCGCTATCATTGGGTCGCTACTCACGCAGGTACCGGGAGTGACGGTCAATTGATGGAACTGACGGCCGTGGTGGATATGCGGACGCGAAGACTCAAGAGGGAGGTTGGGCGACTGCTCTCTGCCTCTATTCACGACACAGTCAGAATCGAGGAAGCAACCGACACTAAGAAAAAGCGGCACCGCATCGCATCCACCCTCACTAACATACAGCCCTTGCCGGCACAGGTCCGGTTTCGAAACATTGCTGCACTCGTCTGGCCTGAACCATCATCCAGCACAGTCATGAAAAGGGCACGGGAAAGACGCCATAGGTGAGCGTTGATACGCCATGGTAGTGCAGGAGACGGACTACATTTCACCCACCCCGCGCGAAAACTCTCACCCACAGCTCTCGGGGTCCGTAAGCCGGATCCTACAGCAGATCCTATGGCGCGTCGCATCTTTGATCGACATTGAGAACATCGACAGCACACATGCATCTTCGCGGCCCGATGTACGGGCACAAGAATACCGTTGTCAAGTTTCCCGTTTGGGTGCATAGGCGCCCCCACCAACGTATCTTGCTGTGATGGCGAGACACCAACATGAAACCAATGTCAGCGCCGAACCACCCACCGGCTAACTTTGACTGCTAGACCGCGGCCCCAATGACCGTTGTTGCGTGAAGTTTATTTTGCGGAACATCTGAGAAGGCGCTGGAAGATACCGCAATGCCTGGATTGTGGGATACAGTCAAGTCCGTCATGTGGGATCAGCTGCATCAAGTCCGATGCATACGGATGCACTATGCAAGAGGCTGAACCTTATCAAACGCCTCGCTGCCTGTATAGTAATTCACTCCGGAACATGTGCGATGACGCAGAAAACATGTGCTCCTGCTAGTGCGGGTCCCTGACTGCATTGATGTGGTTCGTAATATACACTCTATCTAGTGCCGAATGCGTTGCATCATCATGCTTCCCTGCCTCACCCTTACATGCGCTCGCGTCTTCGCGGTGCGCTTCGGATAATGTTGTCTACCCGCAATAGTAGCTGTCAAAGTTAGTATCTAGACACACGTAAGATATTGGGTCGCGCGACTTACCTCGGCAGCCTCTGAGGCCGACGATACTACCGCACGCTTCAGTTTGTAGCTCTCGATGACGCCTAGCTCCCTCATATCCGTGATGCCGCCTCCCGGTGACAGGAGATCCAGACCCGAGTTGGTCAGGCCTGAATACACGGCTTTCCGGAGTCGTGTAACCAGATCGCTGGAATCGAAACCAGCATTGTCGGCCAGAATGGTGGGTAGTTGTTGGAGCGCCTTGGAGAAGGACTCGACAGCAATGGCCTTCTTGCCAGCCACGTTTTGTGCAGCCTCCGCTACGGCCTTGGCCATGTTCATCTCTGCGCAGCCACCGCCTAGTGTTGTCCTGGGCTCCTTGACCGTTTGTGACAGGACAGCAAGGGCGTCGTGCAGCGATCGTTCGGCCTCGTCGAGAAGCTGCTCGGTCGCACCACGGAGGACAATGGTGCATGCCCGTCCTGCGTTGATGCCGGAGAACCTAATCAACACATCCTCTCCAATAATGACCTCCTCGACCAGATCGCAGTGGCCAAGCTTGACATTCTCGGGGTGGTCGAATGTCGATGTGATTTCTCCACCAGTGACAAGCGCCAGTCTCTCGATGCCGTCAAAGTCTGCGTGCTCGATGGAGCAGATTCCGGCATCCGCGAAGAGCTGCTCGGGCCAGTTGTAGATGAGCTGTCGGTTGACGAAGCAGTTGATTCCATGGGCCTTGATGCGCTCGACCTTGGCCTTCATCTTCTCGCGCTCAGCCTTCTCCAGCTCAGCCAGCTTGCCGGTTGAGTCGACCTTTACTCGTGCCCCGAAGATCTTGATCTTGTCTGTGTCCATGGCTGTGTTTGCTACCAGAATCTTGGCATTCTCTATCCGCTTGGGCTGGTTTACACCGAACTTCTTGTCCAGAATGAAACCCTCGTCCAAGTAAGAGTCCTTCAGCTTTCCACCAGCCTTCTTGATGATCTGGATGTGCGTAAGGTCGGTCGATCCTCCGAGCTTGAGGACGGCGTCTACGGCGAGCTTGGCGAACTGTGTGCGGTCTTGGGAGAGCACCTTGGAGCTCAGCGTGGTTCGGGCAATGGCCTCGAGGTCTTTCCTGAACTCTTGCTCGTCGTTGCTGTGGTCCATGGCAATCTTCTCTAGCTGCTTCAGCGCCGCGTTGCTCGCTATCCTGTATCCCTCGATGATGGTCTGGGGGTGGATCTTCTGGTCGACCAGCTTCTCAGCCTCTCGCAGCAGCTCGGCGGCGAGGACAGTGACTGACGTGGTTCCGTCACCGACTTCGTCATCTTGGACTTTTGAGATGTTGACCAGGACCTTCGCGGCGGCGTTGTCGAGGGCAATCGCTTTGAGGATGGTAGCACCGTCGTTTGTAACCATGATCTCGCCAGTCGATCTATGCGTATATATGAGTTGAAGCGTACACATAAAGCGGGGCAAGGCACACTTACGCAGACTGCATTATCTTGTCCATGCCCTTGGGGCCCAATGTGCTCTTCACCAGGTCGCCCACGGCAATAGCGCCCACAAAGGCCGAGAGACGCGCATTCTCGCCCTTCTCCTCCGTTACGTCGTCGGCAAAGATCTGAGTGGGGTTGGACTGGGCGTGTATATTAGCAACCACACTACATTCCAAAGGATTGGGGCGTCTCTACCATCTTGCAATGATTCGGAAACAAGCGAAGAGGGGTATCTCAGAAGGTGTGGGGTTGTTGGCCGGGTGGTGCCTGGACGCGACTTTTTTCTTGTCTTGCCCGCGTTGGAGCTGTGTTTGCGGTGTTTGCGCGGAGCTTCCCCGGCCAATGGTTCCACCGGAGCCCGTGACCTTTTGGATGCCTACCACTTTTGCTCCACAACATCAATTCACTGGAGCCTGCTACAAATTCCCGTGTGTGTAGTTCCTCTTGCGTCTACACTCTCTGCACAACCTTGGAAGCACTGCGACCCTTTCCACCGCCCGATATGTCGAAGCGACCGGCCCTGGAGCCTCTCGAGGAAGTGTACGACGCGCCATCGCCAGCTATGAAGCGCCCAAAAGTCGAGGATGAAGAGATGGAAGAGGCCGAAACGAATGGCGCGACCAGCAATGACCATCTCATGTCTCTGCGCGCTCAGGATCAAGACAAGGTGGACATGGCAGGCGCAGACGCGGAGGAGCATGCGGAGCTGCAAGAAGCCGGCGCATTGGACGACGAAGACGATGACGAGCCCGCGATCGCTGTGCCCAAACGCCAAACCGCCCCGGAGGCCGGATATACCGATCTATACTTAGATACGATAAATCGCAAGGTCCTCGACTTCGACTTCGAGAAGCTATGCTCCGTCACGCTATCCAACATCAACGTCTACGCCTGTCTCGTATGCGGGAAATACTACCAAGGTCGAGGTCCAAAGTCCCAAGCATACTTTCATGCGCTAGAAGAAGGACACCACGTATACGTCAACATGGAGACGAAGAAGGTCTATGTGCTTCCAGAGGGCTACGAAGTCACTTCAAAGTCACTGGACGACATCAAGTTCGTCGTGGATCCGCGCATGAGCAAAGAGGAGGTCGCGAAGCTAGATAAAGAGCCAAAAGTGTCGTGGGATCTTTCAAATCGAGAGTACATACCAGGGTTTGTGGGCATGAACAACATCAAAGCAAACGACTACTTCAACGTCGTAATACAAGCACTCTCGCACGTTGTGCCACTTCGCAACTACTTTATGCTCGAAAACCTATCCAGCCGGCCCCAACTTGCCCAGCGCTTCAGCACCCTCATCCGCAAGATCTGGAACCCGCGCGCCTTTAAAACACACGTCTCGCCCCACGAACTCCTCCAAGAAATCGCTTTGCGCTCCTCGAAACGCTTCACCCTGACCGAGCAGTCTGACCCCGTCGATTTCCTGTCATGGTTCCTGAACAACCTCCACCTCGCTGTCGGCGGCTCGCGCACAAAACCCGGCAGCAGCATAATCCAAAAAGTCTTCCAAGGCACACTGAAGATTGAACAACAAGAAATCACTGCGCGCGCCGACGCCGGCGACCGTCTCCGCTTCGAAGATGCCGCCGTCCAAACCGAAATCACAAAGTTCTTGGTCCTAACCCTCGATCTTCCTGCCGCCCCTCTCTTCCAAGACGCGCTGGAAAAGAACATCATCCCACAAGTCCCGCTCGTAAACATCCTATCCAAATACAACGGCGTCACACCGCAGGAGAAATCCAAGAACCGCGTTCGATACCGTCTTCTGCACCCGCTACCCCCTTACCTCCTCTTCAACATCAAGCGCTTCTCCAAGAACAAATTCGTCTCAGAGCGCAACCCTACCATTGTCACTTTTCCCGTGCACTCGCTCGACATGGCGCCCTACGTTGAGCCGAATCCAAAGGAATACCCGCCCGGTGAGCCCATTTGGTATGATCTCGTCGCCAACATTACGCATGAGGCGGTCAAGAAGAAGGACGATAGTGTCGAAGGCGAGCAGGAGAGTAAGGTGTGGAGAGTCCAGGTCAAGGACCGCGCGCGCGACGAGTGGTATGGAATTCAGGATCTTTTTGTCGAGAAGGAGAGGGGTGAGACGCTGTTTACCAAGGAGGCTTATTTGATGGTTTGGGAGAGGAGGAGAGGGCAGCAGAAGGGGAAGCCTCGGTCGTAGAACAACGACGTGCTGGGCTGGCAATGGAAGAGGGAGATTTGATTGATACCTAAAAAGCGATATAGAGTGAAGACTTGCTTGTCGACATATAATGCGAAAGATTGGGAAACAAACACATGACCTCTCCGTGTATCTTCCTGATCGTTAAAAGTATTCAAGATCAGAATCACACCAGGCTACAACAGTCCGCACCCGAGGAACGAATATAGTGCCGATAACAGAGTGAGAATCATGGATAAATTGTAGAACAAGATGAACATTCCTCACTCTACATGAGCCGTGGGCCTCGAATCATAATTAACTCCAGAAAGTGATGCCTTTTAACCAAGTCCCCCAATCCATCCATTTCCACCCTCCCTACTCAACCATAACAACATCCCTCTCAATCCCCAAAGCCGCAACCCCAGTCTCCACCCCCGCCACCTCATCCATTTCCCTAAGCGTAAAATCGAGCAGATAACTCTCATCAACCAGCTCTTCAACCCTCTTGTAATGTCTCTCCGAGTAAACCTTGATCGCATCCAGCACATCCTTCAGACTACCCTTGGCGCCGACCTTAGCCTGCGGTCTGAGACCCGCAAGACGCGATGCAGGGTATGATTTCACTAGGGTGAAGAGGATCTTTTGTGCGATAGGAGCGGTGCGGACATTGGTATTCCAGTCGCGGAGGCGCAGGAGGAGTTTGTAGAGTTGTTCGTCTGCGAGGGATGCGAGGACGTCGTCAACCGACGAGAGACCGGTTAAGCTATCTTGGTCTGGGTTCTCTGTCTCAACGACGGATTTAAAGAGGGAGAAGAGACGGGCTGGTTGGTCCATCTGAAGGGCGAGAACAATGGCGTCGCGGTAGTTGCCTGCGTAGGCATAGTTTTGCAGTTTCTGGTCCAGTTCGACGCGCTCAGTTTCGGCGGTGGTGGCGGCTTCGAGCGTCGTGCTTGTCGTGTCTTGCCAGAAGGTTATGACGCTGTCTCCGCCGCCGGATACGAGAGCGCCGGTTTGGGGCTGCGCGACTAGTGCCCAGACTCGGTCGGTGTGGTTGTCTAAGGTGGACATTGCTTCTCCTGATACAGAGTCCCAAATCTTGACTAGTCCGTCACCTGCTGCAGAAGCGACTTGCGGCCCTCGTTTGTCTCGCGCATCAACTGGTCGGTAGGGTAACCATGCGAGCTTAAGAACACTGTTGGAGTGGCCTTCGAGGGTCAGTAGACAGCTGTAGTCCGCCAAACTCCAAATCTTGACTGTCTTGTCTCCGCTACCTGTGGCAATCAAGCCTTTGCTGCCCGAGTTTGGAACTTGTGAGTCTTTTGGTGCAAACTTGACGCTCCACACACCACGTCTATGACCGCGGAGAACACCAACAGCTTCTCCTTCAACGGCAGAGTATATCTTTACTGTACGATCCTGCGAAGCGGAAGCAAAGAGGGTACCAGAAGGATCGATGTCAATCGCGTTGATATCTTTGTCGTGTGCTTTGCGTGTATACTTTGCCCGCAGCTTTCCCTTCATTTCCTTGGTAGTGTCCCATCGCTTTACAGTTCGGTCTTGCGATCCGGTTACGATGTAGGCTGGGGGATGCGATAGCGGATCTGTGAATGCAACAGATGATTCCTGTGGCACTGTGTGTGGCAGCGCAATAGCTCCCAGCGATTCGGCGTGACCAGTAAGGACCGCGGCACAGGTGTATGATGCGTTACTGGGATCCAATCGCCATAATCGAGCTGTGTTATCTTTTGCGCCCGTGACAAGCCAATGTCCTGACCAATCGACGTCTAGACAGATGACGATATCGTCGTGGCCCTTCAGCAAACCTACATCTGCGCCAAAGTATCTGCCTTCGGTTGCATCGTCTCCCTTCGACTCGTTCAGCGTGATTATTCTGATATCCTCAGAATTGGTGTTCAGTGCCATCAGGGACTTGTCGCGGCCAACGTATGCGATATCGATGACTTCGTCGTGTGTTCCAGACACACGTCGAAAGACTGGTAGCGGGTCGATGGTCTCCTCCACGACCAGCGACTCGGCCGATTTGAGAGAGTGGAAGTTGAGGACTTGGTCAGCATGTACTGAGACCAAGTACGGTAATGATGGGTAGTAGAGAACGTTGACGATCTCGTCCGTCTCGATGCCCGGCTCTTGCTCTGCTGTGAGCTCTCGTCCACTTGATACTGACCAAAGCCGTATCCGGCCATTCTCTCCTCCAGAATACATGATGTTTCCATGGGCAACGAAACCCGCACTCTCGATGCCTTCAAGTACAGCGATGGTGCGTTGGGCCTTCCATCGATGCGAATCCCAGACGATCAAAGTCTTGTCTCGGCTACCGGAGAGCAGCAACTTTTCTTCGGGCGAGTACTGCAACGAACGGACCACGGAAACATGCGAATCCAGAATCGCAGCGCTCTTTCTCTTGTGCAGGTCCCATATGCGAATCTTGCCATCCTCAGCACCAGAGGCTAGTCGAAATTGTATTTGACTTTCGCCGTCGTTCTGCTCAACCTCGGTTCCTTCCTGCCTTGACTTCCTCTTCCTCTTCTTGTTGTTCTCTGATGCGTCTTCTCGCTCAGTCACCTCTACCTCGAAGAAATGAAGCGCCGAAACAACACCACCATGGCCGTGGAAGGTGTGCGTGGTGTAGCCGCCTACAATATCCCAAACTTTGACGACGCCATCTGCGCCTCCCGTTCCCACCAGGGTTCCTGTGCGGTCGGTTGCCAATGTGACGACAGGCGAGGTATGCGGTCGCAGGGTTCGCAGAAGCTCAAGCTCGATGGTATCGTCGCCGCTATCCGAAGGGTTGAGGGAGAAGAAGCGCATAGAAAGCGACCGCGAGCATACTATGAGATGTGATGCGGAAGGCGTTACTGGACCCGGTTAGCGACTGATGCAATACATGGAAGAGAGCATGTCCTTACAAGTCAATGCTGTGATGGCCTCGCCATCTCCTTCGACTCTTCCGAGCTCTTCTCCATTGGTGAGGTCGGTGAGGAGGACATCTTCACCCAAGCTTGCAGCTAGAATGCGCCCATCCTGGCTCAATGCCAAACTTCCCCCAGAGTAGATGGGCTGCAAGGTGCGGCCGACCTCGTAAGTAGTCTTTACAGCAGCTCTTTGCGCCGACATGTTGCGGGGTTGTTGGCGTCTAGACTTTGCGAGGTGGTCAAGCAAGTCGCGAAAGTTGCGAGGGAAAAAAGTTTATCGATAACGGCCGTCGCAACCACGCGCTGACGTTTGGCCCTGGCGCGTCTCCCTCCAGCGATCAGCCGCGAACGCAGTGCCGCGCACGTACTCGCCGTGCCCATGAAATGCTTGTACTGCGTGATAGCTAGTTGCCTTCCTCACCACCATGGGCCGACAAGCCTATCTGGACAAGATCGCATTCGTATCCACCCCACCATGACCACCCCGCAGGAGGCATGGCTGACATCAGAATAGGGACGATCCGCGTTCGAGCCTACTCAATCTGTCTCTGAGTCGACAGAATACGTCCAGCTCGACTCATCGCAATCCGAGATCCCCCGGCGATACCACGAAAGCACAGCGAACAACTATATACAACTCTACGATGAGCGAGGCAACCCTATCAATCCGCGGTCCCAACAGTATGGCAAAAAGCTGAGAGGCGCACAGAATGATGTGCTTGCCTCTGTCGGCGTCGTGGAAAGAAGACATTCGCCTGCTGAGGGGCTCCCCGGTTCAAACGAAGAGCGCTTGGAGCTCCTCGAGGCTGAGGATACAGTGGGAAATGCCATCGCATTGGCCACCACACTCACAGAAAATCTATGTACATGGTGGATCGGAACCATCAGAGAGAGAATGCTGGTGTGATGCGTCACTTCAGTCCTGAAGAGAAAGCTGCTAACATTGGCAGGCGTTCCGCTACCCTAGTGTCTTATCCTTCAGTCAGATTGCTGCTTCCGAGCGTAGCATGTCAGGGCCCTCCATGCTCTATGCAGGCTTCGCTCCACGAGTGTTTGCTACCCTGAACATTCAAACCGCTGTGTATAGCACATTTGTCTATCAGCCAGTGGAACGTGTGCTTCAAGCAACGCGCGCGAGTGCAAAAACACGAAACTTGTTTCGACGAGCAAGAATCTTTCTGAAGTCAAGGTAGGTCAGGTTTTTCTTGACGCTAATTATTGCTTACCCCAAGCAGTCTCCGTTTGGGTCTCGAAGTTATCTGCTACCCGTTCTTTTATCACGCTGCCCTACAACGCATGGGACTAGTACCCGCTCGCCCATTACTACCATCATGGCGCACTCTTGTCCCATTCGCAAGATCGTCGCCATTACTACCCTTTTCGCTGCACTATGATGCATCCAATTCCATAGTGGATTGTATCCGGGCCGCCTTGACTTCCCCTGTCGTGCTTCTGTGCCTTGAACACTCGATCGAGCGCTGGGTTTACGCTTGCGTCTACGAAGCCGTCGAATCGTCCATCATCCGTCCTGATAAACCCGACATAGCCAGCCGGGACGCTAATGGCAAAGACCGCGCTTTGACTGTCCTTGGCCTACGGCGGGAGTCACCTCGGCTGATCCGGACTGTCATCCAGAAGGTGCTTGTAATGCTTGGTTGGGCATCGCCGCTTGTACCCCAGAGCACAGGGCGGCAGCAAACCGTGGAGCTTGCCCCCGCATTAAATCCGGTTGAGGGCCAGACAATAGACATTGATGGTACGCGGGTTACCAACGCTACCCCGCTAAATCTTCCCGTCGTTCAGCCTCAGGATCTGCTGGTGAGCGAGCCGATGGATGCTGGTGTGATTACGATCCCTATGGATGCGGTTGAAGGGCTGATGCGTTCTACGACCCCACCAGCGTCAACAACGAGGTCAGGACAAGACGAGAACGACCCTCGAATACGCATCACCTCCCGTGAAGGTATCGTGGAGATGGAAGTCCGCCTCCCGCCCAGGACGCTATCTACTCATACAGAGGTTGCAGAAGCGTTTGGCGCTTCGCGAGATGGCCGAGCCAGTGAAGCGTGCAGTCAAGCACGTTTGTCAGAGCGTACTCCCTATCACCGTGTTACGCAACTGTCGTGTGAGCCGGCTCAGATGATCAGCGCGATGGTAAGGGCTCAGCTCGTTGGCCTTGCCATGCTCCCCATTCGTCTGGTAACCTTACGAATGATAGCCTCGCACTACCTGGCAAGCCAAGGACGGCTCGCGGGCCCGCTCCGCATCGTCAAGTCCCTAGCCTTGTCTAGCGATTTGAGCTGGCAGGACATGAGTACTCAGCTCTCCCGTGTAGCGCTTTGTGGCGCGTTGGAGGTAACTATCGATCTAGGTTTGTGGGGATTGCAATACCTGGCCATCACAAAGTTTGGTCAGAAGCTATTTGGATGGGGCGCGCTATGAGGCAGTCTATCGGCCTGTAAACTATGGCTTCCAGTGACATGCTGTTGCATGACACGATTCCAGTCAGACGGGACTTGTTTGCTCGGTGCTAGTTTGTGTATAATCGGTAATCGGCAGCACCCGATGCAGTGACCTGGGAGTGGCACGGCTCAGTGTTTCACGAGTACCTAGACTCGAGTGCCGGCAGCGATAGAGTTCGGCATAGAGCACAGCGGCCTCTCCACGGTTAGAGAGGGACTGGCCCCCCTTTGGTCATAGCGAGGAGCAAGTTCCCTCAGCAACGTGGCTGGGCGATTGCACCCACTGTGGTAAAGCGATCAATGGAGGATCAAGCGTGTCGAAAGTCGGACCGGAGGAAGGCACGGCGGCATGTCGAATGAGGCGCACTTGCCGCCAGCGCCAACGCGTCCTCGGGTGCCTCTCACGAATCTGGCGCGACGCGATGCCGCTAGCCATGTCTATTGGACGAGCTAGATGCGACGACGATGGTTTGGTCAACAATGGCTTTGTGACGCGGAAATTGCGAATACTCTTGCAGCAGAGCAATAGCATGCAGCCGGGGCCGAAAGCCGGAGGATTATGAAGCATGAGCGTCTTGACAGAAAGGGCCGGCATGATTTCCTCTGCAGGGGAGGGATCAGCAGGGGATCGTCTCCAGGGCTAGTTAGTCTTTACTTTACACTTTACAAATGCCGTTGACGCAAGGCGTCGCTGCGGAAACATGGCTACCGGAAACCAGCAACAGATTTTGTAGATGGACTGAGTGCCGTGCGCTGCACCCGTCAGGCACGAGGTGGGATTGGATGGGAGGCTCGCACAGGTAGCCGTCGATGCACGAGGCGGTCGATAGACGACGAGGTTGATTCCACAGGCACAGGTTGTTTGCATATAGCCGGAATGCTACGCGAGGCAGGGTCTGCAGATAGCAGCTGTGGGTGCGGATATGTACGCGCCTAACGTCTTTAGTAGGTACAATCAACATGGGCGTTTGCCCTCACCCACGGAAAAAAGTCTCGCATGATGTGCACGCCGTGAAGCCCCTATTTCCAGGGTCGCAGGGCGGCCGTCCCTATTGCTCGCGTTGCTTCTGCCGTTCGTCTCCACACGCCTCAGCTCCCAAGCCCTGCCTATCCGCTCTCCCACTCGTTCCTCTGCCGTGGGCGGAGTCTTGGTCGGTCGCTCCTTCCTCGGGTCCCTGCACATGCACTCGACTCCCAGGGGACTGCCACGCTTGGGCGCATTCGCGACCAGTTGACCTGCCTACCAATCCAAACACCGCTCCTTTTTTCCCCACTACCTTCGGCCTGACTCTGCGAAGAGACACTCGAGACCCTGAGTGTTCTCGCATCCTCACTGTCGCTATCGCATATACCACTTCCCCACGCCCGCCCGCGACTTTTGCAGTGCGTGTGTGTATGTGTGTTTGCATGCACAAAGGGAATCCCATTCCACCTAGCTACCATCCTCAGACACCAACCGCCAGACGCCAGTACCCACTGCACCTACCCGCCTCCGCTACGCCTCGCTTTGCGCTTGCTTTGCGCTTGCTTTCCGTGCCCAGGGCCTTGCCTGTCTTTGTCTGAGTCTGACGCAGATTCTCCTCCCCACATAGTCTTTTTGGTTTCTGGTGACGACAACCCAAGGCCGACGGACATGTGTGCAGTGGCATACACCACCTAGAAAAAGAAAGGCGACCGGGCCAGCTGCATTAGCACTCGAACTCTCGCGCCACACCATCACCATGTCGGGCAACTCGCTTCCTCGCCCATCGCGACCCTCGATTGCGCCACCCACAGGTCCCTTGCCTTCGCTGCCCGTCCCAAAATCAAGAAGCTCCAATGTCGGTCCGACGACGCGCGCCTCACTGCTTCCTGGCACTGCCACCAGCCGCGCCGTATCATCGTCAGCCCTGCCCTACCGCCCAACCGCTTCCAAGCACCTTACCTCTCCCTCGGTCGCTTCCCTGCCCACCGAGGAAGGCTCGACCGGAGGAGGTTTGCCAGTCGGTAAATCCCTGCGGAAGACTGTCAGCATCGGCTCCTTTCCACAACCTCCACGACATGGCGGAAGATCCAATCCTTCCAGTCCACTCTCGACGAGTTCGACACCTGGAGGAGACATGGCCGACCGCAGAATCTCATCCGTCTCCAAAACCTCCGTGCCCTCGCGGAATAGCAGCCTCAAAAAACCCCGGACCTCGAATATCGGCGGAGGGCGGGGCCTACTGCCAAAATCGCCCCTCTCCCCTCCCAGCCTACTCAACGGAAGCGCCGACTCGGTAACAGTCGAGACCGGACACCTGAGCCTGCCATCTCCACCGCATAGTCGCAACTCCTCGCCTCAAGGATCGTATGCGACAAGCGCAACCACAGCCGAGGACGGAGAAGATGGCGGGCATAAAGATGGCAAGCCACACAAAGACGGAAAAGGCAACGTCCTCGTCAGCGTACGAGTGCGACCTGATGCTGGTTCGAAAGATGGCAAGCACGACATGGAGTGGGAGGTCAACAACAAGCGTGCGCTGATAGCCTACAAGGGCAAGGAGGGGGGGGACTACATCTATGGTACAGTTGCACGATTTGGCGTAGCGCGACTAAGCTCAGCTAATCTAATATGTCTTAGACAACGTATTCGACCCCCAAGACAACAACGCACGCGTATACGATGCAGCAGCTAAGCGACTCGTCCGACGGGTCATGGAGGGTTACCACGGCACCGTCTTCGCTTACGGTATGACCGGAACTGGCAAAACATTCTCCATGCAAGGAACAGCGACGAATCCCGGTGTTATACCCCTGGCCATCACCGATATCTTTTCTTACATCCGAGAGACGCCCCAGCGAGAATTCCTGCTGAGAGTCAGCTACATCGAAATCTACAACGAAAAGATCATTGATCTGCTGGCGGGGCCTGTCGTTGGGATGAACGGTCAAACCGGGCCCGTCGAAGAGATCAAGCTGCGCGAGGACAGCAAACGTGGTGTTTATGCATCGCCACTGAAGGAAGAGATCGTGCAGAGCCCAACACAACTGCTGAGAGTCATCGCTCGGGGAGACAATTCCCGAAAAGTAGCGGGTACCCAGTTCAATGCGCGCAGTTCGCGAAGTCATGCCGTTGTACAAATTGTTGTCGAAAGCAGAGAGCGTGCTCCTGGGCCAGCCGCATCGGGCGGCGACAAGCGATCCGCCATAGTTCCTGGTGGCGTCCGTGTTTCGACTTTGAGCCTCATCGATTTGGCGGGATCTGAGAAGGCAGCCGACAACAAGGAAAGACGAACTGAAGGCTCACATATCAACAAGAGTCTGCTCACCTTGGGTACGGTCATTGGGCGGTTAGCCTCCGACAAAGAAAAGTCTGAAAAGGACAAGGGCAAGGGTGATAAGCATTTACCCTACAGAGACAGCAAACTCACCCGACTTCTACAGCCCGCCCTCTCCGGTAACTCTTTGGTCAGCATCCTGTGTACTATCCAGATAGGTGCGAGTGGGAGCCCCGCGGCTGCGATCAGCCACACAGGTGAAACCCTGAACACCCTCAAGTTCGCATCTCGAGCCAAGAACAATATTGTCAGTCATGCGAAGAAGGCCGATGAGTCCATGGGGGCTGGAGGAGACGCGGGAAGCCGAGCACTTCTAGACCGCTATCGACTGGAGATTGAGGAGCTGAGGAAGCAACTTGCTGAGGGCAAGTCCAAGGAGAGCAAAGAAAAGGAAGAGGACGACGACGTGAAGAAAGACAAAGAGGAAGAAAAGGTGCGCGAGCTTGAAGACAAACAACGGCACGAAGAGCAGATGCTCGAGATGCAACTGGCCCGGACCGCCCTGAAGGAGCGAATTGAGCATCTGAATAGGCTCATCCTGAGTTCGAAATCACTTGGTGTGAACAATGGCCGGTCGTTCTCGTCTATGAGTTTCCAGCGCGGCTCCGTCATGAGTAATGGCCACATGAGCAACAGTCACATGGACATGCGGCCGAGCTCCATACGCTCCTCTGCGAGTCATGCCACCCTCGAGGTACCTGGCCGAAGACAAAGCACCCCGCAGCTACACTTGGACGGCTCCGAAGAAGACGATTCTATCGGTGAAAACGGAGACGGCTTTGCGAGCCAGAACATGCAGATACAGGCACTTCAAGCTGATCTTACGGATAAGAACCGTTACATCGCTACCCTTGAGAAGCGTCTGCTGCACGCTCGGAGGTCAAGCCATTCTCGCGTCTCTTTGTCGCTATCGCACAAACTCACTAGTAGTGAGGAAGGTGGTATGATTGCGGCCCTTGCTGAAAGAGACAATGAGATTGTAAACTTGCGCGCACAGCTTGAAGACAAGGAACGTATGATCTCGGCCCTCACATCAGCGCGCAAGAAGAACGACACCGCGCACGACATGGGCAGCGAATCTCCAGGTAGCCGGCGCACGTCTGGCTACCAACGCAGTGCCAGCGACGGTAGCGCAGTCACCATTCCCAAAGGCCCAACTTCGCCCGCCACGAGTGTGAAAGCTCCCTTTCTACCACCTCCGACTTCCAACGGCTCTACCAAGAACATTGAGGAGATGACGCGCATGCTTGACGAGATGATCACTGGCCGCGTTGAGAAGACTGCCCGTCGGAGCAGTCTCATGCCAGTTACCGAGGGTTGATGGATTCGCCCCACATAGTAAAAGCAAGGACGAGAGAGTCATGTTGAGGTTCTCGCACGAGCGAGCACTCAATCAGTTCATTCGAGATGAAACGAAGTACGGTAATGAGGATGAGAAACGTCAGCACGAGTGGTGCGGGGCACAGTACTTCCAGAGTTTATTTTTTTTCTCATCATTTAGCGATTTATCCTCGGACTCCGAGAGGATACCATAGCGACAGGCGTTTATTGGGTCACGGAGTATTACTGGCACAGGAATGGATACGGAACTGGAAAATGGTGAACTGCGTACGAGATACGTACGCACGGGCATGGACGATTGGCGCGGCCTACTTGCTTTGCTACCCGAATGCGATGCGGCCCCGGATGGATTGTACACTACCAGAGTTTTTTTCTTCTTTCTTTATCTTCCTGTGCCGAGGGACTTTCGATCTGATACCCCCTTTACTATCTTCAACATAGCTTCTCGAATGCGTTTCTTGCTTACAATGCATCATATATGACATTTATATTGAGTAACTTGGCTGTCTGCTTTGGATAGATTACGTGTCTCGCTTCCTTACCATGTGTGCTACACCAATTGCTGCTTTCCAGTATTTTTGATAGATGGATGTAGTCATTCGGAAGCGCCGATGTGAGATTTATTTCCAGCGAGACAGGCTCCATAATCCAATATCATACGAGGAGACGCGGCATTCATAGGAGTAACTACTACATCCGTCGTAGCCTACCATCCAGTGTGCCTCGGGACGATCATCGCGCCCCGCCGTCTTACTGCATACTCGCTTCTGCACAAACGGGCTCTCGAATTAGCAAAGAAGGACCCTTTAATAACATCATCGTCATCTGACGATATGCTCATTCATTTCTAAACTTACACTGAGGTGAATGCGATCCGTTTCCAAGCCGCGACTGGTGCTGGCAGCCGTGGTTGAGCCAGTGTAAGGTGGCTTCTTGGACAGCTAGCGCCGGAGACGCATGGCCCATCTCAGCACCAGCGCATCAACGACGTTACACTAAAAGGCCAGCCTGAAACATCCACGCCGCGGAACCGCAACCATGTGACGAAATGAAGGCCCCTCTTCCTTCTTGCGCCTTCCACATTCCCGTTTCCCACGTTTCCTCAAAGAAGCAAGTGCCATCTTCCCGCAATCTTACTCTCCATCCTATCTCGGCCTCCGCAGCGCCTCTTGAATCGTTCGTTGTGCTGCCCTCGGGTCGCTGACGGGTCTTTTTAGCTTCTGCCAACTTGGGTGGCCTGGCTTTCTTACTCTTCCTTTGACCCTGGATGGAGATCATTTCTTTGCGGGATCCTGCTCGGACGTCGTCTTCGTTTCTGGTTGTGAAACCACTCTTGCGCCAGGAGGAAGCAGCCTTTCTCGACACTGGCTTGCCGCCCTTGTTCTGCATGGCTTCTTGAACGGCTCGGGCGTCTTCCCGTTTTCTCTTCTTGTTCTTCTTCCTCCTCTTCTACAATCTGACACTTGAGGAATCACGAGGACTGTGTCCTGTTCTTTTTGACTTTGTTATTTTTTTTAGACTTGCTTGTTTGACAGGCGGTGCCTTCGTCCCCTCCTTTGACTACACATTTTCTCTTCTTTTTACTCATTTGCAACGGTTGCCCTGCCGGATCAGAGGTGACGTTTCCTTACCTGCATACACCAGTATACAGCACACGTCTTTGCATAACGCTTCGTCATCGGAAGTGGTACCATACGCACCGGCCAGCAAGCCGCCCGATTTGGCCGAAATCTCACGGCTGCCCTACCTACGATTACGAACACGCCGAACGGGGGCTTTGTAGCGGAGCAACTTTTTCGGCTCTTCGACATGCTAAATCAGGCGACGCAAAAGTTCACAAAGATGCATGCAAGACGGAACCCCAATCTGTCTATACAGTCGACGGCGCAGTATTCGCAATTAGAACCCCCGCCCCAGTCGGCTACTTCGAGTGCTTTCCTCTCCCCCACGGTCCCCTCCCGACGAGGGCTACTTGCGAGATCCCCTCCACCGAGCCCCAGCCTCCCGAGCCTGCTGCCGAAGCATGGAAAGACGCCACAACCGAACCATTCCAAGTTGGTGAAACGCATACTCATAGGATGCTGTGGAGTAGCTTTCCTGCTATGGATCGTTCTAAGGCAGATATATGCGAGCTCGCAACAAGCGGTCAGCTATGAAGACGACAACGCAGAAGAATGGGAGATGGTTGGTGGTAGTCTGCTGCCACACGAGCCTTCTGCGGTTGCGCTCCAGGATGCAAAGGGCAGGATGAGGTGGACAGTCTCGATACCGTCCGATTACGACTTTCCGCTGCTACCAGCGCAGTACCGCGAAGTCTGCCACCAGGCTATGGAGGTGTCCAAGGAAGTGAGGCAGGGAGCTCAGAAGTCCAATGGCTTCGCAAAGAGGATGCTGAACTACAACCAGCAAGACCAGTATTATATCGACGTTCAAGAAGCAGAAGAACAGGCGCTGTTGCCGCCTTCCAAAGCGGCGGGGAGACCCAAGAACTTTGTCGAGGACGAAGCTATCAAGGATGGACTTTCTACTGAAGGACTCAAGATCTGTGACAGGAGCTTGACGTACGTCATGGAGACGGAGGATGCTGGGTTTGGCAACTCGCTGATGCGGTTGTGGATGTCGTATGGTCTGGCGAAAGCTGAGAAGCGCGCCTTCTTCATCGACGACACCCGTTGGTATGCTTAAAACCTCCCCGAAACTACCAAAAGTCGCCATTACTGACACCGACCAGGCCTTACGGTAAATACTCAACCTACTTCCAGCCCCCACCGTCCGCAAACTGCCTTCCTCCCCCATCCTCCCATATCGTTCCTTGCCCGCACACAGCGCGCCATATCGTCGTCAGCGGCGCAACGATCAAATCCACATTCGGCCATGCCTTCACCGAAGAATGGGAAGATGCTCGAAAGATGGGCGTGCAGCGACAATCCAAGATCTTTGGTCTTGCGCGAAGCGGCTACGAAGCCCTATTCAAACTGCGCGAAGACGACGAAACCTACGTTCTACAGCGTGCTCTAGAAATGTACGGCGCCGTGAAGAGCGAGGGCGGGCTCAGCATCGGCATGCACGTCCGCCACGGCGACAAACACCCCCTGGAGTACCAGTACCAGAAAGACTACATCCCGCTTGCCCGCTACATCGACACAGCGCGCGATCTCTACATCGACATCATCGAAGGCGGCTCCAAGCTGAAAAAGGCACGCAGTCTCTTCTCGTCACCCTTTTCTTCTTCCCCCTCCAAAAGCCCCCTTGAAGCTCGCCATACCACCTCCAAAATGGTGCTCGCATCCGACGACCCGCTCGTGTACGAATCCCCCGAACTCGGCCCGAATAGCGTACGCGCCCAAGACCGCATCGTGCTCGCTACCAAAGCCGCGCTCGAAGCCGCGCAGCAGCAGTCCAAGAAGAATACTTGGATCGATGAGATCACAGGCTGGGAAGGTGGCTTCTACCGCGACGTCTTCTTTTCTCTGGGCCAGCCTGTTGGCAACGCCGAGGACATCAAGAAGGTTAATGAAGCTGCTGCGATCCCGGAGAGCGCGATGAAGCTGAGGGAGTTGGTGGGGCGCGCGTATCTGCTTGATTTGGCGGTGCTGGGCAAGGCGGATACCGTGGTTTGTACGGTTAGTAGTGTGAGTTGTAGGTTGTTGGGTGTTATGATGGGGTGGAAGAGTGCGGTTGTGGAGGGGAAGTGGAGGAATATCGATGGCTCGTTTGAGTGGAAGGGGATCATGTGGTAAGATTGTTGTTTTGCTTTGTTCTGTGGTTGAAGTGTCAGAAGGGGTCGTGGACAGAAAGCAGAGAGTTTTTGTATAGATGGGAATAACAAAAATTACCCAAATCGTCGCTTTTTGTCTTCTTTTCTGGTGTGGCTCTTCAGTGCACTTTCATCTCTCTAGGCCTGATCGACCTTATCGCCTACGTGACGCGCATCGGTGCTGTAGAAGTGATTTACCTGAAGGGTACCGGGTACAGGCATGCCCTGCCCCGGAGTGGTAAATCTGATTACTGAAAGGTGCTCTTGCGCCACACAAGCGCGCTCTCGGCATCTTATGAGACTCAGCCAAACTTCAGGCTCTTATTGCTGATTCTGTTTAACTAATGTCGCGTTTCTTTTCTCTCTCTTTTTACCTAGGAACGTTGCGACGGGGCAGCTACCCAACCATGCCATTGCCTCGGCTATACGTTCCTAGCGGTTCGGCTATGAGGTCATGCGTATGGGGTTGACTTAACCTCTGACTGCCGAGCATGGGATTCAGAGCGAGCACGATAACACCATTTACGTATATTCACGGATCCCATAATATTCCTAGATTGTTTGTTTACCAAATATCTGAGTCATAGGGAAATAAATATCCGAAAACTGGTTGTTGTTGTTAGCGTCATGTCTGGCCAGCCAAAGATTACGTTCTATGTGGATATCATAAGCCCGTTTGCTTATATCGCTTTTTACATTCTCAAGGTATGTCTGAGTGTTTGAGGCGCTGAATAGGTGGGAGGGAGATAGAGGGGGAAGCGGTTACGGTTTCATGATGATCTCGAGACTGACTGAAGTGTGATAGAACTCCCCGGTTTTCAAACAGGTCGAGATCAAGTATGTGCCGATTCTGCTGGGTGGTCTGATGAATGCGTGTGGGAATACTCCACCGCTTAGAATCAAGAGTAAGTAAAAATGACGGGGCCCTGTTTTTGGCCGTCTTTTCGAGGCACAAGCTTCAGGTGAGCGTGGGTTGATCCACCTATCGTTATTCCAACACTCTACGCCAACAAAGCCTTTACTTTGCTTGTACACCTTTGTGTCGTATCTAACAAGTGCCCAAGATAAGGACAAGTGGATCGACGCCGAGCGACGCCGCTGGTGCGCACACTTCAACGTGCCCATCTCCGAGACCAGTCCCCCAGGCTTCCCTATCAACACGCTGCCTATTCAGCGCGCTCTAACTTCTCTCTCACTGTCCCACCCACAGAAGCTAGAGAGCGCTATCGCTCTTTTCTGGGACAATTTCTGGGTCCAGTATACCGAGCCGACGAAGCCTGAGAATTTGTTGGCGATCCTGAGGACAGTGCTGGGCAGCGATGAGGAGGCGCGGAAGGTGCTCGATAGGACCAAGGAGGATGAGGCGAAGAAGGCGCTGAGTGGGAATACTAGCAAGTCTTTCGAGGATGGCGCATTTGGGTTGCCGTGGTTCGTGGGTAAGTTGGGGCTTTGATTGGTTCTTTTTCTCTCTAGCCGATGTGGAGAGAGCTTTCGACTGACGGTTATAGCTACGAACGCGAAGGGAGAGACGGAGGGGTACTGGGGTGTCGATCATATGGGTCAGCTTTGCGATCATTTGGGGCTTGAGCGACCGACTGGTAAGGGTTGGCGGTCTCTGTTGTGAAAGAGTAGGACAGTGTAGTGAAAAGTTACGTTCTTGATGTCGCACGAGTGTTGGATCAATCTTTGGCTAGGCTTTGATGCTTTGAAGTGTTCAAAGGTGTCCAACGCGAGTGTAGCGGGAGCGAAGGCTGCAGCAATGGCTTCTCAGGCAACATCGCGCTCTAGGCTACGTCAGTGGATCATACAGGCTGACAGCAGCTGAGCCCATAGGTCAGCTCGAGTGAAACCCCTTCCCCGAGCGTTGTTGTTTACTTTAATGCATTCACCTTAACCCCCGTTTCCTATCTTCGCTTCACCTTCTTGCTAATTATAAGACCCTTACAAGAAGTCTGGCGCGTGCTCATGGTGAGTCTCGTGCTTTCACGATTGCTTGTTTACCCCCACTAACTATATTATCTGATCCCCCGTTGTTTGCTTCGTACTTCGCAAACAGCCTACACCGCTCGTACTGGATCTTCCACTCAACTCCCACCGAAAAGATGGATTATTACCGCCAAAACGAACTCCCCGAGACGGTTCGACGCTATAAAACATACACCGAACAGTTCCAAACATGGCTACTCAAGACAGCTCTCCAGCGCGGCATAGAAATCGCGAACATAGTCTCAGATCAAGGTAAAGAAGGCAAGGGCAGGAATCGAAGTTCTTATAAGTTACCCGTTGACAAGCAAGAGCAGCTCGTCAATGCAATCGCTGCGACAAGCGCTCCGCTCACAGACACTTCTGGACTCAACGATCTCGCCGACGCTCTCCGCTCAAGGAAAGAAGTGGCGCAGTACCACAGAAACAATAACCTAGCCGACGCGGGTCATTCATTCTTCAACCGCAACTTGGAGAGCTTTAGGGCGACTCTTCAGAATCTCGTTCCCAACCTCTATGGCGCTCGTCAACGCGAGGATGAGGAACCTGCCTTCATCTTTGTCCGGTTCTCAACACAGAATACAACGAGCGACGAACAAGACGAGCAAGACGAACTGCTAGAGGAGATGCGCAAACAAGATGAATTAAAAATGGATGACGACGGCGAGAAGCTGCCGACACCGAAACCAAAGAAAATGACGGTGGATCCGGGAGCCAATCCTCTGACTGAAGATGAAGAGGTGCTACAGAGGGAGTTCAAGATCCTCTCCTTTCTCTACACGCTCAACCGCATACGAGAGGCGGTTCGCGAAGTGTGGTACGCATATCACAAGGGCGGGGTCAGCGCTATTACTGCGGCGCTGGTGACGGATCTGGCGCAGAGTCACATCCATCAAACTGTTGACGCGCTTGTAGAAGAGATGGAGCTACGATCCGGAGATCTAGGCTTGATAGTTCCAGAGTTGTTCAGCAGGTTGAACACCAAGCTTAAGGAGACAGACCAGCCCGACGCACCGCTCTCCGGAAAGGCATTACGCAGTCTCTTCTGCATCGATTCGGCTATTTCATACAAAGCATACAGCAGCAAGAGAACATCTGAAAACGATGCAGCCGATGGACCTGAGTCAAAGTATTTTTTCTCGCACTTCTTAGAGTTTTTCGACAGAATTCGGCGCAGTGAGCTCAAACTACCAAAGTGGGATCACTTCACACAGGAGCTCCTTGTACATCAGAGTTCATCCCGCGACTACCTTCCTTTCGGCCTGCAGATTGTGCTTGACATCCAAGGGGTCATACACCAAGACCACCATCAACTACTGCGCGATCTCACCGAGCACGGTCTGGACGTGGCTAGATGCATGCGCTATCATATCGAATACGAAGACTACATGTGGTCAGTGGGCACGAAACCGGATTACCTGTCAAGGGACGAGGTCAAGTTCAGCAGCTTCTATTTGAAGGCACTGAATACCTTGTTGGGCTGGATACGGGACGTACTCAAGGCTCAGGATGCACCGGTAGAAGAAAAGGGAATGAGCGCAAGCCTCTTCATCACCGTACATGCGACACTTGCAGGGCTATCGATGTGGTAAGTTTGTAAAGCGCAGTTTGAGACTTGAACACAAACTCACGCATACCTATAGGCATTTCAACACCCTGTACCAACAGACAGCGATTGCGAAGATCCAATGGTTCCTCAACGGCCTCGCTCACCTGTACAACGCCGCCCGCCAGATCGGTGGCCTGAACGTCCCCTGGCCCGACCTTGAGTACATCATCCACACCCACGGTTCTAATCGCATCTTCCACGGCGACCGACCCACACATCCCGAAGACTTCTTAGCACGATACTTCATCTCTCGCACCGTGTCTAGCCGTGCATTCTCCTCGGACTGGCGGACCAAGGGCAAATACATGCCTCGCGTCAACCGGAAAGTTGCCATGAAGCGTGGACTCGTGATTGAACTCCCGCTCGAACGTCACTTACGCAACTTCTATGGCCCGGATCCAGACAAAGATAAATGGATCCGTCGTCATGCTCTTTTTCACTATTTGTACAAGAAGCAGGAAGAGGAGACAGCAGCAACTCGAAAGTCGAAAGGAAAAGCCAAAGGCAAAGCTGATGATGCCCCTGACTCGTCATCGCCAAAAGACCAGGACAAGCCAGACACACTCCACCATACATTCACCCACCTCGCCCACCTCCTCTCCCCACCAAAACTGCGACGAAGACGCAAAACCAAGCCCCGAGTCCGCATCCCAGAGTTTTCCACGGAAGAGGAAATGCACGCTGGGCTTCTCTCCACCATGAAGACCGAGTTGCACTCCAACGAGTTGCATACATGTTTCGACTACCTATCCTTCTACCGCCGCGCCTATGCCCTGATCCTGCGAATTCGCAACACTGTCCTGCTTTCCGATGAGATACAGCAGCAGCGGAGCGCGGAAACGGATACGGCACCTGAGGTAAGCAATATGGCGTTGATTGTGGAGTTGTTTCGGGGCCTGCGGCTCGAGTCTGAGATGGAGGGCAAGAAGGAGGAGACGCCAACGCAAGAACTCTCGATGAAAGTCGTTCCTTTGGAGCAGATTACGCGCATTGCGGAGCTCATGCGTGAGGTTATTTGTAGGGAGGGGGATGTTGAAGTGAGGAGGGCGAGGATGAGGAGGGAGAGGAAGTGAGATACTCTTAAAGCTTCCTATGCTGCTGCTGATGAAGACGCTGGTGCCGATGTGGGTGACGGGGATAATTCCTCCCCCATTTTCCCTCCCGCTGACCAAGTAGGCGTTAGAGAGGGAGCAGACGAGGGATCAAAAGACGGCGCGGCGGTCGCTGGTGTCAGCGAAGAAAAGCAAGTTGGAGCAGTCAAACGCAAGTTCGAGGCTGATTCGGAATGGGAGAGAACCGACTATATCGGCTGATACTCAGATAGTCTATCGTCAAGTGACGAGGAGATTTGGTAGTTCCGCTTCTTTCGCCTGGAGAAGTTGTATGAGTAGAAATTCGGGTCTAGAAAACCACAAGACAATCATGACAAGCAGAAATCGCTAGAGAAGAAAAAACGTCCAACACCTCTGCCAACTCAACATGCCATTACCCTATAAACACAACGTACATCCACCATCTCCACCCCCGCATCAACACAAGTGATGGAATCTGATACCGTCCCCTCTGATGTCATCCATCTTCACCCCTCAAACATCTTGGTAGTACTGACATTAATTCGACTCCAGCCCTTGCCCCTCCTCAACGCATCCAAGAACTTCGCCGGCCAATAAACATGGTAGAGAACAAAGAACGGCAACGGGTCATCGAATGTATACTTCCCATCTTTCCAAAACGCCACATGGCCTGCAAAAGTCAATAGATCGTCCACCGCGTGCTGGAATGACATAGCGCCAAACATAAAATCAAGCAAAGGCAGAACAACAAAAGACACGAGGTCATGGCCGATCCAATAGTAGCTCTGCGTCGGCGTCTTAGGGAAGACTGGGCCTGATTTTGACTTGGAGGAAAGAGGATTGGGGCTGTTGAAGATGGAGAGATAGGCTTCTGCCATCTCAGGTGTCTGCTCAAAGAGTACAACAGCCGTATGGGCGCGGGGGTTAGATTCAATGGGATAGAATTTCGCGTCGTTGCCTTTGTCGTCGTCTTCGACTAGGAAATCAAAACTCAAATGGCCGGTGAAGCTCTCCCCTCCGTCAGCGCAGACGCGTTCGGTGAATTCGAGCATCTTTTGGCTCAGAGGAGAGGATGCGGGGAGCGGCTCGTAGTGCATGAGGAGCTCGAGACTAGGGCAGCTGGTGAAGGCCTTGACTTTTCCACGGATAACTAGTGCGTGAGTGCAGTACTCGTTTCCTTTAATGAATTGCTGGAGCTGGAATGGATTCTCCTTGCTGATGTTGAGCGAGCGGATATATTCGGCTGTTGCGTCTGGTGACTTAAAGGGGAGTAGCGTCATCATGTTGTTGCGCGCTTTATCGTCTACGCCAATTGGTTTCATGATGAACTGTCGGCCAGTGGTCCTTCTTCCCTCAAGAGGAGTTCTATGCAGCTCTCGCATGAGCACATCGAGTGCTTCATGGGCATTGGTGCAACGATGTGATTCTGGAATTGGGAGGCCGAGCGACTCAATGTAGTCGATGAATCTATCCTTCTCGTGGAACTTTTCGACAACATCTTCGCGGAATTGGATTGCCTCAAACCGGCGTCCCTGCTCTTTTGCTTGCTTCTCTGCTAGGCGGACGACTTGGCCGTCTTCCACAGCAGCGACGACACTAGAGCAGGATATCCACAGGTCGACTTTCTCATGCTGAATGATGGAGAGGATGGAGTCGATGTAAGGCTCTGCATCGTCGCCACTAGGCGTATCCAGGCGGTAGTATCTCGAGATAGCACTGGAGAAGCGTCCTGGCGATAGGGCGGAAATGTCGGCACCAATGATGCGATGTGGTGTATGCTGAGACAAATTCCGGGCAATGGTCAGACCCTTTGTCATGGACACGCCAGTAACAAGAATCGTCTTGCGTCGTCGTGCTGCCGCAACATGGCTCTTGTCTTCTTTGGTGAATGTTGCATTGCGCTCACCGTGCAGCTTCGTCACGGCGAGCCCAAGCAGCACAAGGGCAGCCGAGACTGGAGCGAGCACCGCGCTGAGAACCAGTAGAAGCACATTCTTCCATAAATGCCTGTAGTAAAACGGCACGGCTGCAGCAGCCTTCTTGCCTTCTGACATGTCTCTGCTGTTGCTGGTGATGGTGTGTGAAGCCCGCCACCTCGGCACTTGTTCTCTCGACGCTTCACCGTTCAGAAATCCCAACACACCACCACGGCCTTACTTTGATCCAAGAAGTGCCGAGCCGTAGAGTATACCCACGCGAAAGCTGCAAGCTGCAAGCTGCAAGTAAGTAATGCTAGCGGCTCAGACGGCTCAGAATTACGCTTTCCGTGCTTGCATAGACGAGAGGGTTGATGTGCACGCGGCTGCGGGTGCCCAGCGAGGAGGGTGGCCTTGGAACGCAGGTTTCTGTGGCTAGTCTATACGTCATCGTTACTTCACTTCTGTACGACATTTGGGACGCTAAAGAATTGTGGTCTTGTCTGCGATCTAGGAAGAGTAGATCCTGATCTCAGATTGCGATCTGGCCGCGATCGGCGGATGGGTATTCAGGGTTCGTTTGGCGGGTGCGAGTGTGCAGGTGGGTCTCATGTTTGCTTCTTCGTAAATACCATGCCACCTCATTGTGACCACATTGCATATGAACGTGGCATTGCCATGAGCATTGTCGGCAGGAGAAGCGGACTAGAGGATGATGCAATAGTTGATATCATCTACTTGTCTAGCCATTGAGGCGTATCTCATTGCCATCCTGCCTGATGATATCCGGATGCCGTATCCGTAACTGAGTCGTCCATGACCCACCAGCACTGAAACCAACACTCGATCAAGAGCGTAGCGCATGTTTCGAGAATTGTCAGGCGTTTCTAGCCAACGCATCGCGTAATCTCGATCCCGTCCTATGCTGATCAGTAGTCGTACGCGTAACTTTCTGTGCTTTGACACTTACGGGAACGCCCGTGGGCTCGTAGCTGTTGATCAACTTGCTCTCGTACTGCAGATTCGGGTTGCCTTTGCTCTCGCTGAATTTGGCCTTGCCATACCGCTTCTCGTACATCTTGACATTGGTCTCAGCAATACCGCTGAGGTTTGTCGGGCCACCCTCTCCAGCTTCCTTAATCTTCTCTTCAACGCTGGACCTCACGTACTTCAAGTACGGCGGGTTTCCAGGCTTGATGACGTTGTCCGCTGCGAGCACTGAGCCCTTGGTGATGAGACCAAGCTCCTCACAGAGTTTCAGGTCGGTCGTGTAGGCGGGTTTGTAATGATCGAGGAACATAAGGTCCACATGCTTGAGCTGACCTGATGCTGCGAGTCGTGCGATGCCCTCGTCGCTGGATCCTACGACGACCTTTACGAGATCGGAAAGGCCGGCGAGGTCGACGAGAGACATGATTACTGCGGCGAATGCGGGGTCGCGCTCGAAGCTGAAGTATCGCTCTCCGCCCGCTTTGCGTACTGCATCAGCGAAAAGGATACAGGAGTAGCCCACGTAGCCACCAAGCTCTACCTACTTGATTGTTAGCAGCCGTGGTCGGCTCCCAATGAGTTACGTACCATGGTTTTCGGCTTGACCTCTGCAATTAGGTCTGTGACGATACGGCCCTTGTCCTCTCCGACGTTCATCAGATACTTCTTCGTTCGTCCATACTCATCAATGGCAGCTAGCACATTCTCTGGCGAGCCTCTTATCTTGTCGATGTTGGGGTGCGAGTAGACGAAGTGCAACAGCTCGATTTCCCGCCCATCGTCGAAGAAAGCGCCCTCCTCTTCTTGCGCTGCGTACGCCTTGCTTTGGTCGAAGCTACCCATTGTCGCTATTATTCAATGGCAATATGAAAATGTTTGGATGGCCGTCAGCTCGACGCGTCCAGAATTCCCTGGGGTGCCCCTCAACGCGTCGTCTCTAGTGCGGGGCTGGCGCTAATCCATGACGAAATGCATGCAGGAACATGTACAACGGTGGACAGGCTCTTGATTCATTCGACAGTTTTAGTAGGGAACCTACCTAAACTCCTTCCGAGGCAATCTCTAGCCGTCAGTGCTTATGTTAGGACATTAGCAACGGCTTGCCGCAACAAGTAGCCGCAATATTGCTTTTGGCGCCAAAACCACCTACTGCGCGTGGGATGCCAATGTAGTTGAGACGTTGGATCTTGCCAATTCCATAGCCAGAAGCCGTGTGTGCGTCAGGGAAGCCCCTTGGCACCGGTTATGGCAAGCTTCACACGGTACTATGTGGATACTCGATGTGAATGTGGGCCGCTTCATTGGTGCATGTCTGGTTCGGTGCAGTGTTGACGTTGAGGTTGATGTATCTGTCGTCAACGATCTAGAGCTGAGCAGCCTTTGCTAGCCTCTTATGGTCAAAAGACGACTACCATGACAGCGTAGACTTTCCTTTGGCAGGTAATATACCTCAGCGATCCTAGGATCCGCCAAACTTTATCTACCCGAAGCGGGAACTAGGATCGAAATCTCTCTATGAACCATCACAATTTTCACACTTGTCCCTGGTGTGAGGTGAGCGAAAGTGCCGTTTTTACGGTACCGGTAGTGAAAGATCTGCCTTGCGTGCACAAGGCAGACGCCTGTGACTCGCTGGAGGTTTGGGCCGCCAGTGATCTCCCTCAACATGTTCCCGGGGTATCAGCCACCGTTCAATGCAAGAAGTATAGTGGGGATGAGGTGATTTCCCTTGGATGCCCCGCAGTCATAGTGCATGATCCTCTCCACAGCCGGGAGAGACTCCGTTTGCGGAACTAAAAGGGTTAGCAACTTGTTCTACGCCGATTCTGTCCCTGGCCGAGGAGCCATTACGATGGTTCTGCTTTGTCCAAGTACGCAGAAGCTCATGTTTGCATAGGCAAATTGCATGTCCCATGTGCCGGAACCGGATTTTCCCGCTATGAAGACTCTGGCCTTCGGAGTCATTTCATCATTGCTGGCCAGTAAGAGTCTAGTTTGGCCCATAGTAAATATGTACCAAGTCCAAACAACATGGGATCCACGAGTGGCCGCATCATGAACGAGAATGATGCGTGTGGTTAACGTTTTCTGAGCGCTGTCGGTGCTCAGGAGCCAATTGAACGAAAGCGTGTACCGTAGGCTATGTCAGTAGTCACATAGGATACAGGCCCGTACAAAAGTATATATTCTGGTCATCTTCTTACTTTCACCCCACAGAACTCAACTTTTCTCATTCACACTTCTTCCACCTTTTTTTCAATCATGTCAGACCTTAAAGCCTCCGTTGTCGAGACCCAGAACGGCTTCCACGTCGAGGGATATGAGAAGATCGAATATGACTTTACATTTCTGGATGGCGTATTCAACCCTGCCAACAACAACCTGGCCAAGTGCTATGAGCGTTGGGGTCGCTGCCTGGCCGTCATGGACTTGAACATCTACAACGTCTATGGTGAGGAGATGCAGAAGTACTTTGACCACCACAAGCTACCTTTGACCATCCACAAGACCATGATCGGTGAGAAGGCCAAGTCTATGGAGACTCTTCTCAGCATCGTTGACTCGATGACCGAATTCGGTATCATCCGCAAGGAGCCTGTCCTTGTAGTCGTAAGTTGTTTGATCATATCTGATGTTGCTCAATACTAATGGAACCTAGGGTGGAGGTTTGGTGACTGATGTTGCTGGGTAAAATATATCTCTAAGGCACTCTGGCCTGACTGCGTTGTGAGAACAGAGTTAATTCGTGACCCTAGATTTGCTTGTGCCGCCTACCGAAGGAATACCAACTTCATTCGCATCCCCACTACAGTCATTGGCCTGATCGATGCTAGTGTTAGCATCAAGGTCGCCGTTAACTACGGCAATTACAAGAACCGTCTTGGAGCATACCACGCCCCAATGCACACCTTCTTGGACTTTTCGTTCCTCAAGACCCTTCCCGAGGGTCAGGTACGAAACGGTTTCGCAGAGTTGATCAAGATTTCAACTTGTGCCCACAAGCCAACATTTGACTTGCTCGACAAGTACTGCGAGAAGCTAATCACTTCCCGCTTCGGCCGTGAAGGCAACGACAAGGAGGTTCTCCAGGCAGCGGATGAGATAAACCGCGCTGGTATTCACGAGATGTTGAAGCTCGAGACACCCAACCTTCACGAGATCGGTCTCGACCGTGTCATTGCCTACGGCCACACCTGGAGCCCTCTTCACGAGGTAGGACTCTCAAAGCCTGTTTCGGACTTTGCTGACCCTCTCTTAGCTCTCTCCCAAGGTGCCCCTTCGTCACGGCCACGCCATTTCCATTGATATGGCTTACTCAGCCACATTGGCAAATGAGCGTGGTCTCCTCAGTGACGAGGAGCACAAGAGGCTGTTGAACCTATTCTCCAGGGCTGGTCTCTCTATGGACCACGAGCTCTTCGACGAGGAGATGCTCGACAAGGCCACCAAGGCTATTCTGAAGACCCGTGACGGCCTGCTACGCGCTGCCGTACCCAACCCCATTGGTACCTGCGTCTTCCTGAATGACGTGTCCGCCGAGGAGATGAACAAGGCTCTGCGGAGACACAAGGAGCTCATGAAGGAGTACCCTCGTCAGGGTGCTGGTCTTGACGCTTTCGTCGATGCTTCCGACACTGGTTACACGATGAACGACAAGCCTGTCGAGGACGCCATGCACGACTCCAAGAAGGTGATGAACGGCATGAGCAACGGTGCCGTAAATGGCACCGCCAAGGGCCATGCCAACGGTCTTCCCCAAGGTCTGCAGGAAGTCATGGCGAACGGATATGAGAATGGTTACAAGAACTAGAAGTTGACATTGCTGCGAATAAGTCCGACTAGGCAAGCGCATGTCCGGGTGGTATAAGAACAACAGCAAAAGTTTCTTTGAGCGGCGATACTGTCATTATATTCCAGAGATGGATCGCGGTCTGCTCCGTACTCATCAGCCTCCTCAACGAATGAAAAACACCTTGACTTTCAATATCCAATCTTCGAATGCAGGTGATGTGATGTCTTCTGCGTGCTTGAAGACCTTGATCACGCCCGGATGACTGCAGCAAATGAATATGGAGGCGCTCATAGCCAACGCCGATGTGGACATCTTATAAGTTGCAAAGGCCCCGCTTTCCTGTTCGCCGTAGGACATATCCCGATGGTACCTAGGTAGGTTGACGATGACGATGATGAGTTCACTTGGGTCGGTATACGAATGCACGGCCGCCGGTAGCACATTGCGGCTCACAAGAGCCCTTGTTGTGACGTACGCCGTCTGAAACGGCTCGGAAATAAAAGAAGAGAAAGAGGCAAAATTATTCTCTCCCACCGTGCTCTGCGTCCAGAATTTTCTGTCCCAGCCTCGCTCCCAGCAAAAGCCGTGTGCACGTGCGTTCGTCCCACTGAAGAAAACCTATCCGGCCGTGCGCGGTCTTGGCACACCAGCAGCCGCAGCATAAAAGCTGTCCGTCCCTCGTGCTCCTTTCTCGCTCGTTGATCAAAAAATACAAACGATCCCAGCCACGACTATCAGAACATCTTTGTCTTTTAGTTGCCAGCCACTACGGTGGCGTGGGATCGGAGAGCGAACCTCCTGTAGGAAGCTGCTATCTCGTTGGGTCGTCTTTAGTGACGGCGATGAGATTGCGGTGTCGATTTATTGGGAGAACATACTTTTGCTTGTGCGTGAAGAATTTGAAATTGTATTTGCCTGCGTTGCGCACGGTGCAAGACGTGGTTTCGCTGCAGAGTACCACACTGCTGCGCCTAGACATGTGATGATGCCCTGCGGTATTACGTTGTCACGCCTTTACTATGGAGGTCTGGCTTACAGACCATGCCATAATGCATGCCTTCACAGGCCATCCAAGTCAAGGACTGCCGGCCACGGATCTTCATAGCATCATCAAGATTACATCCGCCACAATGAGGACATGCACATAAGCAAGCATAGAGCGGATGAATCATAATGCATCATTGTCATTAATTGATGGCATATCTGCTATGCCTTGATTTCGTGATCGTGGTCATCATTCCCAGTGCCTATTTCATACTGGCTACCGACTTTGTACCGCGAGATGTTCTAGCCCCCTCAAGCCCTACGGCTTCTACGGGATTGCCACCTTCACATCGTCCTCGTACTCGACGTCCTTGATTCCATCCTTTGTTATCACCTTGACCATGACGCCCTTGAAATCGATCGGTAGACGGCGCTTGAGCTCCTCGGTGCACATCCGCATGATCTTCATGCCTTGCTCGTAGTCGATGTCTGGGTGGTGGTGCTTGTCGAGCAGAGAGAGACAGTAGTACCTAAAGATGATATGTTAGCCTGAGGCGTTTGATGTGTGGGAAGTGTATGGCATACTGAGCGTAGCCATGTGCCGCATATGGGAGCGCTGCTTGACTCGCCAAGTAGTCGATCCAGTATAATGTAGGCTTGTCCGCAATCTTGTCATAACCACCGAGCAGTAGGTTCACCGTATAGGGTTTCCGTGACCTCAGTGCTGATGCTAGTTCTCCCCGGACGAAGTTGGCGGTAGCAGCTGGTGACAGCTCCATGTTGTTGCGCATCGAGTATAACTGTACGTTTGCTTGGATGAACTCAGCAAATTGGACCGTGTCTCCCGCTTCACCAGAGAAAGCCATGAGTGTATGCGTGTTCAGCGCCCGGGTCTTGTCATCGGAGGCCTTGAGGATGGTGGCGCCTCGCATGGCGGCTTTGGAGGCGGCGATGAGGGTGAAGTCCTTGCCCGTGATTCCTAGTAGGACCTCCATGGCTGCTGACTATGTTGTGATTTGAGGCTGGGAATTGGAGTTTGGGGAAGGTTGCGTGTGTGTAGCTGAAATAGATTCGGGGGGGGGGGGGGGACCTGGATACTGAGGGGAGTTCACGCGAACGTAGGTACCTATGGTTGACGCGCAGGCTACACCGCGGGAGCTTGGGCCACGTAAGGTCTTGGCATATCGTGAGCTTCCTGGGTACTTACCTACCTAATGCTTTGAGAAGATGGTCCCCTTGCTGAAGGGGCCAGTACAGAGGAACAGCACATATCGCCTCTCAAATATCCAAGACTGCTGCATGACTGCACTGATGCATTTGGGAAAAGAGTCTTGACTACTACGAATGACTATGGCAAGTTTCTTGGTAACGCCCGCTCCCTATAGTGACATGTCTCCTACCTGCACTGCGAGAATGATTCATTGTCCAGCCTCACTCTGGATGCACTACCATGTCGCACTGACCTAGCATTACTAAAGTGGACGTCTCCAATGGCGAACAAAAGAAGCTAAACCAGACCATCTCCCGCGCGTAGACGACGGAACGTCTTCAGAGGAAATGCTCAATGGGCGTCTGTCGGTTCTATTCCAGCCCTTTCTGTGGGATGCTTGCGCGGCTCTCCCCCGTCAATGCTTTTTGCGATAATGTTGCTGCATGCTCTTACGAGAGAGGCCGTGGCTGCCAATGAGGCGGCAGCGTCATAGCGGGGCTGAATCTGCTGAACGACCCCTCCAAACCTTGGTGGACTTATAAGCTCTGGAACACCCCACCCAAACAAAACAACACCGACCTGATCTTTTACATAGAACTAGTAAGTCAAAATTTCTGCTCCACCTCCTATCCGCGGCCGGACTTTGTGACCCGCGCATCCGGCCTGTGCCCTTTATCTCGTGCTCAATCCTTCTGTGCCTCCGATTCCATCAATTGACTTCTCAACAGTAGCACAGTCACCATGACCATCACAAAGATCCACGCCCGCTCCGTCTACGACTCTCGGGTATGCAAGCCTCGCCATTCCCACCATGGCCCTATTGTTGACCTCTGCTAGGGTAACCCCACCGTCGAGGTCGACATTGTCACCGAGACCGGCCTCCACCGCGCCATTGTCCCCTCCGGTGCCTCCACCGGCACCCATGAGGCCTGCGAACTCCGCGATGGCGACAAGTCCAAGTGGGGTGGCAAGGGTGTCACCAAGGCTGTCGGCAACGTCAACGACACCATTGCCCCGGCCCTCATCAAGGAGAAGCTCGACGTCAAGGACCAGTCCGCCGTAGACGCTTTCCTCAACAAGCTCGATGGCACAACAAACAAGACCAATCTGGGCGCCAACGCCATCCTCGGTGTCTCCATGGCCATTGCAAAGGCCGCCGCTGCCGAGAAGGGTGTCCCTCTCTACGCACACATCTCCGACTTGGCTGGCACCAAGAAGCCCTACGTCCTCCCCGTACCCTGTATGTCCTCCAACTCTGGCCCCAAGACCTTGTGCTGACTATGCAGTCCAAAATGTCCTCAACGGTGGTTCCCACGCCGGCGGCCGTCTTGCTTTCCAAGAATTCATGATCGTCCCATGGTGAGTCAGCTGTAGTACCTGTCACAGACAGCGCTAATACGCCGTAGTGAGGCTCCTACCTTCTCCGAAGCTATGCGCCAAGGTGCCGAAGTCTACCAGAAGCTCAAGTCCCTCGCCAAGAAGACCTACGGTCAATCCGCCGGAAACGTCGGTGACGAGGGTGGTGTTGCCCCGGACATTCAGACCGCCGAGGAGGCCCTTGACCTCATCACCAAGGCCATCGAGGAGGCTGGCTACACTGGCAAGATCAAGATCGCCATGGATGTCGCATCCAGCGAGTTCTACAAGGCCGAGGAGAAGAAGTACGACCTCGACTTCAAGAACCCCGACAGCGACAAGAGCAAGTGGCTCACCTACGAGCAACTCGCCGAGATGTACAAGTCCCTGGCTGAGAAGTACCCCATTGTCAGCATCGAGGACCCCTTCGCTGAGGACGACTGGGAGGCCTGGTCTTACTTCTACAAGACGCAAGATATCCAGATTGTCGGTGATGACTTGACCGTCACCAACCCCGAGTTCATCAAGAAGGCTATTGAGCTCAAGTCCTGCAACGCCCTCCTCCTCAAGGTCAACCAGATTGGTACCATCACCGAGGCTATCCAGGCTGCCAAGGACGCTTTCGGTGCCGGCTGGGGTGTCATGGTTTCCCACCGCTCCGGTGAGACTGAGGATGTCACCATTGCCGACATCGTCGTCGGTCTGCGAGCTGGTCAGATCAAGACTGGTGCGCCAGCCCGATCTGAGCGCCTCGCCAAGCTCAACCAAATCCTCCGTATCGAGGAGGAGCTTGGTGACAACGCCGTCTATGCCGGCAACAACTTCAGGTCCGCCATCAACTTGTAAGCAAGCGATGGGCAGGACGCGACGGAAACGAGCCGTTGCGTGCGCTATAAGAAAACGCAATGATTAATGAAGTTGAAGATTGAAGGATATACGTGTATACGAAATGCCAAGATATACCATACTATGTACTACTCGTCCCCCATGAAACTCGCGTGTGATGTGATGTACATGGTTGCGAGCTGCCAGACTGGGTTGGTCTTAGCTAGTGTCAAGACGAACACCTTGGAACGTCTCTTTCTCGTGGATGTGATGCAAAAACAGACTAGATGACGGCATGATACCACGGGGAAGACGATGAAGAATGCCAACACTGGTCGATCATTCAATGGTTGTTTCATAGCATCCCTGCTGCAGCTACATCCTTCTCCTCTGAAGCATGGACGTGAAAGCATTTACAGAAGGTTTGAGCACTTTCCTCCCACTAGGTAGACGGAGCACTACCCTCACGCGCATACCCCGGATGAGACTTGTTACTTTTGCAAATAGTCAGAGTACCTGCCAGTATCTCTGCTTTCAGAGGATACTGCTGCCGACGCGACATGTCGAAGTCCCATAGTGCCGTCTTGGTTCCCACGAGGAACTTCCTCAAGTTGTCTCCTCGGCCCGGCTTCGATTCAGTTTGGTCGTAGATCCAATTTGCGAAGTCAACAATCTTCCAAGTATTGTTCTGGGCGAGCTTTTGAAAGAGCAGGGTCAAAGCGTCGTTCTGTAGGTTATACATTTCGAACCGGACGGCAAAAGTATGGATATTGAGTATGTGTTCCAAAGGTAGCGGCATTCCTCCTGTGTAATTGGTTCTGCAGAAGAAACCGCAACGCAGCCAGCTGTCTACCATGTCGTAAACCACAGGGTCCTCGTCGCGTATTTTAATCGATCCGGGACGCCTGGCCAAGCATTCGACGAAGTAGGACGAGTGACGACACAGTGCACTTTTCAGTGTGTGGAATGACCGTCGTGTGCGTCCGTTGTCAACAAAGACCTTGACCGTGTCGTAGGGTCTAGGGTTAGGTCAGGGTGAGGTACGATTGACAGGGGAAGTGCTGAACAAAGGCAATACTTACGGGTTGCCCGTAATTTGGAGTGATTTGCCTCTTGCATGACACCGCTATCAGTCCCTCTATCCAGAGAGGATTTGCCGCCACGTTAGTTACAAGCGGGTAGAAATCATCAAGGTCTCTAAGGTCTTCAATCTGCCACTGGGAATCTTGCTGAACCTTGTATGTCTGTCCTGGGGGGTGCGACATTGTATCCTTTTTGCGTCGTAGCTGTGGTGTCATTCTTCTGGTAAAAAAAGACAATATCAAATATCTGACCGAGGATATCATGCACAGACGTGCCACAGAGCGTTGTTGAGGTAACGATGTTGATGATGGTCGATGAACCTGGTCGATCCTAAACAGCTTCCTGGCATTTGACGGCAAGCCAGGCAGAGCCCCGCTTCTTCCCTCCCCCATCTTTTGGAAGAAACCAGCCGCGATAGTCACCCGAGAAGCCACGAAGCTGCTCTGGGCTGTCATTCCTGCTTGCAGATGGCAATTTTTCCCTCTCACATTCATTCGACTTTCTGCCTTTGGTTACGGTTTCTCTTTTGCTTACCTAACAGTACTTTGGCCGAATTGTTATCATGGCTTTCCTTACATGTAACATGGAGACAAAAGGGGAGGGCTCGAAAGAAGTGAATGACTTTGAGAAAAACACACGAAGATGATTTCGAATCAGTCTTTGTCATTGGTAGAAAGATTCAGTCCTGATCGTCATATAGCAAATGTTATGCTATTCGTACATCTTGCTCTGTACTCTTGAAGTCATCATGTTCGTCAAGTCCCCCACCAGATCAACCAGCCCGCCTTAATCCCTCTTGAGTGGTGTAAAGGTCTCAGCTATGCCGTCCCTGGTGATGATCATCATCTGCAGACCATCACCAACCTCAATGTGTCTCTCCACCGCGCTTGTAAAGGCATCCCGAACCAGATCCTCGACGTGATTTTGCGGTAGCGGCTGTGCTTGTTTCGACTTGAGCTCGTGGCCGACTCCGCTGCCTGGCTCGTACATGTTCTTGAAGTTGACCTGGTTGTCCAAGAAGGGCATGATGAGCGATGCCGCCGCACCAGCCGCTCTACATTGCTCCCTCTCGTAGCTCCCGACGGGGTCGTACGAGTACAGTGCGCCCTTGCCCTCTTCGTCCAGACCACCCAGGATAGCGTGTACGTAGTAGGGGAAGAATCGCTTGTTGTAGAGGATGTGGCTGAGTCGTTGTGCGCAGGCGGAGACACTCATGGGCTTTCCATGCTGGTACTTATACATCTTGACAATGGTGTCGAGGCGCTCCTTCAACGCATCGGCGTCAGCCGCGAAGCCTACAACTGACAGCACTATGGTAGCGCCCTTGTTTTCTGATCCCTCGCCACCAATCTTGAAGAGCTTAGGTGCGTATCGAGTGTTGATGTTGTAGCCGGACGTGGAACGTGTGTCACCTGCGAGGATGGCGAAGTCGGCGCCGGAGATGCCCAGTGTTGAACCACCGTTGTCGGTATAGCTATGGACTGTCAGTTGGGTATGAAATAACCTCACCGGGATATACACACGGGTAGAAACCATGTTGCCGTTCGCCTGTCGGAACAGTTGTGGGGGTTTGCTTGAACGAGTAGCCTGGGCCGCCTTGCGGAGGTGCACCGGTGTAGAGCGCAGCCATTGCGGGTTCTGGGTGTGGAAGGGGTGAAAAGCTGTAGAGAAGTTCTGTAAGGGTTTACGAGGAAGCCGTGAGTCGATCGGTGGGCGGGTCTATTCGTTGGTGATGAAGCTGTAGTACGCGGAGCTCGAATGCCTGGAGCTCCCACGCGCTAATGTCTTGGCGTTGATGTAGTGAGAGCGTGCATCTTGAGATGGTACATGTTGTAATCACTGCACGTCGTGTCCAAGTACTCAGCGATAGATGACATGGAGATGTAGAGACGAATTCAATTAAAATTGGCTTCTAGTACACGACTGACTCACGCCTTTGAACCAGAGTCGGTGCATATCATCGCTAATGTACATGGCTATGAATAGCGCTTTCGTCTTTACTTCCTCTCTTTAGACTTGGATCGCCTCCTCTTTGGCGATCTTGACCTGCTCTTCCATGCGCTCTTCGAGCTTGGGTCATCCCTTCCTCTATGCTCCAATTCCTTTCGCTTTCCCGTTGTAGACGTCGAGGGTGTGCCTGTTCCGCTGGAAGTACCAGATTTGGACGCCGAGACAAATTCTACTGCCTCTCTCGGGGTTTTGGACTTTTCCTGCTCCTTCGCTTTCCCAATGCGCTTCTGCGAAGCCTTCAATTCCTCCACGTAGGCCCATTGTGGAAAGACTACAGGTATTGCGATATGTTCTGAGAGTGTGGAGGCGTAGGTTTCCTCTTCGCTGATAGCCGCAAAGTCCATCAACTTTTGAGAGTGTCCAGGGTCGCGAAGTACCGATGAGCCTTCTAACCGCTGATTGAAATGCTGGCCCTTCTCCTTGAGACGTAGGAATTGCGTAAACTTGGCGGTCGCTTTTTGAGGAGGCGATCCAGGCGGTGAAGGCGGAATGTCAAAGTTCGGTACGGTTGGGAGGGTGAGGTTCTGAATCAGGGCACGAGTTGTCGTGAATAGTGAGCCGGGCGCGGCATCGTTGGGTACATGGTCGTCTGCAGGCGGCGGCGAGACAGTCGGTCCTTGCGAAGGTCCAGTCACGGGGCCTTGGGAAGTCGGAAGCTGTTGGGGGGCTTGCGCGACTGCTGTAGGATTGTTGGTCAACTCTATATTAGTAGCGGTCGAGGCCGTCCATGTACGTCTAGGAGTCTCACCTCTGTCTTGGTCGCCGGGAGGATATCTTCCTCGTCACTATCTGGATAATCGATTCCGAGCATTTTGGGTGCGCAATGCTTGCCGACTATCATCGCGAGCTGCCCTGAGTATGCGGAGCTTGGGCCATGTCTATATCTTGGCGGGCGAGCTGCGCAACCACCGACTGCCTACGAGCATCGCAACACCAACTTGACCTTCCAGCACACTCTGACATTTCCGGTTACTCCAAGTCTCACTTAACCCGCCTCGAACCAACTCTAAGCTTAAGCAACCACGTTGAGAATGAACCACCTCCCGCAAGCGTGGGGCCGTGTATGTCTTCCGCCGCCGCCCCAAACAACAGCAATACTAATGCATCACAGCCGAGAGACGATGTTTACGGCGCTTACGATCCCTCGCACTTTTCAGCCGCAGGCCCGAACCAACACACTCAGAGCCCGATTGTCACAGGTACCTCAGTACTCGCGGCCAAGTTCAAGGATGGCGTAGTCATTGCGGCGGACAACCTGGGTATGACATAAGTCTATGGCCTACAGAGGACAGCCTCACTAATCCCATGATACAGCTTCATACGGCTCTCTCGCCCGCTTCACCGACGTCAAGCGTCTGCGAAAGTTCAACGATGAGGTAGTCGTAGGCTTCGGCGGCGACGTCTCCGACATGCAGTACATCGACCGCCTGCTGAACTCCCTCGACATCCGCGAGAACTACTCTTCCTCCGAGAACTCGCTCAACGCGAAGAACCTTCACACCTACCTTGCCAAAGTCATGTACAACCGCCGATCAAAGTTCGACCCGCTGTGGAACCACCTACTCATTGTAGGTATGGACGGCGACTCCAAGCCCTTCCTTGCAAGCGCAGATCTCCTCGGTACCACATTCTCTTCACCATCGCTAGCTACAGGCTTCGGTGCACATCTCGCCCAGCCAATTCTGAGGACAATACTGCCAGACGAGGCAGCCGTGGAGAACGTCACCAAGGAGCAGGCGGTAGAGAAGATCAAGGAGTGCATGAAGGTCCTGTTCTACAGAGATGCCAGGAGTATGGACAAGTACTCGATTGCAGTCGTCACCAAGGACGGCGTGGATCTGGACGAGAATGTGAAGCTGGAGAACCAGAGCTGGGCATTCGCGGACAGGATTAGGGGATACGGCACGCAGACCGTATAAGGGAAGCTATGGTAGGAAGGAACAATCTCATGATGAAAGAATCACTGCGGCCAGTAAGTGGCTGTATTCTGAATGATAGAAACGAATGAATGTACCACTAGCGGTATGGCTGTTTTATTCGCTTGTCACACCCAACACATGTACCACGTGCAATACTGATTGCTTCAGCCATTATTGCCTCTTGCGCATTCCACGGCCTTTGATGATCCATGGGCTAAAAGACCGACAGAGGCAAAGTGGGGAAGCTCAGCCCACACGCGGGGAAATCAAGACCCCGTACATCGCGGGGATGATTTGTGCTCCGCTCACAACGTTTGTGTATGACAGGAGCGTCACAACTGCGTTTAGATCCATACGAGCACCATTCCTGCTATGTTGACCACTGCATACCCAAGATCCTCCTTTCAATTTTAGCGCAATGTCTCTTCCTACTCCAGCACCAAAGAAGAGAATCGTCTTTACAGGCGGCTCAGGAGTAAGTATGCTTTCTTTTAATCCAATAAGAAATACTCAGTCGTCCCACGCGCATGTAGCATAGTGAGCAAACGCTCCAGCTGCTACATAACACACTCCGCCAATCCCATGAAGAGACACACGACTCGCTAGAGTCTTCTCTCAGAGTTCCACTGACTGGCCCAATCTCTCTAGGTAGCAGGCCGACATGTTGTCTCCAAGCTTCTCTCCTACGGCCATGAGATTCTCAACGTTGACATGACGCCTCTGAATAATCCAGACGTCTACACGCTGAAGGCGGACTTGACAGATGGCGCACAAGCCTTCAATAGCCTGTCTTGTCACTTCCGCGTCAGTGAGCCATTCCTGGACCCAGTCAAGACACCGGATGCAGTTGTGCATTTTGCTGGCATACCACAGCCAATGAGATTGCCGGACAACGAAACCTTTCGGATCAACACGATGGGCTCGTACAACGTGATTGAAGCGGCTTGCAAACTCGGTATTAAGAAAGTACGGAAACCATGTCTGCAGGTGACGAATGCAATACTGAATTGATGAACAGATCATTTTGGCTTCAAGCCTTACAGCATATGGTGTCACTTACGCAGAAGGCGACATCGACTACGCTCACTTCCCCATCACCGAGGACACAATTACACGCCCAATGGATGTATACGCCACATCGAAGCTTTGCATGGAGCAAACTGCCTCATCATTCGCGCGGCGCTTTCCAGGCGTAGATATTTACTGCCTCCGTATATCTGCGGTCATCGAGCCAGAGAACCACACCAAGAAGTTTGAAGCCTACCTAACAAGACCGCAGGACTTCAAAGTGCATGCCTGGAGCTATACAGATGCTCGGGATTTAGGAGGCATGGTTCAGGCTTGTTTACAGACTGATGGATTGGGTTTCCAAACCTTCAATGCGGTCAATGACCAAATCACGATACCGGAGGCCGAAGGCAGTAGTGAGGAGTGGTTGAGGAAAGTATGTCCAGGTGTGGAGATTACGCGGAAGATGGGCGAAAGGGAGTCTCCAGTGTGTAACAAGAAGATGAGAGATATGTTAGGCTGGAAGGAGGAGTTTGGCTGGCGGAAGGTTATGGACGGGGAGTAGATGTGGGTGGCTTGCTCTCAATATTACTACGCTCACCCATCCTTTCGTTTGCATCTCTATTCCTTTCTTGTCACATCATTGATTCTCTTCAAGATTTGTTATTAGGTGGTCAGCGAGCTGCAGGACGCTGCGAAAGCGGCCTACTCCTGATTGGCGCCCATGTATCCACGCGTATCCTCGGTTCCAACACACTGCGACTTGCAACACTCCGCGGGGTATTTGGCTCATGCCCTGCTCGACAACTAGTCTTACCGATTCGATGGACCCAAGATATAGCTCGAAGCTACATGTAGGAAGACGTCAAAAACCACGCCGGCGCACGAGCGTTGCCCGCCCCTGCGTTCCTTTCACCACGCACAGATGCTGGCAGCAGCAGTACAGCGCCTGAAACCAGGTCATCGGAATGCGTAGCAAGTCCGTGAATCCGCGAACTGGCCCCATTTTATATTGGAATTAATCGAAAAAAGAACGCCTCGTCTCACCAAAACAAGAAACAGTACAAGAACATCCGACCCTCCGCGCGATCCTCCATTTAAGCGATCCGCAACATGGCCCCCAATGCAGCAGCGGGCGCTGTTAAGCTCGCCATGCCAGCCAACAAGCATTCTAGAAGCCTGTCCCATAATGCCCGTCCTCTATCCCGTGCGACTCCTCATTGGCGAATGGCCCTACAGTGCCGCAGATCCGTCCTTATTTCGTTTCGAGCAGTTTAGTCCGTTCGTCGGACAAAATGCTTAGTACGGTCAGGAGATAGGATGATACCTATGAATACGCTGCATACGGCTGTAAGACCGTAGTCTTACGCCCTCCCCGCCCACTACAGGCTGGGCGTATGTAGCCCTTTTATGTGCGGAGGATCATTTGGTTTTATCGCCGTGATTGCGCCGCCTGTTGTTACTTGCTCCTCATACTCTTCTTGTTTACTTTGATATCGTGATTTCCCAGTTCAAGTCCAGGCAAGGTAGGTGCACTGCAGGACATTTCGACACCTGGTCTGCAAGTCCATCCGAGTCTGCGACTTGCGGCTGCTTCCGTTCAACCGCCCCCCTCGCGAATCCCTTCAGTAAGGCTTACACTCTCCATAAGCCCTTGTATCCAATACGGACTTGCCTCATGATTTACACGAGTTATCAGTGGTAAATTTGTGCTACCATGTACAGAAGTGCTGATGATGTTTCTTGTAGTCTACTCCAAGTCCAATCTCTACAATGGCAACGCCTGCTTCAGCTCCAGACCCTGCGCGGGATGCGCAAAACCAACCAAACGGGCAAACGAAAGAAGCATTCGAACAAGGCCACGATGCAGACACCACATTACCTGATGACCCATTCTCCAGAGACGCAGAAAAGGGTGTTGAAAGCCACACACACTTAACACATACAGACGAGCGAACACTGTCCAACTCCAGCCCTGCTGAACAGGAAGCAGACCACGATCCCAATATCATCGACTGGGACGGCCCCGATGATCCAGCAAATCCCCAAAATTGGCCTGCGAAGAAGAAATGGGGAATCATTGCAGCCCTCGGTGCCGTCACACTGATCACGCCACTAGCCTCGTCCTTCTTCGCACCCGGCGTACCACAAGTGATGCGAGCCTTCAATGAGACATCCAACGTAATGGCCTCATTCGTCGTGTCAGTCTACATTCTCGGCTTCGCCATCGGCCCCCTAATCATCGCGCCCATGTCGGAACTCTACGGCCGCATGCCCCTGTACAACATCAGTAACGCGCTCTTCGTCGTCTTCAACATTGCCTGTGCGGTATCAAACTCCATGGGCATGCTCATCGCCTTCCGCTTCTTCGCCGGCTGCGCGGGCTCTGCGCCCTTGACACTGGGTGGCGGTACAATCGCCGACATGTTTCCACCGCAACAACGCGCAGGTGCGATGGCCATTTGGGCAATAGGCCCATTGCTCGGTCCTGTCGTGGGCCCCGTGTGCGGTGGCTTCTTGGTCGAGAGTCTTGTCTGGCGCTGGGTATTCTGGATCATGGCGATTTTCGGTGGCGCCTTTGGTATCCTGCTCTTCTTGGTTGGCCGCGAAACCTTCCATCCGGTGCTCCTCGCGCGGAAGACAAAGGCGTTGCATAAAGCCACCGGAAACACTTCTCTACGGTCTAAACTCGCGCAGGACCTGCCGCCCCGGGAAATCTTCATCCGCGCTATCGTTCGACCTATGAAAATGCTCTTCTTGTCCCCCATTGTCGGCCTTATGAGTCTGTACGTCGCTATAAACTACGGTATCCTGTACCTCTTCTTCACGACGGTGACGTTCGTCTTCGAAGGCCAATACCACTTCTCTTCAGGCGCCGTCGGACTCTCGTACATTGGCGTCGGCGTGGGCATGATAGTAGGCATGGTGGCGTTGGGCATTCTCTCCGACAAGATCATCGTCAAGCAACAAGCCAAGGGCAACGCGAAGCCTGAACACCGTCTCCCCCTCTTCCTCACCCTGCCCGGTGCCATTGGTCTGCCTATCGGCGTTTTCGTATATGGCTGGACGGTCGAATACAAGGTCCATTGGATTGTCCCCATTATCTTCACAGCATTTATTGGGTTGGGCAATTTAACTGCCATGATGACTATCCAAACATACCTTGTTGATGCTTTTACCATTCATGCCGCAAGCGCTATTGCGGCGAACACGGTTCTCCGTTCGATCTTCGGGGCCTTCCTGCCACTGAGCGGATTGAGCATGTATGATGCTTTGGGGCTGGGATGGGGCAATTCGCTACTAGGGTTTATCAGTCTGGCGTTTATTCCTGTCCCGGTGCTGTTTAGGTTTTATGGAGAGAGGATTCGGACGAATAAGCGGTTTCAGGTGCAGTTGTAGGATGGTGATGCATTTGAAGGGCGTTTCTCGATTTCTTCTTTTTTCCCCACCTGGGCTAGGACTAGAGATGGAAAAATCTTATATATACATAGACCGTGTGCAAGATCGTAGGCCATGTCACAAGGCAGTGGTTGATCAATAGAGGCATACCTCGCAGTGGTAAACCCATGTCGTTTTCTGTTGTGAGTGTAACTCAACTCGCACATGTCTCACATCGTATAGACATGGATATAGCTAGATTGAATTGGCTTGGATCGAATATCAACACAGAAAGATTAATTAAGGAAGTTATGCTTTGAGGCAACATATAAGATGTTGCAGTGACCGGGTATCTCAGAGGAGATAGACTTGGACAGTCTCATTCCTCGATTTGCAGATTTGTTAGATCAAAGGAAACAGAAGTGCTAACGCGGAGATGCATAAACGCTTGCTGGGCTCAATCGCTTCGCATGCATCTAAAGAAGAAGTGGAGAAGCTGGAAAGATGATGAAAGAATAAGAGGACAAAGGAAAAGCATGTACATGGGCATGACAGACAAACGAGAACACACAATAGATCAGCAGAGAAGGTGAGGGCCAGCTGGCTAGAGCACGCGTCAACTCTTGGCACCAGACTGTGTCGCATTACCAGTACCCCCATCTCTCGCCGCGCCAACATTGGCATCATCGGCTCTAGCAGGGTGTCTGTCGCCTCTCCACCCCTCGCGATTATTACTAGGCCGATACTCCCTAGCATGAAGTTTCATGGCATCGACCCTAGCGCCAGCCTCCCTCTGAACCTGCTGCCTCAAGTGTCTAGGCCGCATCTCGCCCTGTTCCTCAAGACGATCCAATTCCTCGACGTCACTGCTGCTCATGGAGCTACTGCGTGAAATCTGTGTGTAGACCACGGCGTCGCCCTCACGCTTCTTGCGCTCGCGCTGTTCAGATTTCATGGCTTCCATCTTCTCGGCGTCGCCTTGGCAGTCAAGGGTGCGGATGTGGAGGCCCGGGAAATTGGCTTCGAAAAAGGCTTTCAGTTGGGGGAGGAGCTGGGCGTTGGGGCGGTAGGTGCCCGAGTCGTTGTCGATGACGAGTTCGTAGTAGGAAGGGTCTTTCTTGGGGGAGTCGTCTGGGGGTCCGCCGTCGATGTTGTTGGGGGGATGGGTAGGGTTGTTTCCGCCCTCGTCCGTGGGTCGGCGGTCTTTGTGTTTGAGTCGACGGATGAAGAATTCGCCGGAGAAGGCTACGTAGGCGGCCACGTCGCTGTGCATGGTATGCTTGCTCAGCATGTCGATGCCGAATTCTTTGCCTGTTTCGGTGAATCGGAAGAGGGCGTCGAGGGTCAAGACGTAGGTGAAGATGCGCCCGCCCTGGTCGTAGTGCACGAGTTCGAGGAACTTTTGCGTAAAGTCTTTGCAGGGCTCCTGCATGACTTTAAATTCTGTGGCTTGGTCGAAATTGTATACGCGCGCATGCTGGTGGTGTAGGGCTTTGGACAGGATGAATCCTCGCACGCCCTTGGCGGTGAACATGCTCTTGACGAAGGGCTTAAATTCAACGTAGCGATGATACATGGCTTCGGGCACGGGTCCGCGCAGCTGCATCTGGTTGGACTGGAAGTTGTACTTTTCCGGCTTTTGCTTGCCACTTCTCCGCGAGATGCGGCCGTCTTCGTTGGGTTCTTTCTGGCCCAACAGGCGTCCTAGCAGCGGCGAGTAATGCCGTATCCAGAACTGGGGGCCTATCGTGTATGCGCGCCCTCCGTTCTCGTCCTGTGTTCTGCCCAGTACCTCTACGCTTACGTTGAGGGTCCCGTTCATGTGCTCGGCTTTCCCGAAGCAAACAGCGACGGCGCGCAGCACAAACGCCCTCTTGCTCACCATGCGCTTCTTGATTGGGTATGTCTGGTCCTTTATGCCTGCCCAATTCTCGTTTATCGAGACGACTGTGACATGCACGTTGCCGAGGCGGTCGTCGTGGTCTGCGGGGTCCTCGTCGTAAATGCGGCATTTGAGGTTGAAGCCCGACGCAGGCACATTGGCGACTATCCACTCGCAGTTCCATACCGGGTCGGTCGACTGCCGTATCGTGGGGGTTCGCAGCGTCAGAGGCGGGTCCTCCTTGTGTCTCGTCGGCAAGCCGGTCGTCAGTTGGGCGACGATGAAGGGGTCGGCAGAGAGGGTGTTGATGTCGGCGAGCGGGAGGTTGTTTGCGCGGTGCAGTGTGAATCTGACCGTGTATCCGGGCGGTGCACGCGGTATGGGTGTGTCGTCGAATCCTCCTTCCGGGCCCTTGTTCTTGCTACCGGACGTACCCGTCTTCTGCGGCTTCGGATACTCGCCGTTGACGCCATTCACGGCCCCCTCCTTCTCCGCCATGGCCGGCGCATGTCCATTCGGGGCGCCTTCTGGCTTCATGTCTTTCTCCTCTGCCATGGCTGCGGATGTGCTGCTGCTGCTTATGCTGACGGCTGTCGCGTCTCGGCGCAACGGAGCTAGAGGGCGCAAAAAGACGCAGCTAAGAATGAGGAAGCAAAAGGCTGTTGTCGCAATATCATGGGAGTTTGCGGGCGCATTCCGTGGAACGGTGTAGGGCGTTATGCAGAACTAGTCATGAGGAACTCAGCGAACGCGCAATCGATGGCGGGCGCAGCGCCGGCCGGGTGTTGATCGACTGTGGGAGGCTTGACCCTGCAAAAAACAAGCTCAGCTAAGCCTTGGACTAAACGGCCGACAGCCTGGAGCCCCAGCCACCAAGAGCCAATCTGACGACGTGCTTCGGCCGCTTCATGGCCCTATTTGTCGACGTAATCTGCCGGCTCCACTGGTCCCCTCTTCTCAGCCACCCCAACCAAGTAAGGGACGAACATGTCACATGTGGCAGTGAAAAAAGTACAACCTTGGAAGACTTGGAGAAGAGGGGTTGACGTCACGGCGAATGGCATCGGCTGATGACGAGGCCGGGCTATCTACAGACTCGACAAATTTGGGCCTGTTATGTCAGCAGTATGCAAGGCCATCCATAGTGTGTCAGCTGAAAGGAAATTAACGTGTTCCACCAGTTCTCGGCCCACCCCACTAAAACCAACGCGACCCTCTACACGATAGCTCTACAACAACATAAGATAATAGTTTATAATTTTGTAGATAGCTAGTCTATTACTATCTACATTGATTCTGCGTGTGTCCTTGGACGTGACACTTTGTACACGTTGGCGGCGCGCGCTGACGTCCTTGAGTAGCTAGAGCTTGTTCTACCTCTGCGACCACCCTTTCTGCCTCTGCAGCAAGCTACTGGCCTTGCTGCGCCTGTAGAGCCCCTCCACGAGCTATATACTGACGCCGCTGGACCCTTTTACGCTGCTGGCGCTCATCAGCTCTACGTAGCTTCTTAATCTCCTCTGTAAGTATTGTACCTGAGTTCATCATAAGCTGATTACTTTTAACGAGCCGGTTGATGGCCTGCATTATTGGGCTCTCTGATCGCCGACGAAGAAGGTCTCGTATATGTTGAGCCTGCTGCTTAAGCTGAGCTATCGTACGCGGCGTATCTGTTGTCCATGCGACGTTGTTGTCTATTGTTGTCGCTGGTATCGACAGCGTCCGGACGACTGTAAGCGACGACAGCACGCGGCCTGGGCAGGGAGGGATAAGCCCTGTCGCCTGGAACCTGGCCTGGATATTCTGCTGCGTGAATACTGTTGGCTGGATCCGTGTATAGATCGTGAGGAAGTCTACCTTGTCAACTTGGTAGATGCCTTGGCGAGCTAGCTCTTGGATCTCGTGACCGTACGCGCGCTTGAGCGGGGATTAGCAGCTTACATTAAGCGGCTGCAGGAGGTGAGAGGTATAAGGTGGCATATAGAGAGTAATAATCTTATTCTCTATATAGTACTAGTCGAACTTAGGCCTCGCGTGGCTGCTATGGCCGTCTAGGATAAGGAGACGGTAGACTCCACGCGTACGAGACGCTGCATATCTATTAAAGTGCTTTACCCACTCTACGCCGAGCTCATCTGTCGTCCAACCGTTGTCTAATACTGCGAGTACCCAGTCTAGCAGGACGTAGTAGTACTAGCTAGCCTAGTACTACTTACGAGATAGGATTACGAATAGTAGAAGACACTAGCTAGACGCGTTAATATACTTAGTCGCGGTAACCCACTCTTAATTGCCTAGCTGTACGACGGTAGCGCGACCTGTTATATCTAAGATTATAATAACCTTAGATATAGCGGCGACGCCTATCATAAAGCCAGTCTCATCGAAGCTATATACATCGTCGTCTAGTATGCCGTACGCCTAGCGCGTCTCCTCTACAAGTTTAAACCATGCTGCGATAGTGACAGAATCCTCACAGCGAGCGCGCTGACTGTGGAACTTCCTGTTCCAATTTGTCTGTAGCTCAGACTGGCTGTTGACAAAGCGCGACACCCAGTTCTTGCCCACAGGTTGTGGAGGTGGATCTTGGCTGCGCGCGGCGAGAAGAGCGTTTGCCATTCGTCGTACGCCGATAACCTGGGGCGGAAAGCCTCGTCGATCAAGATCTAGGATCCATTTAACAAGAGACTGCTCTTCGATAGGGTCTAGCTTCTATTTCTAGGCGTTAAAGTCCTTAATTATAGGGACGTGTTAACATCAGCGTCGGAGCGTTATTCGCGGAGCGTCATACAACGAGCCAGCCTGGCGTTGACATGTAACGCGTTTTTCTTGGAGCGCACGAGATGCTAGAAGAATTCTACCCTCACGATAGGTTTGCTGAGCACGTGGTTGTCGAGCCATAGTCGTTAGCGCAGACGGAGTTGTGATAATTTGGTGGGGTGAGCCGAGGACTGGAACACGTTAGGTAACCACATCAGCTTAGTCATTAGTGTCGGCCATGATCGACAACGAAAACATGCCGACGCATCTCCGAGAGATACATCTTCCATTGCGAACGCTTGTAAGTATTAGATCTATGAAACCTTGGAGAGCGAAGAGTCTTCGTCTAGCGCAACTACCCTTCCAGCACTAAGCTGCTTTCGCCTCGCCCCTACTCGTTCTTCGTCTATTAAATTCTATACATGTAAACCCGATAGCACAATCATGCTGCAACGCCACACTCCATCAGATGCCAATGCTAACAGAAAAGGGTATCATACAAGGGACGACCAACAAAAGCGTCTGACGACTCATGAGGTTGAAGTCGAGTCCTGACTCTCGTCTCTCAAATCGCCATCAAGCAGCAGCCATGGTGATTTGCTTGCCCTTCATCGACTTCCACTCAACGAAAGCGGCACCGATAATGGACAATGCAGCGCAAGCTACAGATACGTAGAAAGTCTGGGTAAGTGTCTTGTTGTAGGCTACAAGCACGCCAGAGATGTATTCGGGGTCGATGGCGTGCTTGAGTTCGGTTGCACCAGTGTTTAGTACGAGGCTAGCATCGAGATCGGGGACAATGCTGGCGAGGTTCTTGATGAGCTGGTTGGTGAAGACGTTCTGGCCAACAGAGATGAAGAGTGCTCCACCAAGTGTCTGACAAAACATCATGATCGCGGTACCGATCGGGATGTCGTCGGCGGGAAGTACCGTTTGAACGGCAACAAGGGTCTGTTGCATACCGAAACCGACACCGGCACCAAAGAGAAACTGGTATCCAATCCATTCGTTGGAACCGCTTTCGACCTTCATCGAAGACAGAAGACCAGCGCCGATTGCCATGAGGACGGATGAGATGAGCATGAACGGGGTGTAGTAGCCGAGAGCAGTGACAGCGGCACCAGCGCCCATGGAGATGATGACGAGACCGAGGATGGCGGGCAGGTTCATGATTCCGGATTTGGTCGCTGAAGCTCCCTTGATTGCCTGGAACCAAATCGGAAGGTAGTAGACCATCAGGAAGAAGCCTGCGCCCAGCATGGCTCCGAACCACGCGGAACCCCATACATTGCGGTTGAGGAAGATGCGAGGAGGAACGGTGGCATCCTCCTGCTTCCACCACTGAATGACCAGGAAGGCGGCTACAAGGAGTACGAAGATGACCAATAGTGCGATGATGCGGCCGCTGTTCCACTCGTACTTGCTTCCGCCCCATTGAAGAGCCAGCAACAAGCAGATGATAGCTGGCAAGAAGCATGCTGTTCCAGGCAAGTCGAACTTCTGGATCTGTTCTCTCCATGTAGCCTGGACTTTTCCACCCCGGCGCTGGACGCTCAGGAAGGGGATGATGAAAGCTGCCGTTACAGCACCGAATGGAAGATTAATATAAAAGCACCAACGCCAAGCTATTGAATAGTCAGCATCCAGGTCTGATGAAAAGAGGGGGTGATCGACTTACTCAAATGGTCAGTGAAAGCTCCGCCCATACTAGACAAAGTTTGTTAGCACCAGGTTATCGAGACTCCAGAGGTACGACCACAACTTACAGAGGACCAGCAACAGATGCAATGCCATACATTCCTCCGATGACACCCATGTACGTCGGTCGTTGGCGCAGCGGGACGGTAACCGAAATAATCAGAATGGCCCCCGAAAAGATACCCGCGGCCCCAACACCGGCAATCGCACGTCCAATGATCAAGGCCGTTGAATTTGGTGCAATGCCACAGATCAAACTTCCCAGTTCAAAGATTGCCAGGGCGATGAGGTATACCCACTTGATGCTGTAGTAGGTGTAGAACTTTCCGTATATGAGTTGCGTCGCGCAAGTGGTGAGGAGGTAGGCCGAGCCGTACCAACCAACATCGTTCAGTGCCTTGAACTGATCTGTGATACGAGGGATGGCAGTCGCGATGATGGTGTTGTCCTATATGGGACGTGTCAGCCTTGCATCCATTGGGGGTCGGTTGGGGTCCAGATCTGACATGCGTAGTGCGTAGTGCATGTCGATCACCGTTTCCTGTACTAACACAGTGGAACCGGGGATCATCGGGTATTGATGCTAAAACTTACCAAAGCCATACAAAAGACACTCAAACAGAGCGCGACAGTGATTGCGGCCAACTTCCATTTCGTCGGGTACTCGAAGTCGTCTTCGTTGTCCTTTGGTGTTGAGTCGTCTGCTGAGTTCGGTCGCGATGACTTCTCTCCAGTACTGACAATAGGCGCTGCGGCATCTACAGCAGCGGCCGTGGCAGGAAGAACGGTCTCGACAGGTCCCTTCTTCTCGTCGGTTACGGCATGTTGAACGCTAGGCGTGGCAGTCTTCTCCGAGTCTGCCATACTGGAAGGGCGGAGATTGTTGTTCTGGTCGCTCATGAGGGAATCGAAAAAAGGCGTGCACTAAATAAAAAAACTATGAGACAGATCAACAATGACAACCCAAACTGTTGACTGCGAGGTGAAGCGAGAAACCGCAATGTACTAGAGCAAGAACCTTGAGAGAAACGGAAGGATACAGCCTCTAGTTATAGCAGTAGTCACACAGCAAGCCAAATAGGAGTCATGGATCCTTCATCCCCAAAGCGGAGTTAAGGCTCAACGGGGCGGGCCACCAGTAACCAGCTCAATTTTCCTCACCATCACAATCCTGAACATTCGTCCCCGTCCGCGAAAAGGCGCTAGAATTAGCTGCCGTTACCACACGATCACCCTCGCGAACAGAGCTTAGCACCGGGGTCTCGGGGCTCTTCGCACGCCCGGTGAGTGATTCGAGCAGCTGCAAGCGACACCATGCTCCTCATCTCTCAGCTGCGCGCTGTCTAATCGGTAGGATATTTCGTCCGGTTGCAGGTTTACGCGAGCCCTCCTTTGCTGCCTGATCGCAAGCCACATTGCGCGCAGATTTCGTTTTGCAAGGTGCATGGCCGATGACCTGGCGTCTTGCACCTGTCATCGCATCGCAGGGGTAAGTGGGGGCCTGTTCTACTGGGCGAAAACGCGAGAGAGCGAGGGAGGGAATAGTCTAGAAGCCGATGAAGAGAAGCTTCGCATCGTCGCAGCGATCTTGCGGCTTAATCTGTGTCGGGTTGTGTCAAGTCTATGTTGATAGTGGGCCAGACGGAGTGCGAGCGCGCCGTTGATCACACTAGGACATCCTGGTTGTCTCAAGCTTTCTTGGACCTTTTATTTTGACATCAACTACAACTTCTACATTCCACCTACTCCAACACAACCACTCTGTCACGCACATCAAGTTCAGCAATAGTGGAGATGACACTGAAGAAGTGACTCTAGCTGTCTCGTCCGTCCAGTTTCGACGCGCGCGCGCAGCAATGGATGCCTAATATGCCTGAACCCGGCTAATCTCCAAAAGAACAGTGGCTTTTACGCCCAGTGGACCCACGGTCTAGCCCGTTGACTCGCACTCGCACTTCTGCCCTCGTATTGGGAGGGAATGCGCTTGGCGCATGTCGCTGGACGGAGAGGAAATTGCGCTCCGCTCCGTATGCCACGAGAACGAGACGGGTCGCTTTTGACTCATCATTAGGCGTAGCGCGTGGTCATCGCGGCAAGATTTCGCCGAATCGCCAGTCGACGGCAACGTAGTATGCATTACGTATATGTAGTAATTTCCCACAGGAGAACACCCTGAAAGCAGCGTATTGAGGAAGCCAGGTGGTCGCCAGACACATCTTCCAATACTCCACGCTCCCTAGCATGACGCCACTGAACTTCCAAACGGTCGCGTCTTGAGCTCGTGTGTCCTCGTTCCTCCGGTCGCAAATCGCGAGAGATCTTAGCGCCTGAATTCGACTTGATTAGGGACCTGAAGAAGAACCGCGGATACCGAAGTAACAATCCCCGGTGGATAGAGTTTGAGCGAGTTCGACCATAGCACATTCCCGCAGTGAACGCGTTGCCACGTGCCATTCGGTCTCTTCCACATCTTGATCTTCGCAGCCTGGAAGAGCCCGTTCTCCATTCTTTTCCAGCAGTTCAACTGCATGTCTCGAGATTGCGCATGGTTTTCAATCGCATCCTTGGGTATCATAGTGCACCAAGCTGTTATACCGCATGTAAGTAGGTAAACCCATCCAGGTAAGCCGTGACTGTATGGCACCTGGATGGTGATTTGGTGTGAGGCGTGGAGAGCAATCCCTTCAGAGGATGTGCCACCAATTTCTCTCCGGATGTTCCTTCTCCTGGCGTATTCGGGGATGTAGACCAGTTCGCTGCAGTTTTGAAAGCACATTGGAGCGGGGGCGAAGAGGCCGCTTGATACGACGGAGTCGCTTTTCCAGGCAAACAGCGTCTCGTCAAATGGTCGGTTCTCATCCCATGTCTTCACAATCTCTGCCTGTAGGCGAGTGAATTCTCGACCACCCTGTCCGTATCTGGGTTCGAGGAAGACGCCGAATATGCCCAGCATGCAGTATGCGCGATCCTCAATATGCTTGGTCTCACGGCGCGCCAACCAGCTCATCTTCTGGCCAAGACTTGCGGTTCGAAAGCCGCCTAGCAAGTGTTGTGAATCGATGTTTGCGGCTTCTGAAATGGTGCTCACCAGTTCATTCTTGGATCCCATGTATTGCCAATCCCGATCGTAGAACTGGACTTCTCGTGAGGCAAGTAGTTCCTGCAGTGTCCATCCGCGGAGAAACTGCAAAGGTGAGGATACGAAGTCAGTGTATTTGTCTCACATGCACTTTGTACACTCAGAACTTACCCATCGACTAGCGCGAAATTGCTCCATAGAGTCTGTTTGATTCCAGGAAACATCGGCTAGGTACACGTAACACAGCTCTGCCTCTGCGTACCAGCGAAACATGGAGTTGATGGCAAGTTGTGTCTCGTTTACATCATCTTTGTTGATGCACACTGTATCAATCCAGACATGATTGATGGACGCATTTTGGCCGGCTGATGCGGCGCGAACCTGCTTGCAAACACCAGTAATTTTGTGAATAGATGGCATTATAGCCGGTACGCCTTGTCCTCCCCATCTGGGCGTCGATCCATATTGGCCGTTGCTGTTCATGTGCTCCACCAATCGATTCTTGTGTTGGTCAAACGTCTGGAAAGTCACCTCCTCTTGAGCCCAGACATGCGAGAGAATCGAGTATTTGGGCCGTAAGCTGCCGTTATCGGGTCCGTACCATAGCTTGTGTTCGGTGTCGTTGGTATCGACATCCGGAAATCCAGAGTTGATTTCTAGACTTGAGACATCGAAGAGTCGCATTGCGAGTGAATGCTGTGGATTTGTTTTGTGGAAGATTGATCGATCAGCTTTGGTGAAGAGTTCGTACAAATGAGGGAGGGGGGTTTCGATCAAGCCAGGGGGTGTCTATCTCAGCTGCCCTAGCTGCGCATGTTATATATTTCGCGAGGAGATTTTGAGAATAATTTTAGATTAGACTTTGGGGGCCAAAAAGGCCTTGAAGTTACACGCCTTGTGTGGCGCACCTCATGGCTAGACTCGATTGCAACCGAAAAACACCACCAAGTATCCTGCCTAATCATTTCGGATCTTGACAATGGCCCTATGGCTGCGATGTCGGCTTAACTATAGGTGCGATTCGCGTGCTGCGCGGCACCTTACAGTATCGTGGTGTCTCTGATTAATAAAATCTGCGCAGAGAGGCAGACACGTGTGTGGCGCACCATTTGTTATCTCTTTTTGTGGCATCACGGGATATGATAGCCATCTAATAGCGCCTCTAATCTCTAGACCCTGATTAGTGGCAAGCTAATCCACGGCCCCCTTGCTACAACTGGATAACAGGATTGGCTAGCAGCGCCACCAATCCCTGAATCCTTGCCAGTGCTACCTTGATCTACAATCTTCCTCTTCGAGCAAAGGGCTATCTGAAAGAGGACGCGGGCGACTGTCTGAATGCGCTTCTCTATGCGCAAAGGTGAGTTAGCAATAATCAGGGCTTTTTGGTTGAAAAGACGGATGTTACACTCCATCTTCTGCGTTCGTGCTGCACTAGTAACGCGCTCTCCTTCTTGTGAAGATTTTCTTGGAGTATAACGTGTTTTACAAGCGAATCGCGCACCCCAGTAACTTTGCACACCTCTTCCATCTTAACATACAATGGCTCCACGTAACGTTACTTAAATACTATTAAATAAAGTAAATACTTAGCTTGCTATTGAATCTATTGAATCTAGTTAAATTAAAAAAAAATCGACGCGCTGCTATTATCTACCAAGTTCCTGAATCTACGCTGCGTGACCGACGCGCTAGAAAGCCTGCCCGACGCGATTGCCAGCCCAACTCAAAGAAGCTCACCAAGCAAGAGGAGCAGGTGATAATCAGCTATATACTCGATCTCGATCGACGTGGATTTGCGCCTACGTACGAAGCTGTACGTGATATGGCTGATAAGCTGCTGGCTGCACGCGGCGCTGGTCAGGTCGGCGTCCACTGGCCGCGCAACTTTGTCAAGCGTACAGACAGTCTCACGACGCGTTTCAATCGAGCGTACGATAGGCAGCGAGCTCTATGCGAGGATCCGGCCCTAATTAGGAGCTGGTTTGAGCTTGTGGAGGAGACAAAGGCCAAGTACGGCATCTGCGATAATAACGTCTACAACTTTGACGAGGCTAGCTTTATAATAGGCAAGATTATAACTTAGCTCGTCGTAATAGCATTAGAGAGGAGAGGTAGGCCAAAGAGTACCTAGCCAGGCAATCGCGAGTGGGTGACGTTAATTGCTGCAATTAACGCTGCTGGCTCCTCGCCGTTAAAGCGCGCGTACAGCCGTGAGGTTGAGAGCCTGATCCGCCACCACATCAACCACATCACCAAGCTTGAGTTCCTGCCAGCCTTCAAGGCAGCGTTTGATCGAGCGTTCACGCCAGCCAATATCTGCTCAGCTTTCCGCGGCGCAGGCCTTGTTCCTCTCCAACCAGACACTGTGTTGTCAAAGCTGGGCGTGCAGCTGCGTACACCTACTCCAGATGCTCTGCCAGAGGCTGTCTGCGAGGCTCGTACGCCAAGCAACGTACGTGAACTTGAGGCTCAATCAACGTTAATACATGATCGCGTGCGACGGAACAAGAGCTCATCACCTGCCTCAATTATTGAGGCGATTAACCAGCTTAAGAAGGGGGCTGAGGTGATAATGCTCTTAGCTAAGCTAATGCGCGATCGGATTGCCAGCCTGGAGAAGGCCAACGAGGCAGCGTCAGCGCGTAAACAGCGCAAGAAAAAGCGTATACAGAAGCGTGGGGATTTGACAAAGGGAGCTGGAGAGGATATATTTGCTCAAAAGGAGGCTGACCAGCAGATAGAGCGTGAACAGCGTCTAGGTGGAGAGCAATCAGGCCGTAGCCGCCAGGCTCTCGCGCGCTGCACAAGGTGCAGAGGGACTGGACACAACTCGTGCACGTATAGAAAGGATACATTAGATACTACTTAATCTACCCTGTAAATATCTATATATTGTATCATTACGTTGTTGAGATATACGATTGTAGAGGTGGGCAAAGTTGGTGGGGTGCGCGACTCGCTTGTAAAACACGTTAGCTAAAACCCCAGTATCTGTGGGCATTAGTGCACGCATATAGGTCGTTCGAACTTACTCATACATCCAAATTACTTCGACTTGAGATCTTGTTACGTATACGTGAAAGTCTGACATTCGCTTCTGATGTGGAAGGGAGAGGCATATAGATGAACTTGGACAATGGGGAGATGTGTTGAATCTACCTCTATTTTCTAATATGGAGTTGGATCCATCACCTCCATTTCTACCAGTAAAGGAAGGGAAGACTTCTCGAGCAAGTGATTCCTGACCTAATGTGCTTCTTGCGTCTCTAGCGTACGTTTTGCTGTATCCAATACCATATACGCTCCACATAGGCCTCGTCTAATGGCTGCACGTTTCTCAGCGCTGGTACGCTCTTGCTTGTCTTCGTCGTGGAAAACTGCGGTCTTGATCCCTGTTCAGCTGGTTCGCTACCATACGACTCTTTCCACAACCCCAGGAGCTTTAGTGCAGAATGATCGGTATGACCACAAGCCTCCAGTCGCTCAATCCACTCCTTGGGTGTGACAATCTCGAAACTTTCCCGCTTCTGCAACCACTGTAGCATCTGGTGCCAGGTAGGCTTCTGGTGTGGATTCAAAATGTGGTAGACAGGCATGGCCTCACTCCCCCCAATAGTGCCGGTGGTTTCAAGAAAGGCTCTCGCTGCGACGTCCACAGGTAGCCAGTCAAGCGGCTCATTGCCCAAATCAGGCAGGCAGTTGATCAGCCTTGCAGTGCTCAACATCATAGGCCAGGCTTCCTTCGCATTCCAAACACCAGTGGTTGAGTCGCCCGCGAGCTGCCCGACACGAACAACAGCTATCCGTCCATGGAGCGTAGTCCGCTCATGGGCTTGGAGACAGATGTGCTCTGCGACCCACTTTGAGCGCGAGTAGCCCAATGGGGACGCTGAAGGGGAATCGGAAGAAACTAGCTCGGGTAACTCGCCTGTAGAGTCCAAGGGACCGTTCATGATGGCTGCGGTGGAGGAACAGTACGTGAAGCGAGGAGGATCAGCGCGCGGCGTTCTCAAAGCGAGATTGAGAAGGTTCCGAACTCCTGCAATGTTGTCTTTCTCAAAGCTTAGAAGTTTGAGACGAAAGTTAACAGTCCAAGCAACGTGAATGATCGAAGTCACGTTCTTGGCGAGGTCGTCGTATGTTCCATCACTCAATCCCAGACGCTCTTCCCCTAGCTGCGCTGATATGACTTTGATCTTGCTTCCCGGGACATTGGGTGGTCCCAAGTCAATCAGACCGCGCTGCTCCAGTGCTTTACTAACGCGCTCCCTTGCTGCTCGCTCGTCTGCACCCCTGACGAGACAGTAGACAGCAGTAACATTCGCTTCTTTCTGGAGTAGACTGAGAATGTGAGCGCCCAATGCACCAGTGGCTCCGGTGAGTACTATGATTTCCCCAGCTTCCCTCCGCCCAAGCGCTCCATTAGAGGCTATATCCGGGTTCGACGTCTCAAACGACCCATATCGTTTCACCATATCCAACATCAACTGCTCTTCGTCTTCTGGGCCTGAATTGCTTTCTCCGTGTCTTTTTCGTAGTACATAATTTGTCAACCGTTCAATAGAACCACAGTCTTCAATCACGCTCATAGGTAGTTGCTCTTGGTCATCTGGAATCAATCTCCTTAAACGGGTCCTTAATTGCATGCATATAATGGAATCAACACCATAGGAGAACAGATCCATGTCTTCCGTCAGCTCTGCAGTCTGCCCAGTCATGCTCTGAATGAGGCCGGTCAGATGCTGCGGTAGATCCTCGTCGCTGACATGGGGCACTGAATTTGAGTCCTGTGAGCCATATGCATTGTTGACAATGTCTTCAAATCGGGATTCTGCGGCCCTTCGGATTATGGTGCCCTTGCTGCTTTTCTCAAGTGGTTGTGCTTGATGGGGGACTGGTACCAGCATATCGAATGGTATCCGGGCATGGTCTTGGCTCTCGCTGTTCAGTCTTTCGACTTGCTTCTTGATAGAATTGACTAGCTCTTCATCTGACATTGTGCTAGCTTGTTCAGACCGCAGAAGCAATGCACCAGGGAAGGGCCTGTTGTTGCCAAATATTAGGACGTCGTCCAGGTGAGGAGACGTTGCGATGGCATCCTCGAGTGGCGCAGGGTCGAACTTCTTTCCCGTGATGAGGGTGAGTTGCGAATCTGCTCGTGAATGGTACAACCAAGCGTTCCTGATTGTAGGATGAGGCGCAAACAAGTCGGCGGTCGCGAATGATCCGTCGGGTCGGTTCCGTTTTGCCTGTCTATATGTCAACACCTAACCGTATCTCGTGCGTAAGTTCGTGAGAGATACCATATGTGGCCACCCAGGTTTGATCACGAGTTCTGCGAGACCGCCTTCGCGCTCCTCGAACTGTACTAGTTTCGGTGGGTTGTAGTTTCTCAAGTACTGCCAATCTTGGTCTGTAGCGAATTCACGATATGAAGATAGGATGAAACCACATTCTGCACTTCCGAACCTTGAAATAAGGTTGACTTTTTTTTTCACCAATCGATCACCAACTTCAGCCGGCAACGCTGCACCCCCAACGCCCACGATGTCCATTCCTTGAAGCAACTCCAATCCCCTTCTATCAGCTTCCATCATCTGAAGAACATACGGCACCGATGAGAAGTATTTGACCTTGGGTAGGCCTTCTGTTGTTGCGTACCACTTGGCTGCGTCGAGACAGGCGCAAATGTTGCGAGCCGTTATAGGAACGTCTTTGCTTGGAAAAAGCCAAATCAAGGCATTGCTGGTCCAGCATCTAAACAAGTCTGCGATCCCTCCATGGTAGAGAGGCGTCGTAGTAAATGACGCGACAGTCGGTATCCTAGGGAGGTGGGGTAGCACGCCGATGGCAGCGCGATGAGATTGCGGAATGGGTTTTGGGAGACCCGAAGAGGTTCCAGAGGTATGGTGCAGATATGCGATAGTGCCTTCATCGACGTGGAGAGGTTCAACACTATCCTCGGCTGATGCTTGAATTGTCTGCCAGATGTCTTCCGAGGCACGCAGTGGTAGCAGCTTTATCTCTAGACCAGATATTCCTTGCTCTTTTGCCAACTTTTCCGTTTGTTCCGCTTTCTCAGCGTGAGCGGCATCATGGAAGAAGGCAGAAACTTCACACGATGTGCATAGGTGCAGTATCGCAGCAGGCTGACATTGAGGCGCTATCAGCAAGACGGAATGACCAAGTCTTATCAATCCCAACCACGTGAAGAGGAACTCGGGGGAGCTGTGACACAATAGAGCAACCATCTGTGGTTTTCGCGATAGGCCAAGAGCATTGGACAAGCGTGAGGCGAAAACGTCAATTCCATGGTCAATGTCTCCAAAAGTGAGAACCTGGTAGGTCCATTCCTGTCGGTCGAGCTGCGGAATCGGAAAGCCAACAGCAGGGAGTAGAGGGTGATGATGGGCTTGCTGACTGACAAATTCACTGATGTTTCGGTATGACTTGGGAGTGGTGTTTAGGGCAGCAGCCTGACCAAGGGTACAAACAAAATAATTATTCTGCATATCCAGACAACAGATGGGTGCTGAGACCTTTTTTGTCCAGTGGTGGTATTGTCAACGTGTCAGTTGAAAATTGCATGCAAATGTGTGTGGAATTCCATGAGACATGAGACGCCATTTGGAGTGGTGACATCATCTGCAGCCGGTCATTATGGAGACGATCTACAAAAGCTTAGCGCGAGATGGGTCTCAACGGGCGCAGGCAAGCAGAGATGAACACGAGAATCGACACCGCGAGGAGCTTACGACCAAGATGAGCAGTGCACTCTGTGGGGGAGCTCCATAACGTTCCATGGGGCTACGCAAGCATCTCGGTGACGTGCGCACAAGCCACGCGTTCTGGAAGCCGAATCGACCGCTTTCTCGCGCCGGCAGCAGAAGGCTATTATGCAAGTCATGGAAACTTGGTTGTGCGTAGCAAAGTAGTCTTACTCAGTGGTCGCTCTAAATGAGCTTGAATCAACATCTCAAGCGGTGAAGCCACTGCTGTACGTGGGACTGCGCAGACCAAATGGCTGGCGCAATGGTAGAACGGACAGTGGATGGAGTGCCGTAGCGCCACGATTGAGCCGCGCCATCTGCTGGCGACGATTGCATGTGTTAGTCTACAATAGGTCAGACGCGCCAGTCACTACTGCGATTCTGGGGTTGTAAACACGGCCACCACAGACATAGATGGGGTCGCTTCTGGTCAAGATGATGGATTCGTCGACAGCTGACACAGCCGTATGGAGCGCTGACGTAGGCCATTGTTACAGTCGCGACCAGAGTGGCATTTTGTGCATGGCTTGTACGAACAACGACCGATTCTCTGTACAAGTGCCGTGACTGTTCTGTATAGCGGCTGGTAATCCCAATGCTGGCGCGACCAACCTGCAACCTTGTATTTCGGCAAGCTTTGGTGGGGAAAAGGCACAAAAGTGGAGAACAAGTGTCTGTTAGATGCACGGCGGTGTGTGGCAATGGGGATAGCTTCACGAGAAACGGCATGCGTGTCTTGTGGTAAAATGGACGGGCGGAATGATTGGGCAATGGGATGGGCACATGCATCCGTCTTCTGGGCGGGCCGAGGGTTGTTATGCGGGCGACCCAGGAAGGCAATAGGCTAAGTCTGGTAAGCCGGAAGTCGTTGATGCAGCGTTCCTCCAGTGACAGCAGCGATCGGCGGCAACAGGTATTTGGTGTAGCTTTGTGTTGTCCGCGACCGTCACCGCTGGCGGACTCCTCATCATGGGATGGAAACTGCCAGCAAGCATGAAACCGTGCGACACAGAGTTTGACCCAAAGCTGCAAGGCTGCAGCTGCTTTTTCCACTGGCCTGTGAAGCAGCGGTGGAGCTCGGCCCGCTCGACGATGCCTGTCCTTTATTGAGAAGGCCCCGGAAGTGTCAATAGATGGAGTTTGCACGGAAAATGCACTGCACGGCCACGGCGCAGGGATGTCCTGTACCATTCATCCTTTGCCCCAAGCCAAGCAGTTCAACGCACTTAGGCCGAGACGGGAGCATTGCGCAGCCAACCACTGGCGACCTGCCATGGCAGATAGGCTTGGGGTGGTTGGCAGTTGGAGCAGCAATAGTGCGTCGAGCGGGGTTTTGCTGGCGCTGGCGTATATCCGAAGCGTGGCGGGTTTTGCGACCGTCTACATCTGAAACCCGGCAGCGGCAGTGTGTCTTGAGGATGATGATGATGAGGACGATAATGATGGGGAGGAGGGGGCAGCGCAAAGGCGGAAAAGGGCACAGGCGCAGCGCTTCGGCAGCCGGCAATCAGTCACGATGATGGTCCAAATGAGCAATTTCCACGCCAACGGAACAGTCAAAAGTCGGCCTGGTAGACTTTCCGCTGGGCGTCTGAGCGTATCTCGAATCCAATTGCCCTAGCTCCTAGCAGGCAAGCACGGCCGACTAGCTCTATTTATCTCGCCCGTGCGCGGGAGCATATATTCCTGCCCTCCCCAGCACCACCCGCCTCAGCTATCCGTTCCACCAAACAAGCATTAAATCACGCTGTAAGTCACACTCCACCGCGACGCGTATGCCCAGCACCATATATTGCGCCTCATTGCCCGCGCAATTGCTGCCCCAAACCCGCCACGCCTCTTGCCGCAGCTCCACTCTGATCTATCAACCGCCGATCTCCCGCTGACACTGTTCAACCCAGGCATTGATACTCTTGCCCCATCCACAACAATGCGCTACTCCACCGCCATCATCGCCGCCTCGGCCTTCGCCGGCCTCGTGTCCGCGCAGAACTCGACTGACAGCTACGACACACCCATCCCTTGCTGCTCTGTCAGCGCCGACCAGGTCCCCGACGACACTAAGCAAACCTGGTGCAACGCCAACCAGAACACTTGCGTTGAGCTTTGCGGTGGCCGCGGCCAGCTGGGAAGCAACGGCAACACTTGCGATGCCGTAAGTTTTGACCTCGACACCCGAAACATCCCCCGCTAACTCGTAGCCAGGACACGCTTGACTTCTCGTGCACATGCAGGAACGGCACCGATATCAGCGACAGCATGTCTGCCTACACGCAGTCGGTCCCCGGCCTGATGTGCAACACCTTCTGGTTCGACTCTTGCATCAACGCCACCGGCCAGGACGCTCAACTCCAACGCAACTGCGAGGCAGCCAGGGACGCCGAGTGCGGCACCCTCAGCACCGACGGCACCTCTGACGACAGCTCGAGCGCCTCTTCCTCCCCCACCTCTGGAAGCCCGTCTGCTACCTCCGGCAGCAGCTCCCCCGACTCCACAGACGCCGCTGAGACTAGTGCTGCCTCGGCCACTCCCACTGAAGGCGCTGCTGCCAACCTCGCCGCCTACGGCTCTGCTACTCTGGCTGGTGGTCTTTTCGCCCTCTTCGGCCTGGCTTTGTAGAGCTGCTATGTGGATGGGTCGCGGGCCGGTTCACGTTGGACGGTAACGATATGGACTTGTGCCACAGACATCAACAAGGCGATTCGATAAACGGGTGAAGACGACTTAGCTTCGTCCGTGGCTTAGCGTTGGCGTTACATTGCTTTCTTTGCTATCTACAAGGCTTCTACTTGTTCATCACAGCGGATGGAAGGTGAGGTGGCTCTAGGAGGATACTTAATGCGAAATTATGAATGGACAAACGACTTGTAATACCAAATACTACCAACACTGCCACCATGAATACTGCATTGCGCTCCATATGTGTCTAAGCGGACCAGCCCATGGCTGTACCACGCGCGACGACTGTATCTCCGCCGTTTTTGTATTGTGAGAAGCCTGGGCCCCCTGCACATGTAGTCATCTTAATGTACCTGCAGGGCACAGGTAGTCGACGTCTACCTTGGTCAAGGTCGGTAGTGTGGCTGCTAGAATGCAATTGGCCGTCGGCCACGCATGCTTGCTGATCAGCGAACGCCCCAGGGCCGGCTCGCAGATCCATGCACATGACGCATATCACCCAAAACACATGCCCATCCACGTCCATCTCAGCAAATTTGTACGCTAACCTCCGAACATCTCTCCAAGCCTATTCCATTGCCAAAGCGCCCTTACCGCCAGCCCTGAGACTTTCGTTTTGTCGAGTGAAGCTTTCGGCAACACTGTAGCACAAGCTGCCGAGGTCAGTCCGCCGCTTATCGACACAGCCGGCGTGTTGTGGTGACATTCAAGCTCCGGTGTGGCTGGGTCCCTCTTTTTTCACCTACTGACCACATAAAAACATCATAGGAATATATGAAAGTAGCCCCATCGAGACTTGCAAGGTCATTATCATTCGCGTCACACTCTCATCTCTACGACGTCACCCCTCACCGTTTCCGAGCCTTACATAAACGCCCCGTCGCACCCAGCAACGTCTTCCTCACCCAACGCTTGAATCGCAACAGCAAAATGGCATCTCTAAGTGTTGGTCGCAAGCACAAGGTCACTGTGGTCGGCTCTGGCAACTGGTACGTAGCTCGTTGCAGCTCCATTCCAAGCATACAAGTGATGAAAGCGGGCATCCTTGACTGACTGGTCCAGGGGCACCACCATGGCCAAGCTGGTTGCTGAAAATGTAAAGGAACACCCATCTCTGTTTGAGGAAACCGTGCAGATGTGGGTATTTGAGGAAGAATACACAATCCCAAAAGATTCGCGTCACTACACCGGCTCAGATAAGCCTGAGAAGCTTTCGCAGCTCATCAACCAGGTCCACGAAAACGTCAAGTACCTCCCGAATATTACCCTCCCCTCCAACGTCGTCGCCAACCCCGATCTTCCCGACTCGTGCAAGGATTCTACCATGCTCATCTTTGTGCTGCCACATCAATTCATCGCTCGTTCATGCCAGCAATTAGTCGGAAAGGTCCTTCCTTATGCGCGAGCTATCTGCTGTACAAAGGGTGTGGATGTTAGCGAAAAGGGCATTCGGTTGATGTCAGAGACGATCGGCATGACACTCAACATCTACTGTGGAGCCCTATCAGGTGCCAACATCGCGTCTGAGATTGCCCAGGAAAAGTACTCGGAGACCACTGTGGCATACGACCCGCCGCCAATGGACTCACGACACCCCACACCAAGAGGTTCGCCAACCTCTTCTCAGGTTGACCTCACTACCCACGTCGATCTCATCAACCCTAGCAAGGCGAAGCCCAGCAAGCGCTCTGCCCATTTGACCGCTCTGCCCAACGAGTATCCGCCTTTGTCACACGAGAACGTTCGCAAGCTCTTCCACCGCCCGTACTTTCACGTACACATTGTAAACGACGTCGCCGGTGTTTCGCTTGGCGGTGCCTTGAAGAACATTATCGCTCTTGCAGCAGGCTTTGTGGACGGCTTAGGATGGGGCGATAACGCCAAGGCAGCCGTCATGCGCGTTGGTATCTTGGAAATGGTCAAGTTCGGCAAGGCCTTCTTTGGAGAAAGCGCGCGCACCAGCACCTTCACCGAAGAAAGCTGTGGTGTTGCCGATGTTGTTACTTCGTGCATGGGCGGACGTAACTTCCGTTGCGCAAAGATGGCTGTCGCGCGCGGCAAGACCATCTACGAAATTGAACAGTCCGAACTCAATGGCCAAAAACTGCAGGGCACTAGCACTGCCTATGAGGTCCAAGAGTTCCTCAAGGCCGAGGGGATGGAAAACGAGTTCCCGCTCTTCACCGCAGTCTACAACATTTTGGAGGGCAACAAGAAGCCTGAAGACATTCCTCAGCTCATCGAGAAGAAGCCATAGAGAAGGTACATCTTACAGGGCAAAGGCAGACGACGCGAATGGATATATAAAAACCGAATACCCATTTAGGTAGAATAGATTCCCATTACACGCTCACCGACTTCCTGAGGACAATCTCATCAAGACCCATGCTAGTCCGTTTGCAGCACTTTTCTTTTTAGTAAGCCGCTGTTGTTTCTAAGCAACCCATGTTCTTGAGCGTGCATATAGGCGATACATTATCTACACCCGGCCGCGCTGTTAATGCAACCGACTGACTGCTGGCGTCCCAATGTCCGAATAGCATCGGACTTAGTGCATTGTCTTGGCAAGATCGACGTTTAGGTTTTATTCAGCTTAGTCCGCGGAGTGCACATCCATGCAAGTGTAAACATATTGCTTTCGTTCGGACAAACGTGGAAGACAGCCGATCACCGATTTATAGATACCGCCTTGGAACGGCTGTCTGCAAGCTACACGCGTGTCAGTTTTGCCAGCTGGTCCACTCTACACGAGTAAAAAACGAACCGTGTTGGCTGAAGATATGCAGGGACGCCTTCCCAAGTGGATAACCAACGAGATCTTCCGCGGGCAGATTGATTGGTAATGCGAGAAAGTTGGATCTTCTTCGTTTCAATTGCATGTGGGCTGGCTGAGTGGGTGCACTCGCATTTTAGCTCCTCGGCAAGGCACGTCAATCGTTCAGCAAATCTCAGATATGACGACATGGCCTTGCTTTATCTCCGTTGTCTCCTTCATTGCGTTTGTAACATGGAATTTTTAATTTGGTATCCCCGGTGTCAGAATACATCTCCTTCTTCATCAAGAACGTGCTCGCAACGCGATCCCATCAGCAACTTCCCTCACGCGCGCCCTCTTGGCAGCCCCTTCTTTTGGTCTTTTTTGCACATCTTTGCATACAGTTTTTTCTTAGTCTAGCTGTTTGATACCCAATTTCCTTCACTGCAAGCTTGCAAGATGTGGGGATCCACGATCCCGCCCGCAGAACGGGACAATCGACGGAACCCATGGCACGACGACGATTACCTTCGCAATGGGAGAGAAGAAGTAGTCACACCCGATAACCAGAGCGACGAGGAGAGCCCCGAGCGCGAACGCCTTCGACGCGCCGGAACATGGGGCGAAAGCGACGCTGGAAAGCTGGACACACGAGCTGCAGCAGAGGATCTAGAGGTGTTGCGTGGAGAGCTTGCGTCGCTTTCAAAGTCAAAATCTCACGGCGCCCAATCGCAACGATCGAACGCCCTATCTCGGACCGTTAGCAGAATCAGCACCCGTCAAAGCCAACGCCGAGGATCGGTTGCACGTGCAGAGGAGGGCACGGGCGACGCGGAGGACGACGAGCCAGGCGATATTGGAGGCGCCGTCGCGGATGAGAAGGAGGACGACTTCGAGCTTGGCCAATTCATGCGCGAAGGTCACTTCGAGAAGCGCAAGGATGGAAAATCTGCGAAGAAGGTTGGTGTCATCTACAAGAACCTCACCGTCAAAGGTGTAGGATCTACGGCCTCATTCGCAAGGACTCTGCCCGACGCCATCCTGGGAACATTCGGCCCTGACCTTTACCGCATTGTATCAAACTTTGTCCCAGCACTAAAGTTTGGAAAGGACAAGCAGATGCGCACCCTGATCAATGATTTCTCCGGTGTTGTCAAGGATGGAGAGATGATGCTCGTTCTCGGACGGCCTGGGTCTGGTTGCTCGACTTTCCTCAAGGCCATTTCCAACAACCGGGAGAGCTATGCCGCTGTCGAAGGTGACGTGTCGTACGGCGGTATTCCAGCCGACAAGCAGAAGAAGCACTTTAGGGGTGAAGTCAACTACAACCCCGAGGATGATTCCCACATGGCTGATCTCAACGTGTGGCAAACACTCAAGTTCGCCCTCACCAATAAGACTAAGAAGAACGAGAAGCATGAGATTCCAATCATCCTGGAAGCACTTCTGAAGGTCTTTGGCATTTCCCACACCAAGTACACCAAGGTTGGAGATGAGTACGTCCGAGGTGTCAGCGGAGGTGAACGCAAGCGTGTTTCCATTGCTGAGACGCTCGCCACCAAGAGCACAGTCAACTGCTGGGACAACAGTACGAGGGGTCTAGATGCCAGCACTGCACTCGACTACGCAAAGTCATTGCGGATCATGACCGACATGAGCAACCGTACTACATTAGTCACCCTGTACCAAGCCGGTGAGGGAATCTACGAGGTCATGGATAAGGTTATGGTCATTGATGCTGGCCGATGCATCTACCAGGGCCCTGCAGACGCTGCAAAGCAGTACTTTATCGATCTCGGTTTTAAGTGTCCTGAACGTCAGACGACTGCCGATTTCCTGACAGCGGTCACCGACCCCACTGAGCGTCAATTCCGTCCTGGATTCGAAGGCAAGGCCCCTAAGACGGCGGAGGAGCTTGAGAAGGCCTTCCGCCAGAGTGAGGCATACAAGAGCGTGTTGAGGGAGATTCAAGAGTACGAGACAGATCTGGAGAGGAGTGGTTACGTCGACGCCAAGGAGTTTGAGGGTGCTGTCCGCGAGAGCAAGAGTAAGACAGTACGCAAGAAGTCGCCTTTCACCGTCTCCTTCGTTCGCCAAGTCATTGCTTGCACCCAGCGAGAGTTTTGGTTGACTTGGGGAGACCAAACGACGCTTTACACCAAGTTCTTCATCATCCTCTCCAACGGTCTCATCGTCGGCTCGCTCTTCTATGGCCAAGCTATGGATACATCTGGTGCCTTCTCGCGAGGTGGCTCTGGCTTCTTCTCTATTCTCTTCCTCGGCTGGCTCCAACTTTCTGAACTCATGAAGGCGGTCTCCGGTCGAAACGTCGTCAAAAGACACGAGGACTACGCATTTTATCGCCCCAGTGCGGTGGTCATTGCACGCGTTGTGCAAGACCTTCCGTTACTTTTGGTGCAGGTCATCCCCTTCTCAATCATCATGTACTTCATGACCGGTCTCGATGTCGACGTCTCCAAGTTCTTCATCTACTTCCTCTTCATTTACATTACCACCTTCTGTATCACTTCTCTCTACCGCATGTTCGCCGCTCTGTCTCCGTCAATCGACGACGCAGTGAGGTTCGCTGGTATCGCGCTCAACCTCTTGATCATCTACACCGGTTATGTTATCCCGAAGCCGCAGCTGCTGAGCGATTATATCTGGTTCGGATGGATCTACTGGATCAACCCTGTAGCTTATTCATTCGAGTCTGTCCTTTCCAATGAGTTCTCCGACAGGACGATGGATTGCGCTCCTAGCCAACTGGTGCCCCAAGGTCCCGGCGTTGACCCCGCGTACCAGGGATGTAGTTTGACTGGCGCATCTCCAAACGCAAACACGGTGGCTGGCTCCGACTACCTTCAAGTGTCTTTCAACTACTCGCGATCAAACCTCTGGCGAAACTTTGGTGTCGTCATTGCCTTTTCCGTGCTGTACCTTTTGGTGACAGTGATTGCAACGGAGACAGTATCTTTTGCGCAGTCTGGTGGTGGTGCGCTCATCTTCGCAAAGACCAAGCGTGCGAAGCAAGCCGTCAAGGAAGAGGGTCCTGCTGATGAAGAGAAGGTCGTCTCCGGTGAATCGACTTCCAGCTCCTCCAACACCGCTGCTCAAGAAGAGGACGAAGCGCTCGACTCCATCTCGAGCAGTGACAGCGTCTTCACCTGGAAGGATGTCGAATATACGGTACCATACCAGGGCGGTGAGCGCAAGCTTCTCAACAAGGTCAACGGTTACGCGAAGCCTGGTGTCATGATTGCGCTCGTTGGCGCTTCCGGTGCGGGTAAATCAACTCTGCTTAACACGCTCTCGCAGCGTCAAAACACCGGTGTCGTTTCTGGAGAGTTTCTGGTTGATGGCAAGGATCTCGGCAAGGCCTTCCAACGCGGTACTGGTTTCTGTGAGCAAATGGATCTCCACGACGGCACAGCAACAATCCGTGAAGCCCTCGAGTTCTCTGCCATTTTGCGACAGGACAAGAAGGCACCCAGGAAGGAGAAGCTTGACTATGTCAACAAAATTATCGATCTCCTCGAACTCCAGGACATTCAGGATGCGCTCGTCTCCAGCTTGGGTGTTGAGCAGAAAAAACGTCTGACAATCGGTGTCGAACTCGCAGCAAAGCCGTCCCTCTTACTTTTCCTTGACGAACCAACGAGTGGTCTCGACAGTAACTCTGCCTACTCCATCGTCCAGTTCTTGAAGAAACTTGCACAAGCAGGCCAGGCCATTGTCTGCACCATCCACCAGCCCAGCAGTGTCTTGATCCAGCAATTCGACATGATCCTTGCCCTCAACCCCGGCGGCAATACGTTCTATTTCGGGCCAGTCGGTGAGAACGGCAGGGACGTGATCAAGTACTTTGGCGACCGTGGCGTCCAATGCCCACCCAGCAAGAATGTAGCCGAATTTGTGCTCGAAACGGCCGCCAAACCAGTCAAGCGCAAAGACGGCAGCAAGATCAACTGGAACGAGGAATGGCTCAAGTCAGACAACAACGCACAGATGCTACAAGAAATCGACCGCGTCAAAGAAAGCCGCAGCAAAGCCGTGTCGGAATCCAACGATGCCTCCAAGGGAGGCGAAGAATCCGAATTCGCAGCCTCAACCTGGGAGCAAACGACGATGCTGACCAAACGCACATTTATCCAATACTGGCGCGACCCGTCATATCTCTACGGCAAGCTCTTCGTCGCAGTCATCATCGGCATCTTCAACGGCTTCACCTTCTGGCAACTCGGCAACACAGTCGGCGACCTCCAGAACCGCATGTTCACCGCCTTCCTCATCATCCTGATCCCGCCGACCATTGTCAACGCCGTCGTGCCCAAATTCTACACAAACATGGCCCTGTGGCAGGCGCGCGAGCTGCCGTCGCGGATATACGGGTGGGTTGCGTTTACGACGGCGCAGGTCGTAGCCGAGATACCCATTGCTATTGTGTCCAGTGTCATCTACTGGGTACTCTGGTACTTCCCGACGGGCCTGCCAACCGACAGCTCGACGTCTGGCTACGTGTTCCTCATGACGATGCTCTTCTTCCTGTTCATTTCCAGCTGGGGCCAGTGGATCTGTGCCTTTGCGCCCAGCTTCACCGTCATCAGCAACGTCCTGCCCTTCTTCTTCGTCATGTTCGGTCTCTTCAACGGCGTCGTGAGACCCTATGCTATGATGCCGGTCTTCTGGAAGTACTGGATGTACTACGTCAACCCGAGTACGTACTGGATTGGCGGCGTCCTGGCTGCCACGCTAAACGGTATCCCCGTTCAGTGCGCAGAAAGCGAGACTGCGGTTTTCGACGCGCCGCCAGGCCAGTCTTGTCAGGCATATGCGGGCTCTTTTGCCGATGCGTCGCCCGGGTACTTGCTCAATCCGCAAGCCGAGCAGGGATGCCAGTATTGTCCGTATACGGTTGGTAACGATTACCTTGCTACCATCAACATTGATGCGGGCGACAAGTGGAGGGACTTTGGCATCTTTTTGGCGTTTTGCATTAGTAATTGGGCGCTGGTGTATTTCTTCGTTTGGAGCATTCGTATCAAGGGGTGGAGCTTTGGATTTGGTACTGTGTTTGGGGGGCTGGGTAAGGCGGTTGGAGCTGCCAAGGGGGCGTTGAAGGTGAAGAAGAAGCAGGTTGCTGAGAAGGCGTGAGGGATTAAGGGGAGTGGAGATGGGGGAAAAGGATTTGGTGAATGAAGTTTTTTTGCTCTTTGGCACATATAAGATAATATAATCATGTTCCAAGAGTGTCGGACTTGCGACTTGAGTTGATCAGTATGAAGCCTGTGTTGAGTATGTTGAACAGGTCCTTGCAGTGTAGAGCACAAGCAACACTCAGCACACTTTTGTACATGTAATCAATCGTAAATTGCTTTCTATAGCCATGTCATATCATAACGCGTGCCCATCGTCTTCCAATCCTGAAATCATGTCATGTCAGATGGTATAAACGGCGCTTTTAGTTTCCCTTGCATGACCAAGCACCGTTTCCATTTCTCCTTGAACGCCATGTAAATGCCTGATATTGCCAGTTGCCAGGGTTGTCCTGACCTGTTCGCCAATGCTTTCCTTGCACAGTATACAGTGCTGCTGATTAAAACCTCTCCTTCATCCTGCTGGAGATTGTTCGTAGGTTGCCGTACATCTTGCTGGGGTTCTGACCGAGAATCAGACTGACAATGGACTCGCGTGCAATGTGGATGTTTTTGAAGCCGCCGAGGATGTGGATTTTCTGGTCAGCGAGGACGACTATTTTTTATGTTAGAAAGCAGATACTTCATAGTAGAGATGGGAACGTACTTCTTGTCCTGCTGGCGTTTTCAATGGCGAATTTGGTCTTTCCGTCCTTTCCGGCAATACGGCCAATTGCTCTGCCCAGATGCTCGCCCGTGAGGGACTTGACGTCCTTGATCTCGAATGTCTCAATGTACAGGTCGTCCAGCCTGAGCAGCGCAATGGCGTCGTCTGTGTCGAAACCTAGGGTGAAGGCCTTGACACTACGGGGGGTCAGCATGTTCTCGCGCTCTATCCTGGGTCAAACATACAAGTCCTCTCCCTTCTGGAGCGCGCCCGTGTCGGTGGTAGCATTGGAGGTTCGCAGCTCGACGCTTTTGCTCTTTGTGTTCATGCGAACTTGCAGCTTGAGATGCTCGACCAGCGGGGGGTAGATCTTGGGCCACGAGTTCTTGAGAGGAGTCATCCTGTGGGGAGGAATGGGGACCTTGCGCTGCTCGCGGCGGAAGGCGAGCGGTATCGACTTGGCGGCGGGGAATTTTGGCTTGCCGCTTTCGTCGACCATGGCGGCGTCTTCTGTAGGCGGTGCGGGTGTGTTGTGCGCTGCGTCGACCGGGTCGAGGCTCATGGATATCAGGTCGCCGTCGGATTCGGTGGGGAGCGGGACGGAAGAGGCCTCCATGGTGACATCTTCGGCGAACTCTTCGGGGCGGCGCTGGAGCGCGGTGGGAGCAGGCATTTTGCGTATTTTTCTTCTTGTGCGATTATCGTGGTAGCAGTACAGTAGACGCCGGGTAGTCGCGAATTGGTGATTGTGGTGGTGGTGTCGTCGGATCGCGACAATGTGGGGCTTCTCAAGAAATTTGGAGAGGCGAAGACGCTGGTGGGCCGGTTCGGGGCTAGCTCGCGTCTGTCAGTCTCCAGGGCTCTCGCCGCCTTCTTTTTGCATGTGCAGCAGTTGGTGTGCTTGCATGGGCAATGACGTGAATCTTGCCTGCACTTGCCAGCCACCATCACCCGCCTAGCCCTCGTCCTCTACACTGCATTCGCATTCCGCACCTCTTTTTCAAACGTCGACCATGTACCCGCCGCGATTATCATGAAACAGAATGTAGGAACGCTCGGCTTCCTGTGGCGCGCCGTCGCTGGCCAGCCGCCCGTACATGGCGCTGTATCTCCGCGCCGGGTGCTGGGAGCGTGGGCACAGGCACAGGCACAGGCACAGGCACAGGCACAGTTGGCATCGACGAGCGGGGTTCAGAAACGGACCGTTGCTTCTCCTTCGCTTCCCCGAGCATTGTCACTGTACACGGGCGGCTTTGCTACCGCCTATTCACCCCGCACAAGCCGTATCCAGCAGACCGTCACCAGAACCGTCTTCTCGGCATGGAGTCGACATGCCTCCTCCAAGGCCTCGCGCGCACTGAGAAAAAGTCGAAGCAGCGACCGCCGCAACAAGAGCTCAGTCACCGAGAGCGCATCCAGGACCAAGCGCGCCCCCACCGGTCAAGCACCACAACCGAACCTCTCTCCCCAGCCCAATGGCTCCTCTAAGCCTTCCAAGCCAGCGCCAGAGCAGCTGCCCGAGCCACAGAACACTACGAAACCCCTCCTCGACCGCCTCCCGCACCACCTGCCACACCTATACCGTCCCAGCAAGGCAGAACTGCTGGCGGCTGCCTCGGGTTTCTGGTCGCGAATCAAAATTCACTTCAAATGGCTCACTATTCGAAGCACGCGACCCTTCAATGCCGATGAGATCTACGCACTCTTCTCGTGGATCATCGCCGCTCACGTACTCTGGATCGTCTTGGGAACTACAACGTTTTTCATGTTGACCATCTTCTTGGTCAACACGGCTTTCTCTCAAGAGACTGTTGGCAAGTGGATTGGCAACTATCTGACAAAGTCTTCTGGCATCAAGGTCGTCTTCGAGACCGCCGTAGTGCCCAAGTGGGGGGACGGTGTCATTTCCTTCCGCAATGTCTTCGTCTCCCGTCGTCCGGGACAGGGCACAGGCAAGGTCAGCAAGGGTTCGCAGACAGAAATGGCTGCTGCCGCTGCTGCCAGAGCTCAACAAGAAAAGGATGTCCTTGATGGAGTTCCAGAGAAGGTAGAACCCGAAGAAGACACCAACTACACCCAGTTCGACATCTCTATCGACACGGTCAACATTACCCTCTCCTTCTCCAAGTGGTTCAATGGCAAGGGTCTACTAGAGGACGTCGAAATCAAAGGCATCCGTGGTGTCGTGGATCGAACCTCGGTGCGCACCATTGAAGGCGTGGATCCTAGGTCATACAAGCACGAGCACAACCCAGGAGACTTTGAGCTAGAGTCGTTCAAAATGGAAGACCTGCTAGTCACCATCTACCAACCAAACGGCTTCCGTCCCTTCTCTGTCAGCATCTTCTCCTGCGATCTCCCTCAGCTGCGAAAACAATGGCTCTTCTACGACTTCCTCTCCGCCAACATGATGTCCGGCTCCTTTGACAACTCCCTCTTCACCATCCACCCCCGCCAGACCCACAACTACACGGGCGCACAGCTAAACAGCGGTCGCGACTCAGAAGACGGCAGTTCTTGGAAGAAGCATAGCCGGATCCGCATTGATGGGCTCAACATCGACCATCTCAACCGCGGTTACGAGGGCCCATTTTCCTGGATTCATGAGGGAAACGTCGACATCGTGGCAGACGTCATGTTCCCCAATGATGACGACGACAGCATTGCAAAGGTCATGTCTGACATGTACGATCGCGTCGAGGCCACCGTCATCCAACAGCGCAAGCATCACTTCTCCGACCATGCAGTCCACGGCTTCGATGAACACCATCCCGAGGACAAATCGCAATCGGATGCTGATGAAGAAGAGGATCATCGCTACATGATCATGGACATGCGCGTCCACCTCAACGATGTCCGCGCCGCCGTCCCCATCTTCACAAGGGACATCTCGTACGTCAACAACGCACTCGTACGACCCATTGTCGCATACATGAACTCGAGCCGCACATTCATTCCGGTAAACTGCAGGGTCGTCAAGAAGGTCAGCGAGTTCGACGGTAGCTGGACCTTGTACGACAGCGGGCTAATGGAGGAGGTATCCAAAGAGGTAAGTCGTCGTCTATTCACATAGCCTGAAGACGAGTATCACATACTAATTCCGCCTACTTCAGATGTACGAAGCCTTCGCCCGCGACGTCCTCGAAGACCGAACCACACGCAAGCGCCGCATAAAGAAGGTGGGCATCTGGACCCTCCAACTCGCAGCCCAAGCCCTCTTCCTCGGCCTCGCCGGAAACATTGCGTAGACATGAGATACCCCTCGTTGACGGACGACATGCATGAAATGAATGAACAAAACTCTCTTCTTTCTGTACTATACTATAGACCTCTATATATAAACGGGGCGAAGCACGGCGTTTTTGGGAGGTCACGCTTGATACCACACGGATGGTGTGCGTATCATTTGGGTCTGGCTTCAGTAACGACAGACTATTACAAACGACTTGGACTTGTGGAGTGAATATCAGCGCTACTGCTATAGCAAAGAAGCCTACGATTTGAAATGATAGACGCTTGTTTCTTTGTGTTGATGGCTACTGTCTTGGAATTGCAGTCATGACTTCACTCATCATCATCTACTCTCCCCACCAACACGGCTTTGACCTCTTCCCCATCCTCACCCCAAACCCTCTGGCAGGGAATCCATTGCACACCCTTCAGGGTCGCATCATCCTTCTCGTTGCATGTAAATTCCCGTCCAACGTACAGTGTCGCATTCGTCCAACTGCTAACACCACTTTGAACAGCAGACGCTTGCAGTGTGCCCAAATCGCCCTTTCCGCGGATTTCAAACGTAAAGAAACGCGTGCGCGTGTCTTGTGGCCAAGTAGTAGTCCGATAAGGCTCGTCAGGACTTCGCATCGTGCGAATAGAAGTCGATGTGAGACCGCTAGCGCACCATTCTACATCTACACCGCGCGGCAATGAGGATACCTGAGCAACGAAGCACGGTGGCATGGGCACCTTTTGCCTACTTGATGAATTGGGGGAGACAGCAGAGCGATCAGGCAGCGGAGAACGATACGTAGTATCGTTGAACGCAGAACCGTCGTGTGTGTTGAGTCTATCCCAGGGATCGATATCTACCTCTTCATCTTCATCCCCACCGTCCTCGCCTTCAATAGACGACGAAGATGAGAGTGGTGTGTGAATCGCTTTCCACATTTGCAGTGCAGTGCGGACGTGTTCCTCTGGATGCTGAGAGGCGGGTATGAAGGCTACGGCTGCTGTCCACCATTTTACGTGCTTGGTGCGGCCGATGCGCCAGAGGTGTTGTAGGGAGAGTACGGCTTGACCTTTGAAATCGCCATCTTTGTAGATGGCCATAGAGGCGGGGACTAGTGGGATTTGCCCCGCTACGTAGACTATTTCTCCTCCTCCTGCTCCGCTGCTGCTGTTGTTGTTGGACGACTCGTCAACTGGCGGCAGGCGTGCTGAGATGGCTTGGCTGTATGGGCCGATGTTGGCGGGCGCCCAGTAACTCCTGCCTTGGACGTGTAGGCCTTGTCTTTTGATGGATTTGGCAATCTCGCCAGTTTGGTCTACGCCGTCTTTGTCTATGATTACACTTAGCATTACATCTAGGCCTTCTGGCATCGTGTTTCCGACTGCGATGGTGGCTCTGGCGGGTGGGTTCACGTCGCTGAAGTACTGTGCGTAGATCGGGTTGAGGACTGTAAAGTCGGCCATGTCGCGGAGGAGTAGTGTACAGTGATTTACACTAGCTTTGGAAAGACATCGTTGCTGCAGAATATGCTCGAGACGGAGGAAGGCCTTTATGAGCTGGCGGGACGGTGAGCTAATTGAGGAGGTCGAACGGGTATCGCTTGTCACATTCGAGTATGTGAAAACAGTGCGAGTCTCACTAAACATATTCCTGGGAAGGCGTTCTACTATCGGTACGTCGACTGCGGAAGCACGGCTAGAGAGCTCGCCGTCTTGTGCAGCATCTCCAGACACCGAGGACTTATCCCCTTCGCTAGGTATTGCAACTTCCAATATACTGGCAAACTCGTCGTCAAAGAGCTCTGGTATCCTCAGGGGACCAGCGGCCTCGTCACTTTCTCCAGTCTTCTCCTCAAGAATACTCGCCTTGATCTTCAGCACCGCCTGCCCTCCGTCCAAGGGAGCGGGCGGCCCGTTTTCAATTCTGACTCTCTTCTTCCAAAGCGACTTTGGTCCGTTCAACGCCAGCGTCTCAAACTCTCCTCCCTCACCTAGGATCGCGCCATCACCTGCGTCACCATAACGGCCCATTGCTTTAGCCAGTCTTGCTATTGTTTTTTGACTGGCCACATCCAGGCCCAAGAAGTTTTGATCCAGACCACCGGATGCTGTCTTGATAATGATTGCTTCTTGTCCGACCGCGGTCATGTCATGCAAAAGTGATGACTGCGTGTATGGAGGTAGAAGCGGATACTGCCACAGGTACGACAACGGCGTGAGCCCCAGTCTGAGTGCCACAGATTCCACGCGCGTTCGTTGATACGTGCTTAGAATCGCCCCTGTGGACACGGCGTTGGCTTCTGGATGTGCGTCCATGACCTTCGTCAATAACGGTACCAGATCTTCGGTCTCATCCTGCTCTTGCTTTTGCGAGGGCGTCGCATAATCTCTGCTCGAGTCTACTGCTGTACCGGTAATCTCCTCGCGGTATAGCGGTAGTCCCAGCGCCTGCTCGTAGAGGGGGATGACGGAATGACCCACAGTCTGGTACATGTAACTGTTGATGTCTTCGTCATCATTGGCGGAAGGCGCAGGGTGTAAGTTGGCCAATGCTACAACGCTGTGGCCGTTTGCTTGACAGTGGAGGATGGAGAAGAGCGAATCTTTTCCGCCCGAGATTAATGCGATGACATTCAATGACGACGCCATAGCGCAACAAGATCAGAGGTACCGAAACGGGCACGCACAAGGAAAAAGCGATACTGGGTTGGAGCGGCCCGGTGCATGCAAGTAATGCAGGTGCAATGGTAGGTACTTGCTGCTCGCTAAAGGTCAGCGCACGCTAGAACCTTGTGGCTTCCAAAAAAGGAACCACGATATTTACTGATTTTCAGGGTCACATCCCGCACTCGCCACGGATCAACGCCAAAAGCATGGCGCATGCATTACGCGGCTCACAGATGATGTTCATGCAGGGCGAAAGAAGATAAGGTGTTTGAAGAAGTTGTTTTGTTGTGATAGTCGGACAGTGCCAGCACCTCTAACCTACAATTGGCTACGATGAAACTTGAAAAGGTTTGCTGAGCAGGGGTAAAAGCCAGACGATTACATGTGTATAATGTGAAAGAAGCGAAGATTCCCAGAATGTCAGGGCGCGCGCATGTGTCGCAGCCCGATTACAACGAGGGTAAGAAGCGCAAAGCGTAAACAAGGGTGCAGCGCGGCGACAGTGGCCGGTGAGGAGGGGAATGGCCATAGTCGTCGTGAGGGAAACCAAGAAAAAAACACCAAATCTATCCGTTCTGCCGGTGGTACCCAATCTTCCGCCCCAGAACCCCAATAGTACCGTGCCAAACGCGAAAACCAATGTGATGTGAAGAAAGAAGCCGACCCAGTCTGTACAGCCAGATCGGATGTGTAGAATACAGGGTGAGAAGTGAAGCGAGGAACTTTTGCCAGTCTGATGCTCCGACCGCAAACGCAAACTTGTTCCGTCTGTCTAGCTTTGCCGCCTTTGCGTATCGACGCCAAGGTAGACAAGCGGCCGCCTAGCATGATGCAAATTCCTTCTACCGGATATTGTTGAAGTCATGAAGTGTCGTTAGGAGTTGAAAAGAGAAGTCTGGTAGAAGGCTGACTCTACTCGTTCCTCTTGCGCTTCTTCTGGCTGGGTGATGACTCGTTCTCCGATCCATCTGAGCTTGAGGTGGGAATCTCGGCAGCAGCGTTGTAGAGAATCTCGCCCATGGTAGAGGGGGCCTGAGCGCCAAAGGCACCGGGTTGGCCGTGCTGCATGTCCGCATGGTGGAAGTCGGAACCCATGACCTCGAGGCTGACGGCACCAGTTCCGTGGGTACGCTGGTGCTGGGAGAGGTTGTCGCTCCTGGAGAACTTCTTGCCGCAGTCAGTGCACTCGAAAGGCTTGTCGTGAGTGTGGAGAGAGCGGTAGTGGCGCTTGAGGTGTTCTTGGCGGCGGAAGCGACGAGAGCAGAGAGTGCACACGAAAGTCTTGGAAGGATCGTCGGTGAGCGACTGCTTGCGGCCGCGGCGGCTGGTGGGAGCGACCGGAGTGGCGTTCTCGTCTGAGCTTGAGCCGACGGCGTTTTCGGCTTGACCTGATTCTTGTTGGCTTGATGCTCCAGACACGGTGTTCTCATCACCAGATGTCTGTTGCTTACCCTGGTAGTCAGATTCAGACTCGCTGAATTCGGATCGGGCCTTCTTGACAGTCCGCCTCTTGGGAGCGGAAGTCGCGGACATGTTGTCGAAGTCGCTGACAGCAGGGGTAAGGGGCAGGCCGTGAACGAGCTCCTCCTCAAAGTCTGTGAAGCTCTCGTCGCTCAAAAAATCCTCCTCAGGTGAGAAAGCACCAAGGTCGGTGCGCTGGCGCTTAGTGCCGAGGAACTGAGTGTTGTCGGTGGAAAAGTTGACCAGGCCAGTGAAATCGTCCTCGCAGTCAAGCTCAAACAAAGGCTCAAAGGTAGGAAGACCGTTGAAGCTGAAGGACTGAGCAGACTCAAAGCTGTCAACCTTGGCAGTCTCACCCTTGAGGACAACCTTGTGCTCCTCGTCGCCGGGGCAAAGTGTGACAATGGGGAGGTCAGAAGTAGCGGAGACGGTGAGGTCGCGGGGGTTGCAGAAGTTGTTCTCGGCTTCAGCAAATGTTGCGCGGGGCAGAGGTGATGGGGATGGGGAGAGAGAGGGGCAAGAAGTCGCAGAGAGAAGGTATGACCCCTGGTTAGCCGACGGAGGCTGAATGTACACTTGCGGGTGTTAGCAACACGGTCCACATATGACCACGTGATTGTCACCCGAGGTTGAGGCGACGAATTTACATAGAGGCAGAGGAACGTACCTGGGGTCATGGGTGGGGTAGTTGATCGCCATTCGAGACCGGCGGACAGGATCTCGGAGAAGACCTCACCTTCGCATCCTTGCTTGACGCCCTCCATGCCCTCACCAGGAAACATGTCGTGCAGTGGGGTGGGGAGAACGTCGCATGATGAAGGAGGGCTACTGGTGCTGCTGCCGCAAGATGAAAGAGGAGGAGTAGCAGGGGAGAAGGAGTAGTCGGTCTCAATGGGGTGAAGGTAGGGCGAATCCTGAGGTTGGATCAAGATGGTCGGCTTCTGGTACATTGGCTGAGGTGACGCGACGGGAGTCAGCATTTGGTTGGCGTAGGCAGTCTGAGGGTAGGACATCTGGGAGTTGGCGGATGTTGGCCTCTGGTAGTACATATTCTGTGGTTGGAAAGTTGCTTGGCCTGATGGGTGAGGTGTGAAGTGACCGTGTTGGCGGTTGTTCTCGCCTTGAGGATCCGGGTTGTAGTAGAAGAATGGCGATTGCATGGCTTGGGTAGGGTGGATGGGGTATGAGCCTTCCATTGCAAGTGGTGATGTGTGTTTACTTCAATCTAATAGTTGGTCGTCGATGTTGTCGTACTGGTTAGGTCGTTGTCGATGTTGGTATGATACCGAGTGATGTCGAGGACAGATTAGTTGTAATTGGAGGCAGGTGGTGCTGTATAAGAGAGTGTCGAAGGAGTGACTGTGGAACAGGTCGTAATAACGAAACTGTCACTAAGATAAATGATGAAGATCAAAGAGTGTGAGGGCACAAAATTATGACCCAAGATGAAAACCTGAACGGCGATGGCGGAAAGAAACGAGAGGGACGTGGTTGATGAACCTTGAACAAGGGCAGGCCAGTGAAAAAGAGAACTGATGAGCACACACTCAAGGACGGCTCGCTTTAGTGCGTCGGGGCGCAGCGCGCTCCACAAGCCAGCTAGGTATGGGATCCTGCATTAGACCCTAGTCTTGACTCGCGTCAAAAGCAGCGAGTGCATGGATGCATGGGTTTTGGGCCTAAAATTATTCGCCCAATGCATAGCTGCATGGGACCGTAGGCGAAATGAGATGTGCACGGCGGTTCCGGCAAGCTTCCACGTATTGGCTGGGTCGCCAGCACATGTGGGATGGAGGGTCCGCCTACGTAGCCACTGCCTACCGCCGCCCTCTCCGAATGGCGAAGCCACAGAAGCTGAAGGCGACGGAGCCTCGCCATTGAAAGGCTGTTGATGGTGTTGAGGGCGAGTGATGGGTAGCGGATGGTGATACCGCCGATGAGTGGGCAGCGCCGGGTGTCAGTTGTGCCTCTCGTCTGACAAGCCCACAATACAGCATGCCCTCTCACACGACTCCAACTCGTCTCGAAATTAGCGCGGCCGGGCATCATTCAGCCTATCATGCTATCTGCCAATCGATAATGATAGCTGCGAGACCCTGTCGCCTGGACTATGTTTTAAAACATCCATACAGCGTCGCGTCTGTTCCGCTCCTGTGATGATGATGCTGATGATGATGACGCCGCGCGCGCGCTCCACGGCATCTGTCACGCAAAACAACGCCGTACCGCCCGCCGCCCGCGGTGCAACCCTCGACCACGACAGAAGCAACGCGCCCAGGGCTGGTATCGCCGTTGATCAGAGGCCTTGGGACGCGCCGTGGCCGAACGGGCGGCGAAAATGTCGGGCGCCGCAATGCGACACTCGCGATGCCTTCCCGCCATGCAAAAAGTGTGGAAGCGACATGTCTCACGACGCTCGCAAGTCGACACCCCACCCAGCGATGCGAGCCCGTAGTCAGTCAGTTTGCATCGCCTGAGGTCGTCCGCAACCAAAACAGAAGGTAAGTCCATTGCCACACGCGTCGCGCGACACTGGAGCGAGACTCGACAGGCCGGGCTTACGCAGGAACGTCAGCCATGATGCAAGAGGGTGAACCCCGTCGGGCGTGATTTGCCCGCCAGCTGGAGTAGGTTGGACCCGCCCTCTCCAAGTGGTCAAGAGCACGGCTATTCTTAATGGTGCGACATACTCGTGTGCAGTGAGCTGCAAGTCGCCACCGGTACCATCGTTTTTCAAAGGCTCGAGAAACCATTGTTGGCAGGATGCATGCCCATATACCTGCACATGCAGCCTGAATCCATCGCGCAAGTGTGTTTCAGAAGTTGGGCTGCCACATCGCCTCCCACTCGTGCAGCAGCGAGCGACGGTGGTGTACCGGCAAATGCGAGCTGCTTCACCGTGATAACGACACCGCCCGCAGCTGGTTGGCTATGACGCGGGCTTATGTGGGTGTCTCTCCATTTACACTTCCGCCGTGGTAGGAGTTGTGCAAGCCGGGGTCCTCGTATAAAAGCCCAGCACAAATAGAAACGAGCTATCGAATGCTGCGGGTGCAAAGTTATGAAGCCGCCGGCGAGGCCTAAGTGGCTTACTCGTAAAAGCGGCGTGACATTCGCGTGACAAGCGTTGGTCGACTTGAACAGGCCCGATCGCATCCGTCTGGCCGTCATCCCCCACACTGACTGCAGAGCTGATTGATCAAGAATAGCGTCTACTGCAGGTACGATGCAGGAACAAACGGTAAGAAGGCCCAAAACAACAGACCGGCTTATCGTGACCCCAGGAAAAGGACTTCGCGCCATTTTGGTACCATCTAACAGCCCACCCGCACCCAGTATCCTCGCTGCTTCACATGAAGAGGTTGCAATTTCTAGAAGCCCGCATCAGCGGGGCTCCCTTACGACTCAACAGGGTCCTGATGCGATTCAAGTTGACAAAGGGCTCTTCCGTTGGCCGTGGACCGTGTCGGTTAGTGTGTGCGGCGTGGCCCTGCCACTGCTTCGGCGCCGGGGAAAGGCACATGGCTTCCATAGCTTCGGCCCACCCAACTTTTTCTCCACTCCGTCAGCCTTATCATTGGCCGAGACCCAGCAGGCCCTGATCTTCGACAATTCGAGGAACTTTTCCAGCCTGGCGGGGTTGTGGCTAACATCCCGCTCGCCCATGGTTTGACTATCTAGATAGTGGCCTTTGACTCGTTAGCATGACCATCGGAAGTGCTGCCAGTTGAGCCGTCTTGTCCAGTAACAATGGTTAGTCAACTGTGCCACTCATGTTCCTGCGTTCGTTCCGCCATGCCGCGGTCCAATGCCATCACTGCGCGTTCGAGGCGACGCCTGGCTTGTGAGGCGATTGATGCCCTGACTGACTCTACGACTTGACTATTGGCAAACGAGTTTTTGGATGGTATGATGATGCCCATCAAGCCCGGCCGAGACACTTGACGTCGCCAATGCACCGACATCAAGGCACCGATACCGGGAGAGCCACCTTCTGGAATTGTGAAACCTGGTCAAAAAAAAAGGTCGCCATTGCCGAAGAGGCAGTGACAAACGGGTATGTCATCCCGATGAGGCAGCTGGCAGATCGCAGAGACCACCATGTCGGGGTCTCAAGCACGGCCGCGAAATTCTTCAAACGAAATTCGCGTTATGCTCAAGCAGGGGCAAGCTCGTCTGCAATCTCCCGGGTGCCGCGCAACTGGTCCCTGGCCTTTGAGCTTCTGGAATTTTCCCCACACTGATGCTGGGTGCTCAGTGCTGAATGCACACTGATGTGCTATGCGGTGTGATGATACAGCCAGGAGCACCCTTCTTGCAAGACCCAGCCCAGACATGCAAAAGATCAATGTCTTGCGCACGATATCGGTAGCAGGTGCGTCGCGTCTAGGTGAGACGGCAAGTGGGACTTGACCAAGGCCCGCGTTCTGGAGCCGTAGTGATGGCCACTGCCGGAGCTGCTGGCCTGAGAACAGGCGGTCGAGGTCGCACCGCTATGGGCTGGATCTTGACACAGACACATGGGTTTTGCTCGATATTGTCAGTGTATGATAAGCCTGCGGCGAAACATCTGTCAACGTGGTTAGCCTCAGGTTCCCGGCAGGATAAGACCCGCGATATTCAATGCTCTAAGTTTCGAAAGCTTCCATACTTCGCACATCACTCGGCACGTCGCGCCTTGGCCGTTCATCGAAATCTCTGCCGACCCTCCGCTGGGGCATGATTCGAGTCTTGGACTGGCAATAGCTTCAAGCTCGGCGAGACGTGAAAGTGCTCGTACCAACAGGGTCTTGCAACGCTGCGGGACAAACCGTCCGTAGACGGCTAGGAACTGTGCTCCCAACGTGTGGTAAGTCGCCGATCCGAGCGCCGATCTTGGGCAGTAGGTTCGACGATCGCAATTGAAAGTGACGCATATGGACTCAGTACAGGCTGTATTCTACCAGTCGACCAACTAAATCAACGTAAACGAGCAGGAAATTGGCATCAATAGCGGAGCGATGTGACGTCTTGTCTTAACGTAAAGTCTCTATTATTTCAAATGGTGTAGCAATCCAGGAACCTTGGAAGTCGGTACCCGAAAGGTTCCATAGAATGATAAGGCCCATGATTCACGGACGACGCCAGCTACGCGTCCTCTGCGAAGGTACGAAGGGCCCGGAATGATTTCACGTATAGATCCAGCGAAGCGACCACATGTGCCACCGGTAGATGCTCGAGCAGATTTCGAGTCGGTGAGTAACCCATGGCATAAAAATGCACCTCGCGGTCGAGCTCTTCGCCTGACTGACACGGCTCTCGAAGCTCAGACGCCGAAAAGACCTTTGAGTGCAGACCACAGCTCACATGCCGAAATACGTCGGCGCATGAACTCAGATGCCAGGACGACGTGCCGCCATGCAGCCCCAGGCGCGATACCACTTTTCAGAAACACGTGAAAGCGGCTCAGCATGAAGAGATGTGGTAAGAATAGGGCCTTCCCTGCGCCCTCGTGCGGTCGCGGAATACCCCAGTCCTGCCAATCATACGCCATTTTTGCTGAAACAGGCGACATTTCAATGTCGTCGAATAATCTGAAGCAGCGACAGCCGACGTTTCGAAGTCACCGTACGTTCCTGGTACCGTCCTCGTCTCATAGGCCTGCGTGTGCCCTCAAATCTGCAAAACATACAGGCGTCATTCAACGGTCGCGTCAAGCTTCCGCTGCAGAGCCGCAATATGCGCGTAAGAATTCCGAACAGGAATGTGAAACAGGCCTCAGAAGGTGGTGATGAATTGTAATCAGTCGCAGCCAGATGGCCACGTATTACTCTTCCTATCGTATATGAAATATCATCAGCGGCCATGAAGAAGAGGAAGCTTACTCTGGGCAGCGCGAGAATTTTTTTGAAGTCCCTCGTTCGCCGCCATTTAGCCGACATCACGTGTCGGTCGGAGAAACGTGCGCGCCGGCGCTAGTGGGCGAACAATAAAAACTCGACGATTCTGCGCACTGCTTCTGTTCTTCATGCGGCGCAGGTCGATATTCCGTTTCCCCGGTTGCTTGAGGGCCATACTCCATGGCCCTTCATGTGTCGTTGACCTGCCAGAGAGAACATATTGCACAATCTATCATATACACTTTGTGGGGGCGCCTGTTTTAGTGGCGTCTTCACTGGAAAAAGGTAGAACATACTTTTTCGTGAGACACCGACTTTTTCTAGCACGCCGTCTCACATCTCTTGAGATGGTAGTATGCTGCAATGCAAATGAACGTGCTTTTGTTCGCTTCATGGCCGATCTGAATGCACTCGAAGTATGCTGCATGTTGCCCACCACTACGTTTCATCTGAACAGTATAATTACCTGCAGAACGCACAAGCAATACCGTTTCATTTAACTCTGCTTTTTACTTGTAGTCTTTTACCATCTGGTGGCAATATCATCGTTGCAAGCCAATGACACCGTGCGCGTGGTAGATGGCGAGTATGATTTTGCATTTTGTTGAGAAAATGTTTCACGTGAAAAGGTGGTATTCGGGCACCTCTACGTTACAAGACCCGGGATCAAGAGTAAAGAGCGCTGATTCCTGATGGTGTGCGGGCCTCATCAGACATTTCACACATTTCTTTGTTCGCTACGGGAATTCGCTCTTGAGGCGATCAGAAAGTGGCGAATACTTACAGACAGAGCGCTGCTAACGATCCGAATGCAACTCACCCACCTACATACATATTGAGTCCATAGGTAGCCATTACTGCACATTACACTCATCTCCGCAACTACCCACTCGGACGCTGACGGTGACGATAGCAAGCGCCTGATCCACCAACATCTCTATACTTGTACTCGGCCAGTCTTACCCATATCAAGCCGACTAATGCAAAGCTATACCTTCACGGTACCTACGGCCTAGGTAGATGTGCGGCACGTATAATGGGTATTGTGGGGAGGTGCTGCATAACCGGTGCTTATCATGATCAACTACAACGGTCCACATCAAGGTTCATATGAATGTACATGATGCTTAAAGTCTTTATTACAATTTACCATCCATCTAGATATATTTCCACGTTCCACGGTAATAACCGTCGACGATAGTACCATACAAGGAGTCCGTCCACTATTATAACGAAGACGGATGTTCAACATTTGGGTGCGGGCAGTGATGTGGCACATCGTGGGGTATGACTATGTAAGCGACTCGTCGCTTTTTCGTCTTTTCGAACAAAGAGCTTTGCTGCTTTGTCTCATGGTCTCAAGAGATGCGACAGCTCTACGGCAACCCAAGTAAACCTATTACCATCAAGTATATCTGTATTTCCCACAAACTCATTGCCATCAGCATAGCAGCCTACTCGTTCCCTCTGTTTCTCCAGCCGTTCCCAGTGATCCCTGCTTGTGATGTCACCTGCATACACGTTTTAGCGTGAAACCTTATCCCTTATCGGCTTCCCGAGGTTTCCGCAGCCCAACGGCCGCGAAATATTGCGATCAGCTTGTGCGACAAAGGCTACAAAACGTGTTCTTACTGTCGCGCATAGCTCTTCTCTGTTCCTCCCGTATTAGACACACGAATTGATCACACAATGGCTCCAAAACGACCCGTCGAGGCCATCGACCTTACCGGTGACGACATGCCCTCATACTCTTCGTCGCAGCCGTACTCGCACTCTCCTGCGCGACATCCGTCATCGTCGCGAGGATACGCAAACTCCTCGAGCCCGTACCGCGCACCCAAACAACCCCGTACATCGTACAACCAAACTCACCGAACTACATCCGGCTCTTCACAAGCAGAGGCCATCTTCATCGACGAGGATGAAGAGGAAGACGCTTCGCAAGAGGTCCCTGATACCACCCAGGGATACAACCAGCAGCACTATGAGTACGTGATGTATGGCGCTAAGCAAGACAAGATTGTGGGCGTAAGATACTACAACGGATATGCCACGACTGGAGAACTGGTTATTCTCAGAAGGGAGCCGACAAACCCGTATGATCCGAATGCCATCCGCGTGGACAACGTTCAGGGAGAACAAATAGGCCATCTCCCCAGAGGGTTGGCTGCCAAATTAGCCAGATACATGGACGAACGTAGCTTGTTGATCGAAGTGCAGCTCACTGGACCCAAAGAGTTTTACGAATGCCCGATCGAGCTCAGGTTCTATGGAACAAATGATCCTGCTATACGCGAGAGGCTCATGGATAGAATGAAGAATGATAGACTTCCTGTAGGACTAGCTACCGCTAGACAACGGAACGAATCTGCAGCTATAAGGGGGCAAGATCTGATAGCTAAAGAAGCTGCTAGGGGATATCAACCTGTGGACAGCAGTACGACAGAGTTCGCGGCTGGTCTTTCACAGGGAAAGCTCCTTATGCCAGGGCCCAGCATGGAGGATATCATCGGTGGCAGCGAGCGTTTCAATCCCAGAAACGTCGAAGAGATGGTTGAAGAGTTTGGAATTAAGGAGGAAGATCTTGTAAGTGTCCCTTCAGAAGCAACCCTTACACATTTACTGACGTTCCTCAGGCAGCGATGCCTCAAGCATCCCAACCTACTGCTCTTGTGACGGAGCTGCATCCTTTTCAACTCCAAGGTCTGCAGTGGATGCTCGACAAGGAAAGTCCTCAGCTTCCAGCTCAAGGCACTAGTGACGTTGTTCAATTGTGGCGGCGACATACTCGTGAGACGAACCTCTTTACAAACATAGCCACAAACTTTTCTGTCAAAGCTCCTACATTGGCTTCTGGTGCTATACTTGCTGACGACATGGGCTTGGGAAAGACCATTCAAACCATTTCCCTCATTCTTGCTGATCAAGTACTTGGTCGCCGCGCAAGAGACACGTCCAACGCTACCCTGATACTTGCGCCCGTATCCGTTATGAGCAATTGGAGTACACAGATGAAGAAGCACGTCCGTCCGGAACATGCACTCCGTATCATGCACTGGCACGGACAGAAGAAAGAGCCTATCACGCCCAAAGCCATTGAGAAATACGACGTCGTCATCAGCACCTACGAGTCCATATCTTCTGATTGGTACTCACAGAAGTCTACCACCCTCCCACGAAAATCGGGGCCATTCTCTATCAAATGGCGTCGCGTGATCTTGGACGAGGGACATAACATCCGAAACCCCAAAGCCAAGAAGACAGTCGCCATCACAAACCTCATGGCTCAGTCGCGATGGACGCTTACTGGTACGCCTATCATCAACAACCTGAAAGATCTCTATAGTCAGGTCCGCTTCTTGCGTCTCTCGGGCGGTCTTGACTCCTTCGAGGTGTTCCATGGTGCTCTCATGCGCCCGGTCATGCAAGGCGACGTCAAAGGCCTCAAGACCCTTCAGATGCTCATGTCAGGTATTTGTCTACGTCGCAAGAAAGAGATGTCATTCATCGACCTACGACTACCTGAGCTATCTGAATACATACACAAGATCAAATTGCATCCGCATGAGCAAGAGAAGTACGATGCCTTGGAGGTACAAGCCAAGGGTCAATTAGACCAGTACAAGAACAACATCGGCAAAAAGCACGCCGGGGCTACTTATCGACATTTGCTCGAGGTGTTACTTCGCATGCGTCAGCTGTGCAACCACTGGCAGCTTGTCGGCCAAGAACGTCTCGACTCCATCATGAAGCAGCTTGAAGAAGAAGGCGTTGTCGACCTCACAGAAGAGAACAAGGCAGCGCTGCAAAAGATGCTTCAACTCTCCATCGAGTCTCAAGAAGACTGCCCCATCTGCTTGGATGTCTTGAAGGAGCCGCTGATAACCAAATGCGCTCACATCTTCTGCACTGCTTGCCTCGAACGCGTCATAGAAACGCAGCACAAGTGTCCCATGTGCCGCGCGGAACTCGAAAGCCTCGCCAGCGCGACCGTCAAGCCTGCCAAAGAGACGTCCGCGACATCATGCCTCCCCATGACGCAAGACCAGATGGCCGACAAAGCATCGCTCGAAAAGAACACCAGCACCAAAGTCGAAGCTCTTCTTGACATTCTCAAAGCATCCGCCCAAGATCCTACAAACAAGACCATCATCTTCAGTCAGTGGACCTCTTTCCTTGATGTCTTGGAACCGCATCTCGCACTCCATGGCTTCAAATACGTTCGCATCGACGGTAGCATGTCGGCCCCACGTCGCGATAGCGCACTCGAGGCCCTAGATTCAGACCCGCGCACAACAATCATGCTCGCCTCCCTTTCCGTCTGCAGTGTTGGTCTCAACCTCGTCGCTGCCAACCAAGTCATCATGGCCGACTCGTGGTGGGCGCCCGCGATCGAAGACCAAGCAGTCGATCGCGTGCACCGACTGGGTCAAAAGCGCGAGACTAAGGTATTCAGACTGATTGTTGAGGGTAGTGTTGAGGAGAGGGTTCTGGGGATCCAAGAGGAGAAGAGAAGGTTGATGGGGTTGGCGTTTGCGGAGAAGGACGGTGGCAAGCAGAGGAAGAGGGCAGGTGCGGCCTTGAGCGATTTGATGAGGTTGCTGGGTACGCAGCAGGCGAGTCAGAGTCAGACGCAAACACAGGCTGCTTGAGGGAGCTTGCGAAGGTCATTTGGGCAAGGCTAGGGCGTTTACCAGGTAGTGGGTAACATGTGATTGATTAACGACTTGTGGCCACTGTCACTCTGAATACACAGTTATTACATAAGCTTTGATTCCTGGCCGACGTGAAATGAAGGGCATAGCTCGATGTACCGCATATAATACATTCGCTGCTCGTAAAGTCGTATATCCATCAAAGTCATCATTGCGATCACACCTCATATCCCCCATCACCCCACTCCCATTAAACCCACACACACACACACAATCTCAAAACACATAACGCATCGGAATACCCTTCTTATCCACGCCCCTAAGTCGAAGCTGGCAAACAAAAATCCACATCAGCCCACGTCTCCAAAGAAAGCAGGAAGTAAAACTCAGAACTGGACGAATAGCGGCGGGAACAAGAAGAGGAGGAACTGCACAATTGGCGGGATAGCACCCAGAATGCCCCTGCAGAGCTTCGCCAGCCGCACACTCCCAGTCTCAGTCTTGGCTTCGTAGTAGCCGCAGACGACGGTGCCGATGAGCCAAACCCACAGCAGCACCATGATCATGCCGTACCAGGAGGCGTGCAGACTATACGGGTTGGTGGCCCATTGCTCCCACAGACAGTGCATCTGATGTTTGATGATCTTCATGATGGAGACGCCGTCGTAGAGGCCGCGGTGTACTTCGCTCCATTTGGAAAGCTGTGTCCGTGGGCGGATGTGTTAGCTTATTTTCATCAAGGGAGTGATGGAGGGGAAGCAGTGCGAGAGACTAACGGTGCTTCTTTTGGTCTCTTTGGTGGGATCAAAGGCTTCTGCTGCTTCGGCGCTCTTCTCTCGTGCTTCGGCCAGGTAGTCTTCTATGTCAAGGATGAGGTATTGGGCGATGATGTCGCGCTGCTTTTTGACGAGATCGGCTTGCGCTTTCTTCTCGTCTGATAGTCTTTTGATGAGGGCTTCTTTGGCCTCCAGCTCGTCGGGGTCTGGCATTGTGGCGATTTCTTGAGCGGGACTGCTTATCGCGTGTCTTGCGGCGAAGGCTGTGATGGGTGGTTGGGGTCGTGAGATGAAAGAGGAAGTGTGGCAGACGAGTGGCTACCGTTTTCGGACTAGACGTATCTGATGTTTCTCTATTACCGTGTTTTCTTGTGAAAAGAACGAAGGTGCCCAAGGTGAAGAAGGTGCGCCGTGGGAGCTCCACGAACGGAAGCTGCGTTGTTGTTCATGTTCATGTCTCCGCTCACAGTTTTCAGCGAGGCGTTGCTCCAATTCATCGAGTTGTTGGTGGCCATTACCAACAGATGGCATCCATGGGCTGAACGCACACATGGCGCTATAAATGCAGGCCGTCTTGACATTGTTCTTCGCATAGGATTTGCACAGAACAGCAGGGAGATGAGAGGGCCCATCGGCAAGGGGCGTCCTAAGCCAAGGTTCGTCTGTAAACGCCGCTCGTTAGTTTGGACGCATCATGCCTAATATGACGTGCAGGTCAAGTAAGACTGTTGAGTCGGCGTGTGATGGTTGCAAAAATGGCTTGTTATTGTTCTACTGACAAAGGTAGAAAAGAGCGTGGCTCCTGCCAAGCAACGGAACCAAGGTTGGTGTTCGACTGCCCCCGCCATGGCCTTCCTCGACCTCATTCGCGCCTGGTTGCAGGCCATCTTTTTGTCGCCATATCGTCTTTTGCGCGCATTGCTTCCCACACGCTCCTATTTCGACGATCAGATCTTACCCGGTAAAGAGAGCAGAATGGCAAAATTCTACCACGACGACGAGGCCTGGACGGACATTGACCCGCTCCCGCAGGATGACGGCGGCCTGCATCCGCTGGCTGCCATCGCCTACACGGACGAGTACAGCGAAGCCATGGGCTACCTGCGCGCTGTCATGGCGAAGAACGAATTCAGCGAGAGAGTTCTCGGGCTCACGGAACACATCATCAGCATGAACCCCGCACATTACACTGTCTGGTGAGTCCGCACGCGTTGTCGGGATGGCGAATTGTGGAGGAGAGGCTATCACCCAATAACTTGCAGTCACACAGCTTCGAGACAACTGCTAACGCTCCACAGGCTCTATCGCGCCAAAACCATCTCCGAAATCGGCCGATCACTGCAGGATGAAATCGCATGGCTCAACCCGACCGCCCTTAAACACCTCAAGAACTACCAGATTTGGCACCACCGTCATACGATAATCGACGAGCTTGGCTCGCCCGAGGGTGAGCCCGAGTTCATCAACTCGATGCTCGAATTAGACTCCAAGAACTATCACGTCTGGAGCTACCGGCAATGGCTGGTCAAGCGCTTCGACCTATTCGACCAGCCAGAAGAGCTAGAGTGGACACACAGCATGATCGAGGAAGACGTGCGGAACAACTCGGCCTGGAATCACCGTTACTACCTAGTAGTAGGCGGTCGCGAGGGGAAGCCCAGCGCAGACATTGCGAATCGCGAGATTGAGTAGGTTCCTGCTTTCCCCGTGGTTGGCTGACTGCTGACGCAACTAGGTACACCAAAGCTGCGATTCGCAAAGCCCCCCAGAACCAGAGCCCTTGGAACTACATCTTGGGCATCCTCCGTGCGGCCGAACTACCCAAGTCGACTCTGAAGGACTTCGCAGGTGAGTTTGCCGACGTACAGAAACCCGATGACGTCCACTCGAGCCACGCCCTTGATCTCCTGGCCGACATCTACGCCGAGGAAGATAACAGCAAGGAGAGTGCCGAGAGGGCGTTAGAGCTTCTGGCGACAAAGTACGACCCGATCCGCGCGAACTACTGGAACTTCAGGAAAGGTCTGCTCGATCAGCCCAAAGTCGCTGCGTAGATCAGCGTTAGAGTATAGCCGAAAAGTATGAATTGCAGAGATGCCCGTTTACATCTCTAGCATAGTGTTGGTATGTCTGCGGATCCGCACCGTGTGTTCCCATACCCAAGTGCGAGCATTTTCCGAGCGTAGTTGTTGTTCGGAACCGAGTTGGTTATCAGCGAAAAGTTTGGATCGTAATGGAAGCTTGGACGCGTCTTCCACTCGTGGGCACGAGTTCCCCTTTCCGTCGGGGATCTCTGATTTCAATCCCGCGACCCCTCCGAGCCAACACCATCCCCACCGTTTCGCCGAGCTGTTATCGATTCCGGACCTTCTGGACGAGCTACCTGCATGTTAAACACATGCGCGCCCTCTGATAGGCAAGTTTGCGCCAAGCCTGACGCCGTCCTGAGGCGGAGAATCCTGGCAGAACGTAAACCGCCGCCGATAACCGCTTACGGTAATCAGAACCAGGGACTAGGTCGCTGCATACCAGTCTCATGCTTGTGTCATTCCGCGGTCGAAGCGCAGTCGCTTGTTCCTTATCGAGTATCCATAGGGTAATTCTTGCGCATTATAGGGTAATGGATACTAGGCATCGTGGTTACGATGCATCTGACTACTTCCCTACCCCTCTGACTTTGCGGACCCTGGGGTCTGGGTTTTACGGGTGCGTGCGGAGCGATAAGAAGAACTAAAAAGAGATAAAGCTGTGACTCCTGTATATCAGAGTTGACCTCCATCGAAACATTTTCTGAAGCATCAAGCATCATCATCTTCGCCTGCCTTTCACGCTAGACTTGCTCTTCATACTTTTCTGTGATATCCAACCTATTTTACCAACTTTCAGCATGGCCGTCAAGGAGTCCTACACCGACGAGCAGCCGCAGCAGAACCCCTGGGTTCAGACTCCTCTGAGGGAGTCGTACGCTCTTTCTGAAGCAGCGGGATGGTACGGTCACACTTCTCCTACAACCCCAACCCCACTCTCCCCCTTTACTTTTTCTATTCGCACTGCTTTAGGAAAAGAGATTTCTAAATCGTAGAAGCAGAGTCTTTCTCAAGCTGGAGACCCTCCAGCCTTCCGGATCGTTCAAGTCACGGTAAGCATCCACTCCTACCATATCACCCAATCACGTTACTTATGCAACAACAGAGGCATCGGCAACTACATCCTTCGCCGTCTCGAAGAATTCCCCAAAGGAACACGTCCTCATATCTTCGCATCCAGTGGAGGTAATGCTGGTCTCGCTGCTGTTCACTCTGCTCGCGCCCTCAACCTCGATTGCACTGTCGTCGTTCCCACATCCACAGCACCATTGATGGTAGCCAAGCTCAGGGCTGCCGGAGCATATGACGTCATTCAATATGGCGCAGCATGGAAAGATGCAGACGCCTACTTGAAGGAAGAGGTCATCCCTAACGTAAGGCCTATCCCACTTCTATATTGGAGGGATGGTGGATACTAACATCCCCAATAGGCTCAAACGGAAACAATCTACTGCCCACCATACGATCACCCAGACATCTGGGAAGGCAACAGCACATGCATGTACGAGATTGCATCCCAGATGCCTGGCGGCGAAGAGCCCGATGTCCTCATCTGCTCCGTCGGAGGTGGCGGTCTATTGAACGGCATCTGCCAGGCCATGGACGCACTCTCTATGACCAAGACCGAGATCATCGCCATGGAGACTGCTGGAGCCGAGAGTCTAAACGCATCACTACAAGCCAAGGAGGCTGTCACACTTCCTAAGATCACCTCTCAAGCGACAAGTCTGGGCATCTCCCGTGTCACCGACGCAACTCTGAAGTACGCTCAACGAGGCAACGTTCATAGCGTCGTTCTCCCCGATGCCGAAGCAGCAATGGGATGCTGGCGTCTCGCAGACGATGAGCGCATCATGGTCGAGCTGGCCTGCGGTATCAATGTCGCTCTCTGCTACGACGGCCGGCTCGAGAAAGCCCTCGGCCGCCCTGTTAGCCCTGAAGAGAAAGTTGTCATTGTCCTTTGCGGTGGCAGCAACGTCACCAGCAAGATGCTGTGTGACTGGCGCCACGAATACGCATACATCGAGGAAGAGACTGAGGCTCGCAGGCGCCAAAGCGACTCTGCGCTTGGCAGTGAGACGCAGAGCAGGGCGGGCAGTGTTAAGGATGTCGATATGGGTATGAGCAGTATACCGAGTGAGTACAGTAAGCCCACTGTCATCGAAGGGATTGAGGTCAGCTGTGTAGAGTGCTCATGAAGAGTTTGGGTCTGCTTTGCAGACTCGACACACATTCCCTCTTTACGAATCTCCTATGGCGTTTTCAGATATGGGTTAGTGGCTGCAAGTGCGCTGCTGTTAGTAGATACAGTGCTAAATAATGATATTTACAATTTCATTTCACGTACCCGAATCGAGTGTGTTGTCTTTTCTTCTCCCTCACGAGCTCATGCTTACCGGATTGTGCTATGGTGAAATGGGCGTGCCTTCCGTAGTAGAGAGCTGCCCCTTCTACTGCTGACAAACGCTTGTTGTGACGGAAACGCCACACTTTTGAACACCTCTTCCTCGAAACCAATATTTCCATCCTTTCAATAACTCTGAGACCAATTCCACTGGTAGGAATGACGTTGTGCGTAGCGATGATTATCGCACACAGCAATCATCTTTGAATGAAGGGTTTCCCGTTCACAATAGCATTGTTGGAAGAAAGCGAACCTGAGACCAAAAAGATGGCTATGCTTTGTTGTAGTCCCACCTCATGTCCTATGATCTTCACAGCCCGCGGCACTGTTCTATTCTTTAACCCTTTGTCTCGTGCCTACACAGCGTCATGACTACTCGAACTGCTTAGCGAGACGGAGAGCTGTCTATTTCTATCCCTTGCTTCTCCCCAACCAGTTTTCTAAAAAAGATTCTGCGCTACAACCAACATTCGAAGAGAGTAACTCATCTCTAGCGAAGAGCTAATCACGTATCCCTGCGAGGGTGTCCAAAAAGGCGAGTCCCACAATCACCTCAGTCACAAAATCTCCTCGTATTCAATCTTGTGAACTTCAATGGCTAATCCACGAGCATTCATAAATTCTTTCGTGAAGACAGACAATCACATGAGACGAAACACAGAGAATATCAAATGGGTCACTGATGGCGGCCGCTCGGTAACGCAACGAGCAGGCCCCCAAAAGGATGTTCAGATTTTGGAACCAAAGTCACAGTATGGCAGCCAAAAAGCCTCTGTGTTTCGGAACTTGAATGGCGTTTCTCCGGAGGCAGGTCATATTGACGCAGCGAGAGACAAGATGAAACAAATTTCAGCAGAAACTGGCCAGACTTCTGCGACACTGAACGACTATACCAAATCGCAGGCCGTAGCCATTGACCTCTCCGGCCTGGAACAGACGAGTATAGGGTCTGATGGTGCACCGATTTCTTACTATTCAACCGATGACGATACACATGCAGGCAATTTCCAGGGTGAGCCGGCAACGTCACATGACTCCGTTCTGTGGTATCATGTAGCAAAGCACATATATGACATCGGTCCGGAAGGCGAGGGACAGAGAGCGTGGAAAGCATATCAGCGTATACGAAAACAACATAAGAATGGCGGCGCCAGGGCTGATAAAACTGTGCAGACTAGGGAGGAGATTGTTCCGAAGTATGAGAAACCGTTACCTCTACCACCATCTTCAGGTCCAGATGGAGTATTGTTCCCGCCACTGCGGCTGAGGTCAGCTGAGACTCGTGGCGAGACAAAAGGAGATAACTTTGAGAAACCACGTCCCAGGAAAGACTCTGTATTCTCTCAGTTGAGCTATGAAGTGCCTATTGCAATCGATAAGAGCGTTCGCAGTACTATCGATGCGAACAAGCCTCTTCCTCCTATCCCGCGTCTTGACGCAGCGCCAAAAGTACGCCAAAAGACAGGTCAGACGTTTGCTCCGTCTCCATCACTAAAGATGAAGCCAGAGGAAAGTGCGCGGACTTTCCACGCCAACCAGAGCCCTGAGAAAGCATCGGCTCATCCATGGTGGAGGCTGCAGTCCCACAAAGATCACCCTATATTGAAGTCTAAGATCTCCCATCCCGGCCCCTTGATAGCCTCAAGCGACGGCTTGACGGCAAATGTTGCTGTGGAGTGCGGCGGTGTAGGTGGGCCATCAGCTGCTATTTCCTTACCTGTCACGCGCAATGGCGCTCCCCTGCCCCAGCCTCAAAACGCCTATGTCGCGAAGAAAAATGTGAAGAAGCCACCACCTTTGAATCTTCATCTTCCGATACTTCATCCCGCTCCGTTGAAGACCAGAGCTAACGCCAAGGACAACGGTAAAGCGCCCAACCAAGACGAGACGTCAGCAACGCACTGGCGCGACATTTTTGTAGGTCCTGCACATGAGGTTGGGAAGTCTTTCAAGCAGACTGCTCTGGAGAGACTGGATGGAGTGCATCTGGGACGAAAGCGAAGGAATTCCGATGCTAGCTTCATGTGTCAGGGTATCAAAAACGAGGCGCTGGATAGGTACCAGGTGAGTCAGACTACGTTGTCAAGCCAGACTTCGAGTGACGATGAGAGCCTGGTGCCTGCACCGTTGTTCGCTGCTAAAAGGGCGAATGGGAACACGGAATTTTACGAGCCCTACATTGAGGTGCTTAATGAATACTGAGGCTCTTTTTTGGGCTAGCATCCAAGGCGCGGTTGAAGAGCGCTGCTTAGTTTTTGGTAATCTCGTTTCTAATCTTTCCCAGAGAAGCTCGATCGGGCGAGGTCGTATTGTCTTCTATTCTCATTCAATGTCTATATTTTCTTGGGCTCAATCTGTTCACCGGACGTCAGTCTTCTACTTTTGTCGCGTCTCGTCCCTGCAATATACAATACACGCCGTCATATGCAATCTCTATCACATCCTGCTGATAAAAATATCGCTTTGGTGACAAGCAGCATTGGCAAAAGGCAGAATCTGCGCGAAATGTCGTACGACACAGCTCTCAGTCTTAATGACATTAAGTTGACCAGATTGAAGTGAGCCTTCCTGCACGAGCAATATAAAAGTGGCCAGGAAGAAAGCGGAGGTAGGTGAGGAATACCCAGTGTGCAGGAGGCGAGGCTAAAAGAGGGTAAGATTGTTTCGAAACAGGTTGTACGGCCGTGGCCCCGGCAGAGGCGCCCTGCATCCGAGGAGAACGAATGGTCCCAGTGCAGTTCAATTATGGGATTGTGATTGCTGATATACGCAGAATAGGTTATAATTAGGTTGGGAAAGGCGGAAGTTTGTACGACCTAGCGTGGTGAGCCGGAGCGACGATCACAGACGTGGGAGGTGGGAGAAACACGACGAAGCCACGGAGATGGTAATCCCATGAACGGGGATGCTGATGTCACTTCGTGAGAGTTGCTCCTAGGTGTTCGCACAAATACACAAATGTCTCAGCGACGGGGCCAAGCTGCGCTCGTACCGTTTGCTGCCAACACCATCGGCAGTGTCCTTTATGCACGAAGGAACGGCCCTCTTAGGGCGTAGTTGGTGAGGCGTCTGGGATGGGCGCAGGCCTCTACAACCCCACCACCTCAAGTCATTCACGCGACGATGTCACTGATGGAGCTCAAGCTGCCCTCGTGGAATTTTCGAATATTACGCCAACGCACAAGATGCTTGTTCCCCGCTGAAGCGTGTCGCCTCTTCGCCATGATGCCGTACTACCCCACGATGCAGCAACGGGCCAAAAATAACCGTGCAGCGAGAAACGAAACAAAACTACCTCAAGACAGCTAGAGGGCCGACAGTATCCAGGTAAATGTCATGATGTCGGAGGGTGGCGAAGCGGACGGGAACAAATTAGCAAACGTTGTGCCTGGTCCTGCAGCCTCTAGTCCGATGATCGTCGACGGCTCTGATAGGCGCAGTCTACCCTGGAGGCACGATGCAGCAGCGCTCACATCACTCGCGCACCGGCTTTGACGAAGCTTACGGCCAAGGCGCGATGAACGGATCCAGTGCAGGCTGCTGCTGATGAATTGCAAGGGCACGGGCAGCCGGAAGGGTTATGCATGTCATTCCTGCTGGATGGCAACAGCAGGTTGCGAAAGGGCAACCCTGAGACAAGAGCTGGACTCGAGTCGATGGAGCGACGGAGCGTCTGGAGGCCTGTCTTGGACTCGAAGGAGGCATTGGAATTCAGCCTACAGTGGGCCGCTATCAAAGCGGGGCGGCGCCTTCCCTCTCGTCTTGGGGTTCCTTCCCGCGGCGATTGGTGGTCAGGCTTGAGTGCGCGCTTCCCGCAAGCTTAATCGGCCTAGCGCACACTCTGTTCAATGCACAGTCCCTGCCGCCTCCAACCACTCACCGACCACAAACACCATGTCGAGTTTTGCAGGCGTCAAACGTCTTCCAACTATTGGGTATCAGCAAATCTATGCCCTGCTCTCTCCACGCCAACATGCTGGGCACATTTCGCTCCCGAGGGCACGCGGCGTCGTGGCATGGACCAGCCGTCCGTTTTTCCTATACCTCTGGCCAGTCCTCACCAACGTCTGGAGGCGCAAGCAAGATACACACGTACGACAGCAACGACTGACCCATCTCACGGCTGCAAAAGAGTCTGGCTTGCCACGCTGACAGACAGCATAAGCAACCTTGTCAGACGTGCTCATAAACCAAGCTTTTTGCGCTGCAGTGTTCACGTCTGGATGCACCTCGTTTGTAAATCGTTTATCGACTTCTCCCGGGCGTCTATTTCTGGGCCACCACTCCCACCATCTCTTTGCGCGCCATTGGCATTCAGCTCGTCTCCCCAGCAGCCTATCAGACGGGCACCTGCAGTCGTGCCAGCAGCTTGCCTCTAGGCGCCATACATTTAGAACGTCGTAAGTACCCGCTCGCTTTCCCATCGCTGCTCTCCCCACCTGCTACTATCCGTGCTCCCCACTATCCAATACTCGAACGTTTCTGCCTTCCAAGCGCCCCGAGTCTAAAAGCCCGGCGCTTCGCCCGTTGTCAGACCCTTTTCTTTTCTCCAGCAGGTCTCTTATTGTAATACGTCGTGCGTCTTTTATCAACCGTCTCTCTTAAGCTCTTGCGACTGGTCTAAGCTGGACTGGATTATAGTCGTCGTCGTTGTGTTTGACATTTCTACCCTTCTCCCTCTCTCCTGTCTCCACTTCATGCAACCCTCGACCTCCTTCGAGTGAACCTTGGATAGTCTTAGGATGGCCGCCAACGATAAGAAGGTTACGCAGATTACAATTGAAAGACGAACATCCAAAGACTCCCTCGACGTCAGGACACCACGCACAGCACGCTTCGCTGAAGCAACATCAGTCTACTCGCCTGTTGACCCTCCTCGGTCACCCGTCGAGTACCCCACGAACCACTACAAGCCACAACCTCAGATTGCAGACACAGGCTTCGGCTACATGCAGCAATCAGTCGAGATGGAGGAAACCGACCGGAGGTACCTTCCTCCACCAACCCCAAAGACCCCGCTCAAGAGTGCCTTGAAGTCGCCTGGCGCTCCTCCACGGACACCAGCTGGCGCCATGTCAATCATGAGCCCTACCTTCCGGGAAGAGCATCAGCTTGAGAAGCGGGAAGCGATGACAGAAAAGGAGCAAGCAAAGGACCTGGTATGTCCCCAATGTCGAAACTTTACGCAATGTCAAGCCACTAACAGACCACAGAAAATTAAAGTACGGGTGCGATTAGCAAAGATCTTCCTCCGTGGCATCAACTTTGCCTGCTCGCTCATTGTTCTTTCCATGGTCGCAACCGCATTTGCCATTTTCAACGCCACCAAAACCCTCGCACCCAGGAACGGTCTTCCGCCATGGGCCGATAACACCAAAATCTGGCCACAGGCTCTTCTGCTATCCATCGCTTGCGTCTCTCTGGTCATGTCAATCTTCGTCATCATCGCTTATTGGAGAGGAGGTCATCATCGAGCCGAGAAGGTGGCCGCTTACTACACAGTCTTTGCCGTCGGCTTCTTCATCTTCAGCATCGTCATGTGGGCCATCGGTGCAGCCGTCTTCAACCAAAGTAAAGCGCAAAACAACAACAAAGATATGTGGGGTTGGTCTTGCGTTGACAACAAGCGACGTCACCTTTTCGAGGATGACATTGCCTATGGCCTCGTCTGCCGTCTTCAGGTGAGGACCCCGATATTTCTTGGCGAAGAACAATACTAACAGTACATTCAGAACTGGGCTCTTGTCTGCTGTATCATCGAAGTCGTCATCGAGGTTCTTGTCATCGCCATCTACGGTATCGTCTTCTATCGCTTTTGGTCTAAGCGCAAGCTCCGCAAGTCCATGGCCGTCCGTGACCGCGCCCGTTCGGATCTCTACCTTGCCCAACTGCGATCGCAGTCCGCACCCAACACACCCGGTTTCGGTCCCATGTCTCCTCGCTCCGGCGGATGGCGCCCACCACCAGGCCACCCAATGTACGTCGATCCGCATTCCGCGGCTGAAAACGGCGAGAACGACAAGGTGCAATACGCATATGCACGTGAGATCGCCCAGCCCCAGCCTTTCACTCTCCAGGCACCACCTATCAAGGTCACTGGTGCGACACCCAAGATGGAGCAGGATGGCTTTGAGGCGGCGCCCGCACGGACAAACACCGTCTCGCCACCACTTCCATCTCCAGTATTCCAAGAAAGGATAAACGACCATGTTGGTGCTGCACCAGGTGAACAGCAATACGCTGCTGTGCCCATCCCTGGAGCCTACACACCGCTAGCCTCACCCTCATACCCACCACCACCACAACAACACCAGCAGCAGCCTACTGGCTTCGACTTTGGCTCATCAGTCACCGGTCAACGATAAGCAAACTGTTGTGGGTATTTGCCATTTAGCGCGCATCATCATTGTCGGCTCATTCTTTTCATCTTATCTGGAAATTTTGCAAAGTTGTCACATCGCGTGGGAGTTGTGTGCATGGCTGAGCGGATCTTTCCAAGTGTACATTCTTCATCCACCAACACAGAAGCAGGCTTCAGCCGGTTTTGCTGTTTTCATTTCTTTTGTCGCCTTGTCTATCGCTAATTGTCGATGTGGTGTTTTTGGGGTCCTTGTTGTTTTTTATCGCTTGATACCTTTGAGTAAACGCTACTCCTACCATATGCCTCTCTCTACATATACATCGTTGGTTTCTTGATGAGATGAAACGGTCGGAGATGAGAAGAATGGGATACCTGATCTTCGAGATCTAGAATGAGAAAGAAATCAAAACTTAAGATTCTTACCTTTCAAAAAACTATGAGCCCATCATGCAGAGTGATAGATGTGTATGAACTCCCTAAATCTACACGTTTTAACAGCGCACTCGTCAAACAGTATTTGCTCTCTTTGACGAGACTAAGAGAGTGAGACCGCACCCACGCCGCACTTGCAACGATCAGACCACTCACCCGCCCCCGTCATTTCCTCTCATCTTGCCTCATATTTCCCTCAAACCCACGCCACACGACGAACCCTGAGCGTCTCGCTCAAGCGTCGTAATCCCTTCCCGAACCGCCGACCGAATATTCTACTATACTGCCCGTGGCTGCAGAAGAGGTCCCGCGTCCCGCCACTACTACTGCTGCAGCCGCCTTACTTGTAGCCGCTCGGGACGGGGAAGTGACGAGTGACGTAACACGACACGACACATCAACACGCGACACGACGCTTTTCCTGGGTGGCACAGCCACAGCGCGTGGAAGGGGTTCAGGAAGAGTGTCTAGTTTTCGGGAGTATATATGTGTGTGAGTGGGCAATAGGAAAGCTACAAGGTAGATGTGGGATACTACATATATGGACGCTATTACCAAAGAAAAAGTCTTTAGATGGATGGCTCATGTGAATAGGTTATAGTCAACGATGACGACGATGATCCTATTCATGAACATATATCGCGTATACAATATGCATAGACTTGTGTAGCTATGTAGCAATGCAACTGATGCTCACACAGTCCAGACGCCGTCTAGTGTGGTTGATGTCGTACAGATACAAAAGCCCAGCTTGTACGTTTCAGGTTAAAAGGAAGGAAAAGGGATCATGACTTGGTTGAGGCCTACAAGCTCACTATGCGGACCCAGTCTGATGTCATGACGGAAATCACTACAAAAGTTGCATGGCGATCCACGGAAATTCATGTGCGGATGTGACGGGCAAGTGATGGTATTCCTAGCAAGACCTACGGGTTAGTGGTTACTTCCAGAACACACACATCACAAGCGGACAGCAACGAGCAAAGATATGACCACACAATGGTTATGCGGTACATTCACCCAAGTGAAGCCTCCATTGTAAATGTGATCGTGGACCCGCTCATAAGAGACAAGGTCAAGCTCCATTGATAGGCCGCAAGTTCAATGCTTGCTCTTTTGTAAGATACATTCCAGGACTCCGTTGGACCGAACCCCCGAGACCGAAAATGCTGGTTATCGTGCAGAATCTTCACTTCGTTCCCTCTTCACCGCTTGGCCGATACGTTTATCGGACAATTCCCTCGAATCGGTTCTTGTACCACTTGACGGTCTCGGCCTGGTTGACGCGGTGGTTTGGGCCGATCTTGCTCTGGCACCTCCTGCGCTTGGCGACGCGCTCACCGGGGCGGGTCATGCAGACGTAGAAGTCCATACCGTAGATACTGCTCTAGTCAGCCAATGCTTCTTATTTTCTTTTTACAATCCCGGTTCCACATACCCGATGCTAGGGTCGTACTTGATACCCAAGTCGATGTGCTCGCTGATACCGAAACCGAAGTTGCCGGACTCTGAGAAGTTGCGCTTGCGGAGCTCGTACTCCTTGACCTTGAGGCCACGCTCGAGGATCTCCTCGGCCTTGGGGCCACGGACGGTAACGTGGACCGCGATCTTTTCGTTCCTTCGGATACCGAAAGTACGGACAGTGTAGCGGGCCTTGGAGTAGACGGGGGTTTGACCGGACAGCTGCTCAAGCACCTTGGCGGCACGAGTGAGACGATCACCAGACTCGCCAACGGAGATGTTGAGGACGAGCTTCTGGATGCGGAGCTCCCGCATGGGGTTGGAGGCCTTGGAGTCGGACTGTCATTGCTGTTAGCTTAGGCACTACAACTGTCGTCGAAATTCGGTGCGTACCATGGTGATTGACTGCGGAGGTTAGTGGGCGTGGATGGCTGTCGAAGTCGCTGGAGTGAAGTTCGCGGTCTCAAGATCATTTTGGCCGGGTGTGGAGTGCTCGAATAAGCGAGCTTAGCTGGTCACGTGCAAGGCTGCGAGAGCTCCGAACATGAACTTTGCCTTGCGAACACCAACAGCTCCATACGCCCCGCCGATCGCCAACTACCGGGGGACAGCTTCTCAATACTTTTACATACCCATTTCCTGAGCTCAAGTCGTCCTCGGACGCGCAAATCAAATCATGTCTGGCGCCGCAAACCGTCAGGGAAAGATGGTAAGCAAATCTGCCCAGCAGCTTAAGTCCTTGACCTGAGAGGAAGACGCGCATAGAAACTGACTGACGTCTGATGATATAGCAAAATCTAGTAAGCGCCCCAGATTCCGCTCACACTCGCATCCAACTTACAAGACTAGATCAACTACCGCATGAAGGTTACGCTTCAAGATGGTCGACAAATGGTCGGGCAGATGCTCGCATTCGACAAGGTCAGTGTCGCGTCCGCTCTCTCCATGCGCTATACTGAACGTCTTCTTTCTAGCACATGAACCTTGTTCTCGCCGACACAGAAGAGTTCCGCCGCACACGAAGAAGGGGCAAGGCCGCACCGGGCGCAACCCAGCAAGTCACTGAGACTGAAGAGCGACGCGCCATTGGACTTACCATTATCCGCGGCGCCCACGTAATCTCATTATCAGTCGATGGACCACCGCCTGCCGACCCCGCCGCGCGACTTGGAGCGAACGCAGGAGGGCCCTCTACTGCTGCAGCACTGGCTGCCGGACCCGGTGTCGCTCGTCCTGCTGGGCGCGGTCTGCCTGTTGGCCTTACTGGACCAGCTCCTGGTGTTGGAGGTCCCGGGCCTGGATTTGGAGGTGGCTTCCCTGGTGCACCTGGAGGGTTCGGAGGCCCACCTGGCTTCCCAGGACGTGGCGGCCCACCTGGTGGACCTCGTACGTTTTTCCCAATCAGTGTTAAGACATGCATGCTAACTTTTGACAGCTGGTTTCCCTCCCGCTGGCGGGCCTCCTGGCTTCGGCGGACCCCCAGGATTTGGAGGTCCTCCCGGATTCCCTGGTCGTGGTGGACCTCCAGGCTTTGGTGGAAGATAGTCGGATAACGACGAGCAGCTACGAAGGAATACTACGAGAAGATCAAAGCATTGAGATTGACAAGTTGCGAACAAAGCGCGCCATCTTGTCGCTGGTGTCAAGAAACGCATTGGAAAACGACGAGATACAAGTCCGAGCGACCTGGACGCGGCAAGAGATGCGGGAATTAGGCTCTGCGCGAAGACTGCAACCAGCACCAGCGGCATGAGCACAGCAAGTTCGAAAGTGTATGAAAGTTCGGTGGAGGTTTGGGGATATACCATTGGCTTGAGAGCCTCAATAAGAACCAGTCGCAACATGTCATTGAATACAGTCGTGTCAGGGATATGCTCATACCTCTACCAATGCCTACGGACTTGAACCAAGTTAACATGGTGGACATGGCTGTTCTTCCAATGGCATTACCATACCTCGTACTACGCTATTGGTGATTTTTGGACCCTCCTAGCTTTGCCTCTATGCCACTACCCGCAGTTAAATATCGCGTTGCTTATTTCCTCGTATCTCCGGCTCTATCGGCGTGCACGTGACGTCTTTCCCGCTCCTGCGCATACCTAGAGCCCATTGCAGCTGCGGTTCCCGGACCGCACTTGGTTCGGCCCCAACGAAGTCTTGGCGCCCAAACCGTTCCGCATCTCGCAAACTGCGCGACCCACGACACGAGCTCACCTCGCACGCCTTCCGCCCGTCGCATATACACACACCCTTTCCAAAACGAGCAAGGGACGTCACAAACATGGCTGCCGCAATCAAAGCTCTCAATGCGAAGATTCGCTCAAACAAGTACACGGATTACTTTTGCTCGACCCGTATGTTGTGCCCGCTTTCCCGGAGACGACCGCAATCGCACCGCACGCGCCGCAGCGTCTGAAGCTTTTGAGGAAGGAGTTGAGGACCTGTGTGCGCGCTTGTGGAAATTACGAAGAGAGTGGGAACATTACAATTTGACAGGGCATGATGGCTGACAACGACATTTATACACAGATTTCTGGGGCCCAGCGAGCAACTTTGGTATCCCGATTGCGGCAATTGCGGACATGAGCAAAGACCCTGAAATGTGCGTCCTTTTGCTTCTCCTCTGCAACATGTTCGACTACACTCCAAACCGCTGCTTCCACCTCCCTCCGCTTAATTGCCGTGTTTCTTTTTCCACCTGCATCCCTCCACCCCGCTTCCGACCCAAATCCCCCTCTTCATGGCTAACCATCTCTCCAATAAACAGTATCTCAGGCCGCATGACTGGCGCGCTGACACTCTACTCGGGTACCTTTATGCGCTACGCAATGGCCGTGACACCGGCAAACTACCTGCTCTTCGGCTGCCACGCCATCAACTTCTCCTCGCAACTCGTACAAGGATACCGGTACCTCAACTACTGGAATTTCGGCGGCCGGGAAGCCTCGCTCGCGGGCAAGGCGGATAAGGTCAAGTCGGAGGCTGAGGGCATGTTGGGCAAGGCGGAGAAGAAGCTGGAGGGTGTTGCTGAGGATGTCAAGGGTGTTATCCCGAAATAAGAGGGCTCTGTGAGGATAGAAGGGCGGGCGGCTGTGATTTGATGTGAGGGGTGGTGGTTGATCGATTGGGGAATATATAGAATATCACCCTTTTCAAACACACATGTCAATTGAGATGATCGTTGTGGCTGGCGAAATAGGCAGCTTCAGCTTCACAAAGCTTCATTCTGATATCTCACCGCAACACAACCCAAGCGACTTGCAAGGGAAAAAGAAAGCAAATCGAGAAGACAAGATTTGCACATCGTCATAATCCATGCCATTTTTCCTTGTCAGAAACAAACTCGCCCCCAATGTTATTCATACAGCGAAAACCCTCACATAAGACTACTCCTTCCCCCAATCTCCGTGCCTCCCTGCCCATTCGGCAAATCGCCATCCCTCCCATCGACAAACTCCCTATAAATGCGTTCAAGCCGCATACGCTCCTGCGCTGAGATACTGCTTCTGCCCGAGCTAAGCGACGACTCGATATGCGACCATTGGATCTGAGGATCTTTCCTCTCGCCGTCTTCCTCCTCCTTGCCATCTGCGCCTCCATTTGCGCCATCTTCGTTGGAGTGATGATGATCCGGCAAAGGCAGAAGACCGCTGACGGAGCGCTGGAGCAACTTTTGTTTCTTGCGGAGCGTTTGAAGAGCAGCGATTTTCTGAGCGATTTGAGCACGCTCGGTGATTTGCGCTGATTTTTGGATTGCGGAATCGGTGCTGGTGTTATTTGCGTGCTCGTCGTTGTCGCCGTAGCGGAAGTAGGAGAAGTCGGGGATGCCTTTTGTGCTACCACCGCTGCTACCGTCTTTCTTCTTGCCATCAGCATCGAGTTTGGAGGGATCGATGTCGCCGAGTGCGTCGTGGATGGCTTCTAGTTGTGCGTTGTAGACGACGGCTTGTAGGTCAGCGCCCGAGTAGCCTTCTGTCCTGCTGGCGATTTCGCGGAGGTTGTGGCCAGAGGCGTCAGATGACATGACGCTGGGTGAGAGATGGAGTTTTGCTGTTACTGCGCGTAGGATGTCGATGCGCTCTTCTACGTCGGGCATGTCGCAAAGGAGAGACTTGTCCAGACGACCAGGACGGAGTAGAGCGGGGTCGATGAGATCGGGGCGTGAAGTGGCAGCCAAGACATAAACGCCAGAAAGACCCTCTGCACCGTCCATCTGTGTGAGCAGTTGGTTGACCACACGGTCCGTGACGCCTGTAGAGTCATGGCCACGCTTTGGTGCAATGGAGTCGAATTCGTCGAAGAATAGAACGCAGGGTCGCGCTGCTTCTGCTCGTTCAAAGAGATCACGCACAGACTTCTCAGACGCGCCAATGTACTTGTTCAGGATTTCTGGACCCTTGACCGAAATGAAGTTCAGGCCGCATTCACCTGCTACGGCAGAGGCGAGGAGCGTCTTGCCGCATCCGGGGTATCCGTAAAGAAGGAGACCTGATCGGAGACGAAGTGGACATTTCGCGAAGATGGGGGCGTACGTGGTGGGGTATTGGAGTGTTTCGAGGAGGACTTGCCGCGTCGTATGTAAACCACCTATCGAATCCCACTTTGTGGTACTAGACTGCAAAGTGACATTTCGTAGCGAGGCGGGTGTAAAGCCTGAAAGGGCCTGGGTATAATCTTCTCGTGTGAGAGAGACGGTAGGCGATGTTGACGTGACGGAGCGAATGAGTGCTTCGTTGCGTGCACGTGAAGTTAACAGGACAAGGTCACCAGGCATGTAGCCGTCCGTCTGCCCAGCAAGATCGAGAAAATCGATAGATGAGTCGACAGTGAACCCATACTCTTCGGAAGATGCTTGTGGTATGCTGTCGACGCTAGCCTGACTACGGTGAGCAGTGCTTGGCCGACTGGTCGATGGGGAAGCCGGGAAGGCGTGACCATTGACTTGCTCTGTAGGCTCTGCTTTCGCATCCTTGAAAGCTAACATCTCGAGAACCTTTCTCCTGCCGTCCTTGTTGGGTGCCTTCAGACTGACGATTTCTCGAACAATATGACCTCCAACAATGACGTTGTTCAGCGCTTCTTTACCTTGTGCCGTTGCGAGCAGCACTACACCAGAGTCCATGGAGCAGTATTGCCGGACAATGTTGATCAGACACTCACTGACTTGCCGGCTTCGACCGTTGTCATTGCCAACCTGGAGTTCAGTCTCCACAGGGCATAACTTGTCGAGGTCGTCTAGGATGACGACAGCGTTTCCGCCGCCTCTTGCACCCCACGACGCTGATGCGAACAACCGGTTGAGGGTTTCTTTGATGGTTGTAACTCGCGTCTCATCCGTCACCAACTTGCGACACGGGAAGTAGATGGTGTTGAACAGGTACTCAGTGCGAAGCTGATAAGCAAGCAGCTGAGCACATTCGGACTTTCCTGCCCCTAGACCTCCAGTAAGGAGTACTGACGAATTATGCGTCAGGTGCGACCTTAATTGTTCAATGAGAGGATCAATGCCGACCAGTTTTGCTGGGGTTTCAGGTAGCGGGTCGCCTTGTTGCCAGCCTTTGGCCCAGCTCGATGGTACCGAAACCTCTGGACCAAGCTCAAGCGGCGGTTTCCTCTCAGGGAAGAGGACCCAGGACACTCCAGTAGTAATCGAAGGTGGATCAAATTTCATAATGCCCCCCTGCCAGCCGAGCTCAGAATCTTTGGTTGGTGGGAGTATCATGCCGTCTGTGATGGGCCCATCCAGAATACCATTCTTCTTCCCGTATGTAGTTTTGATCTTCTGTATGGCGTTCTCCTGATCCTGCTTAGATTCACCGCCAAACTTTAGCGATGCATTGCTCAGTGAAGCTACTGTGGCGAATGGTACAATCTTGACTGACTTTACGACAGGCTCCCTCGACTCTTTCGTACCCTGGGGCTTCATGGCTGGAGGTTTAGGTGTTTGGGCAGGAGCACCCTCGATCCGGACAAGTCCACCTACGAATTTCTCGAAGCCCAGAACGTGGCAGAGGTCGGTCGAAAGCGCTACATGGCGGCTGTCTGGGGCATCCTCCCATGTCAGGATTCTTGCTACCACGCGAGCCGCAGGCTTCTCCTGCTCCTGCTCCTTGGACATATCGACGGGCTCCTGGAGTCCTGCAGGCTTGATGACGGCCACGGAAACCCAATTAGCGCCTCTCAGCGCTTTTGTGAGGAGCACGTCCTTGTCTACCCAGACCTTCAAGCCCTCGGCCTCAGCGTCCTCTTCCTCGTCGAACCACTCCTGGGCCACGCTCCGATCGACGCCACGCAAGAACACGACACCCTTGCTCGCAGCATCGTCGCGACCGCTGCGTCGGCGGACCGTACTTGCGCTGCTCTTTCCACTCTTTCTCGAAGCCGCGCCGACACTCCTGCTTTCCCGTGTCGAAGTCCTCTCCTTCTGTCGTGTCTTGGGCGCAACGATGACTTCAGCGTCGGGGGAAATCTTTACAAAGAGTGATGTGTTCTGCGGCGCAGGGGCGATGGAAGTGACTATGATGTTTGCGGTCGTGGTAGGGGATAGATGGAGCGTCAGAGGGTGCGGCGACTGGGCCTGCGGGTTTGGCAGCGCGCGGATCTGGGAGAGGAAGTTTAGTTCGAGGAATTGGGCATGCAGCTCGATCATCTCCCAGTCGACAGGGGTCAAGGGCTCGATGTTGATGGTATGCGCCTGAGGAGGATCCAGATGCAGTATGATGCCCACTTTCTGTCCCTCTTGAAGACCAATCAGGCGAGCGAATGTAGCGTCTACCTCGACTGCAGGCAGGTCTTGCTGGCTGACGGCTGGGCTGCCTCGCAGTCCGTCTCTTCCGACCACGGGCGCAATCCGGCGCTTGCTCTGCATGCCCGTCCATCCCACAAAGACTGATTTGGGTGCAGCATTCCTGTTGTCCGAAGCGCCCGGAGGGGGAGGTTGGCGATACGAGAGCTCGACGACGACATTCTGGGCGACCTGGGCGTGCTGTCAGCATCGGGTGCGGTGTTGATGGAACATATCCCGTACAGTGTTGGCGTTCACGAGCACCGAAACCAGCGAAGACGGCAGGTTGACCAGGCAGTTCTTGAGCGACTGCTGCAAGGCGACCTCGGCCTGGACGGCGTTCCCGGCGGGCTTCTTGGGCGGCATGATGATTGTCGAGAATGGAGAATCACAGCAACAGCTTCCGCATAGCCAGAGCTTCCAGCGCGAGCCGAGGTCGTCGGCGCCGATGGGCCCCAAGGCGGTGGCGGGCGGCAGATCCAAAGCCGGCCAATCGCTCCACTGCCCTGGAAACGCGGGTTGACGCGCTCCAGCTGCAACGCGACCAGCCCCAATTTTGCTCCCGCGCATCCTCCCCGCTACTATTGTCACGAGACAAACACGCCGTTGACGACCTTCTCTTGTAGTTGTTTGCATTTTTAGACACCATGGCGCTGCTTACTACGAGTGCGCCCGTCAACTACGAAGAGCAGGAAGGTTTGTGTACCTGGCGCAAAATACCGTGGGCCCTTGCTAACAGCGCATAGCTGCATTCGTCGACTTTCTCAAAAACTACAAGTCCACCTCCACCGAAGCTGCAGACCAGCTCCAGGGCCTGAACCTCAACGGAAATGGCGACGAAGAAGACGACATGGTCGACGACTCGGATGGCCCCGCTGCCAACGGAGCGCAATCCAAGTCGAAGCTAAAATACATGAACCAGCTCCAGGAAGTCTCCAATCGCGAGCGAGACGAGATACAAATAGACTTGAACGATGTTGAGGCCTTTGAGAAGGCGACCACAGACGAAGAGCACAACTACAGGTTGATAGACTCGATTGAACGCAATGCGCATCATTACATCGAGATCTTCTCGCGCGCTGTCGACAAGTGTCTCCCACCACCGACCAGGGAGCTAAAGTACGCCACCCCTGAGATACTGCGGGATAGAGACTAACAATGCGCAGCTTCAAAGACGATGTGCTCGACGTCATCATGACCCAGCGCTCGAAGCGCAACGAAAGGATGCAGGAGCTACAAGGCGTTGACGACACCGCACAGGCTGCCCCAGAGTCAATGTTCCCCCCAGCCTTGACACGACGCTACACACTCAACTTCAAGCCCAGAGTACCGTCTGGCGCCAGCAGCCAGCGCGTTCTCAAGGCACTGGCTGTTCGCAACGTCCGCGGAGAACACCTCGGCCACCTCATCACAGTCCGCGGAATCGCAACAAGGGTGTCCGATGTCAAACCTGCGGTCCTAGTAAATGCCTACTCTTGTGATCGCTGCGGTAGCGAAGTCTTCCAGCCCGTGACTACCAAGCAGTTCACCCCGCTCGTTGAGTGTCCATCGGACGAGTGCAAGAGCAACAAGACAAAGGGACAGTTGTTCCTGTCTACTCGCGCATCTAAATTCCTGCCGTTCCAGGAAGTCAAGATCCAGGAGATGGCTGATCAGGTGCCCGTCGGCCACATTCCTAGACAGCTCACCATTCACTGCCACGGTGCTTTGGTTCGCCAGATCAATCCTGGAGATGTCATCGATTGCACTGGTATCTTCCTCCCAACCCCATACACCGGATTCAAGGCAATCCGCGCCGGTCTCCTTACCGATACCTACCTCGAAGCACAACACGTTCTGCAACACAAGAAGGCCTATGACGATATTGTGCTTGCCCAGCCAACCCTGCGAAGGATGAACGAGCTTGAAAGGACTGGTCAACTGTACGAGTACTTGTCACGATCCATCGCGCCAGAGATTTTCGGTCATGTCGATGTCAAGAAGGCGCTTCTCCTCCAGCTTATCGGCGGTGTTACAAAGGAGGTCGGTGACGGTATGCGCATTCGTGGTGATATCAACGTTTGCTTGATGGGTGATCCTGGTGTAGCCAAGTCCCAATTGCTCAAGTACATCACCAAGGTTGCGCCTCGTGGTGTTTACACGACTGGTCGTGGTAGCAGTGGTGTAGGTCTGACTGCGGCTGTCATGCGCGACCCAGTGACAGACGAGATGGTTCTTGAAGGAGGTGCTCTTGTCTTGGCTGACAACGGCATGTGCTGCATTGATGAATTTGACAAGATGGACGACAGCGACCGAACAGCCATCCACGAAGTCATGGAGCAACAGACCATTTCCATCAGTAAGGCTGGTATCACGACCACCTTGAACGCCCGCACATCGATTCTTGCTGCTGCCAACCCGTTGTACGGCCGCTACAATCCTCGCCTGTCGCCCATTGAGAACATTAATCTTCCTGCCGCTCTCTTGTCTCGTTTCGACGTTCTCTTCCTGATCCTTGATACTCCTGCGCGAGACTCGGACGAAGAGCTCGCCCGCCACGTTACCCACGTTCATATGCACAACGCTCATCCCGAAGCCCCCGGAGGCATCATCTTTAGCCCTGCCGAAGTGCGACAATGGGTTGCCCGTGCTAGGTCTTATCGACCAACTGTGCCCAAGGAGGTCTCGGACTACATGGTAGGCGCCTACGTCCGCATGCGACAGCAACAGAAGCGCGATGACGGCAACAAAAAGGCCTTCACACATACTTCGCCGCGTACGCTTCTTGGTGTACTTCGTCTTGCCCAGGCTTTGGCACGTCTACGATTTGCCGAGCAGGTCATCTCCGAGGACGTCGACGAGGCTCTGCGTCTTACAGAGGTCAGCAAGGCCAGTCTGTACGCCGACGAGAACCGTAGGGATGACCACACACCCAGCAGTAAGATTTACCACCTCATCAAGTCTATGGAGGCTAGTGGTGCAGCTGCTGTTGGCGATGGTACCAGGGGTGAACTTGATCTCCGCAGAGTCAGGGAGCGAGTGTTGGCAAAGGGCTTCACTGCTGATCAGTTTGAGTCGGCTATTGATGAATACGCCATGCTCGATGTAAGTTTTCCTAGGCAAAACGTATTGCACCGTTTGCTAACATGCTGGAAAAGGTCTGGCAAACAACCGGAGAAGGCACACGACTTGTCTTCATCGAAGCTGGTGAGGACGACGAGGACATGGATGCCGACAATGATTTTTAGATTACGGGCGAGTGAGGAAAATGGTGGCAGTGGAAGTGGAAGTGGGAGTTTCTGGGTACGGCGTATGAAGGCGTTGGATATCCGAGCGACGCTTAGTGCATGTCTACTCTATTTGCAGCTACTTTTAAGTTGGCATATAGCTCACAATGAAGCCATGATTTTATCGCATGTGTAATTGTAACGTCTGAATGACTGTCCCGTGCAACAACTATGCTGTCACATGCCAAGGCACGCACCTGCAGGCAAGCATCATGGGTGCGTGAACCCTCGCGGGGTCGGTACCAAAAAGTGGGAGAGTTTCACGCAGCTACGATAGCATGTTTCCTCTAGCATTCTAATTTGCACGCTTCTCGAGTGAATTTCTTCCTCCCGAGCCTCGTCTCCGGTATTACCTTCTAAAAGAGGTTACCTCCAACTACGATTCTTGCGCCCGCGGTTAGTAAACGACGACGATAAGCTTGCGCCAGCTTCCGCTTTGCCTCTCCTCCACCCTCCAGCAGTCGCGCATGCACTAGATTTCGCCTTCAATCCCACATCGCAAACATGGCTCAGGGCGCAGCAAACAATTTTGCGCAGTTCATGGTGGTCGGACGTAGGTGCACCCCTCATTTCCGCTTCAGCCCACTCACGCGAGCCTCGATTCTGCGCACAAGGCAGCAGCTAACGAACACATAGCGACATGTTTCTTTCTCGGCATCCTCTTCGCGCAGCTCCCATATGACTACAATGTGCTATGGACTACGCCCATTGACCGCGCGTCCTACTTCGATATTCTAGAATCGCACATCAAGTTCCTCTATGCGTCTCCTCCCATCGTCTCGCGCATCCTCAATCTAGCCATCGGCACCGGCCTTCTCGGCTTCCTCATCAAGCTGTTCAAGCCCAACCAGGCCAACATGCTCTTCGACGGTGCATCTCTCGTCCTCTACATGGCTGGTATCACCGTCTACCTGACCAACATTGTCAAGGGATTCCGGGTCGTGACGGCCGGTATTTACGGAGAGATGGACAAGGCTGCCCCAGGAGAGATTAGCGAGGAAGACATGAGTGACTACATCTCGAGGGAAGACACGCTTAGGGTATTTGCGGCTAGTAACACTATTCTGGCACTTGTCCTCGTCGGTGTGCTGGTGCTGCAGGCGGGGCAGTGGTATGCTAAGAGGGCTGAAGAGAAGGAAATCCGGGAATTTGAGCGCATGGCTGAGGAGAAGAAGGGCGCGGGGAAGAAGAAGCAGTAAGCTCAAGACCGCTTCGGGAGAGTGAGCTTTTGGATAGAAAATTTCCACGCTGAAAAGGGTGGGCCAAGGTTGAGTAGGTCTTACCTGTTCTGTTTCCCTTTTATCATGCCTAATACCCGGAAGCCGTCAGCATCTTATGATCAATCTGGTGGAATTCATATAAGATAATCCTTGAATATGGTTAACGTAAGGCACAAAAGGATGCCAGGAAATATGTTTTTTAATTCCTAGTCACAGTTCTTCCCCAGTTGTTCTTCTTCCTTCCTTCCTTCCTTCCTTCCTTCCTTCCTTCCTTCCTTCCTTCCTTCCTTCCTTCCTTCCTTCCTTCCTTCCTTCCTTGTGTCATGATGACTGCACTGCACTGCGGTCCAAAGAGACTTGAGATGATTTTGGGGTGTAGGCTCGGCTTTGGTAATGCCTTCCCGTTTGTCACGGTACAACGAAACAACCATGCGGGACACTCTTGCTCTCGTCGCACGCGGCTCAATTGAAACCTCGTCAAACCACCAAATCGCAGCAAAGGAGCCCGTCAGAAGCATACTGGCGACTGTCGGTCGGGCTCACCTCACCAACTGAGCAGGCACGCCCCTAGCCTCTTTTCCCACTATCTGCAGCAGCTCAGTCCGAGATTCCGATTATTCAGCTCCGGTTCGTTTGGAAACTCGCAATCAAGAAGGCCATCTCAGTAATCATGACGAAGCGCAACAAGGTTGCTCGGCAACGCCGGCGCCAACAGAAGGAGGAGGCAGCTGCGAAGGCCCTCTTCCCAACAGTGACGACAGAGCGTCGATCTCGGTTCACGCCCAATGTGACGACAGGTCTGCTCAACCGTCAATTCGCAAGCATCACAGATACCTTGGCCAAAGCTAGTCGGCGTCGCGAAGAAGAACTGCAAGTCCGGAGAAGCATGTCTCTGAAGGCAGCATCTACAATGCATGCTACCACCTTTCGAAATGAGCTACCAGCCACCCACGAGTCTGACGATAGCGACATGGGGTTGAATCAAGGTCAGGAAGGTTTCGAAGACACTGCTAGTGATGGGCCGTCGGAGGCCACACTCACTGCGACAGTATCTGGTAAGCATCTTCACGGAAATCAGGAAAGCCGATTGAGCTAATTTGCATGCAGGGGATGCGGACGTACAGGTCTTCTTGCCCGGCGGCTACGACTCGGACGATGTGGACGATCCTCGAAAGATGCTTTCAGAGCTTGAGAAGGCAAAGAAATATCCCGACCGGAGTACTGAGGAAGAGAACGAAGACCGATATCTGGCACAATTGTTGGCTGAGATGGGGTCTTCGGCATCCCCTGTGAAGATGTCTCATATTGCAGACGATCCAAAGGAGATGCTGGAAGAAATTAACCAACTTTCTTCGACTGCGAAGCATCCAGGCAATCATCCAAATGATATTGACAGCCTCGACGATCCAAAAGTCATGCTTGCAGATATTGGGCGGATTAAGCAAGCTTCAGATCAAGAGCCTGTTGAAGATGATGACCTTGAAACCCTCCGTGGCAGATTGGCGACTATGCTACTATCTTCTAGCTTGCCGGCATTTGTTACTGGCGACGCAGATACAGCGAGCCAAACACAAACCCAGCCCGCAACAGTTAACACGCTTGAACCAGAGGTCATCCCGTACGTTCTGGCGCTTATGATGGAGCGCGGTGGTTACAGGTGGGAAGAGGTTGATGGCTGGTGCAAGTATCTGTTCAGCAGTGCCGCAGACGCCTATCGGGACAAACAAGAGAGTGAACAAATGGTCAAGAGCGAGAACGAAAAGCTCGATGCTACTATCGCATACGTTGAAGAGGAGGAAAAGAAGTACCGTGCAATCGATGAGAAGAAGAGTTTCCCATGTCGTCTTACCGTCTCCAACCTCGCTGCTGGTGTTGATGAAGAAGCCATCCGCATATTCTTCTCTGAGTACAAATGGGATATGTAAGTTTGTTCGTAGCTTTCCCGGGAGAGACCAGGCATTAACTCAGGTATACATAGGCGCGATATTATCATTCTGCCCGAACGCGGTCCAGTCAAGAGGACGCAGACAGCGTATATCGACATGTATTCTAGAAAGACTGCGGTCCGTGCATCCTTTGACACCGGAGGCATCTTTGGATTAGCGGTGAAGATCAAGTTGGCAGTGAAGTGATTGAAATGAGACGCTGGCTGATTGCATATAAGAGGTATGATTATGGGACGACGGTGTGTTGTAATCATTCCAGGTAGTATGCCTACTAAGTAGCCGGCCGGACCTGGTGGCCCAACTATTCCCAAACCCCAAGGCCACCAGCTCTGCTAGATAGCTTGCAATGAAACTCCATACAACTCCATAAAAGTTAATGCTTTGTTCAATTCACACACAGGCATCCTGAACACGTCATGTCTTCCTCCTTCACACCCCCTTATCCTCCTGCAACGCCTTCTCCAACAGACGATCCGCATTCAACTCCTTCTCTGCGCCCTCAATCACGCCCCTAAGTCCGTTTGCACAAGCCTCCAGCTGCGCCCTCTCTCCCTCATCAAGCTGAATCGGCATCGCCTTGACAATTCCCTTCCTTCCGACCACCGCCGGCATACTCAAGCAACAACCCAGCTCAGGTTGGTAAAACGACAAGGGGCGTACAGAGCGTGAGTCAAACAGGATGTACTTGCAGATACTCGCGGCGATGGCGCCGATGCCGTACGAGGTGCAGCCTTTCGCAGCGATGATGGAACCTGCGGCGCCGCGGGTTTGTTCTGAGATGCTGGCTTTGAGGGTGGGGTTTAGGGTTGAGGGAGGTAGGGCGAGGGTGAGTGGTGTTGTGCCGATTGTGGCAGAGGACCAGGCGATCTGTAGAGATTAGTATTATGCATGTTGTATAAAACGCAGTTGCCTGCTTTCTTGCTCCCTATTCTGGAGGAGACAGGGCAAGAGGTTAGCGGAGACTTACAAACTGACTATCCCCATGCTCCCCAAGCACATACGCATCAATACTACTCGGCGCAACCTCCGCCTCCTCGGCCAACAACCCCCTCAACCTCGCAGAATCCAAACTCGTCCCCGTACCCAACACCTGACTCTCAGGCAACCCACTTATCTTTCTCGCAAAATACGTCAGGATATCCACTGGATTGGCAACCAGCAGCAAGATGGTATGCGGACTAATCGGCGCCATGGCACTGAAGATGCTCTCGAGAATGTGCAGGTTGCGACTGAGAAGTGATAAGCGCGACTCGCCTGGTTTCTGCTTTGCGCCCGCTGTTATTACGACGATGTCGGCTCGGCCTGCGTCTGCGTGCGTTCCTGCGCGGATCTTGACACTGCTACCGCTGCGGTGCGTGGCGTCGGATAGGTCGCGGACTTGGGCTGTGAGGAGTGACTGCTTGGGGTCTACAAGGATGACTTCGGAACAGATGGGTTGCAGGATTAGGGTGTAGGCAAGTGTGGAGCCCACGTCGCCGCAGCCGAGGATGGCGATTGTGGTTTTGAGCTTGGGTTGAGTCATGGTGGTTTTCTTGGGGCGTGTTTGATTCTTTCTCTAGTTCTTGGATGATGTTGGTAGTAGGTAAGGCAGTTGGGTGACGGTGACACAAAGCAAGTGTGAGAGATGTTTTTGAGGTAAAGTTAAGACAGATAAGAAAAGGTAAAATAAGAAGCAGGGTGGGTAAAAATGTGATTTTATATACATTTCACGTGTCTAAGCTCACCTAGAGTCGCATGTTGTTGTACGCCGCCAAGAGCTAGGCACCCGAAATGTGGTGTGATGCTGCCCTGCAGAGTGGGGAGCTCAGCCACTTACCGTCCGCTTCATCATCCTGCGTACCATATTACGGAAGTCACGTTCTTTGAACAAACGATTCTGCTAGGCATATTTGCCAATGACGCTCAACGCCTTCATGTGCAAGATGAGAGTCGGGGGGTTCGGAACGGGTAAGTGCCGCTCTCGGCGTCTCGGTGTCCCGGTCAAGCGCACATTATAGAAGCCACAAAGTGCCATCTAGATCGATTTCTATTCATTTGCAAGATGTATATTGACGTGCAATAGAAGTCTATAACTCCCGGTGGTTTGCCCATTGGTTCTGTACCTCATCTTCCAATGGTACTATGGTCTTTTGTAGCTCCTTCGCTATCTTGTCAGCTTCTCCCCATACTCTGAGCAAGTTGCGTCCAGCAATCTTTGCTGCATCCTCGTCACTGATTCCCTGTCTCAATAACTCTGCGATAAGGTCGGGAAATTTGGATACATCCTCCAATCCCTCTGGCGTCTTCTCAATACCATCGTAATCCGTGCCAATGCCCACATGATCGTATCCAATTAACTCTCCAATGTGTCGGATATGTCTTACGACGTGTGACAAAGTGTTGTTTTCCGGAACAAACTCTGGGAAGGAATCGGGCGTCTGGGAGGCTTTGCAGGAAACAAAGTCGGGGTTGAAGTTGACCATGACGATAGAATTTCGCTCTTTGACCAGCTGGAGTACGTCGTCTGGTACATTGCGTGGATGGGGACAGATGGCATGAGCGGAGCTGTGGCTGAAGATTGGAGGTGCGAGACTGCCGTTCCAATTTCCGGACCCGTTGCCCACCAGAACGTCGCGCATGGTGTCTTGGCTCACATGAGCGAGATCGACTAGCATGCCAAGGCGGTTCATCTCTTTGACTAGATCACGGCCTGCTGGACTCAGACCGTTCCAGTATGGCTTCGCGATGTGGGAACTGAAGTCGGCGGCAGTCTCGACCGCGGCATCGGCATACTTGTTATGGCAGTTCCAGGTCAGTGTCGCGTAGCGTACTCCTAATTGATGGTAAAGACGAAGGTTGGAAATGGAGTTGCCGATTTGGTGAAGGCCCTCGATGATCACGGGAGCAATGAAGTCGCCCTTTTCGAAAGCTTTGATGGCATCTGCGCTGTTGCTCGATGGAGTGAAGTATTTAGGGAAGCTTTGGCCTAGGCGGTTGAAGAGGTCGAGTTGGCCGAGAGTGGCTTGGACGACTGACTGGTTAGCACTGAGACGTGCAAGAAGATATGTGGCCCAGCTTACTATCATGATACCTCTCGTCGGAGAAGTTCGTGCCATCACCCAAGGGACAGGGCCAGAAAGCACTCCAGAAAGCGCCGCCCTGCATTCCTTTCTGGAGTCGAGGAATATCAACGTGCTGTGCAAGCCCGCCATTCTCAAACTTCTCCGCGAAATCGCTGCCAGACTCGTTGTAAATGTGATTCTGATATTGACCTCGGATGAAGATCATCAGATCATTATGACCGTCTTGAGAAGATTAGTAGCGGTTCTAATGCAGACAGCTGACAAGGCTAACCAATGAGTGGGTTTTCCTTGAGTATCTTTACAGCCCTCTCTTCAACCGTCATATGCATCCCACAGCTGTGTTTCTTAGGCGTCGAAAACAGAGCTCGGATCTCTGAGGACCATATTACAAATGCGATAAGCAAGAGCACAATGTAGAAGATGACGTCGTCTACACCACACACACGTCGTCTTGGAGAACGACCACGCGGTGGAGTGGCATGTTTCTCGCTGATAGGAAGATCTCCCGACTTCTCCATGGCCGATGTCATTGCGCGAGGGAACAGAGATCAAGCATGAGACTTGGAGCGCGTTATCAACAAGGTACATGTCGGTCTTGGCGGAGAGGATGCGGCCGGACTTTAGCGGGTTTCGTCCGAGAGACACGCGACGCGAACTGCTGAAGACACATCAATTGCAAGGACAACGCCATCTATTGCAAACCCAAAGCCGGCCCAATTGCATAGCAAAACTCCGCAAACATGGCGATAATATCAGCAAACAACATGATTCGCAGCATATCGCTGTTTCATATCACTCTGGCAGTCGTTCTGCTCAAGAATCCCGCCTTAATAGCAAATCAAGGCATCATCCTCGTCCTTGGACAAGCGATGCATCTTGTATGTATTTTAATTACCACCAGACGATGCACATGTACATTGAACAAGTCCCTAATGCTCTCCAGCCGACACCCCGCGACTTCAATAAAGCCTCGGCGGCAACAGCCTTCCTGGCCATCGTCTTCGCATTTCTCGGCGTCAGCGACCTGGCCTCGCTCTCCCTCCACGAACAAATCTCCGATGAATACTGGGGGCTTCAAGCACCCGTGCGCCTGCTCTTTCTCTTCGTCCTCACCGCATACTCGTACACATTTAAAGAGGGTGGCATGTTTGATGCAAAGGGTGTGGATTACAGGACGAGCGCGGGCGCAAGCTTGAGCAACAGCTTCGTCTTTGCTTGGGGATTCTTTGAGGTTATGGCGTGGTTTTGGGTGTATACCTCCTTGAGGGAGGAGAGGACTGAGAAGGTGAAGATTGCAGCTGAGAAACAAGCTAGGGAGGACAAGCAGTTGTAGGGAAGTGATCAGATTCGCGAAATAAGGGAACACTTGAAGCTTTTGCTGGAGGCATTTATGGTAGTTTGTCAGGTACAAAACGCCTGGCTGGGTGTTTGAAAGCTGCAGAAAACGGGGTTTCATCTCTTGCGATGCTACCTTGTTGGCACAGTATCCCAGTCCATTCTGGGGAGAGGATGCTTCTGTGAGCAACGCATGACGCGCTTGGAGAAGCAGAAGCAGCCCACATGTAGTGAGTGTAGGTCCGGCCGACGCGAATTGGACCCGGTTCCCAATAAGAACACATTGAAATTGGGTAGACGGTGGACCAGGAGCTGCAGCACAAGTAGAGCTTCATCACAATATACGACATGTGAAACCCGATCGGAATTCGTCCATGCAATTACAACCACTTTGTCTGCACACGATGACTTTCGCTATCATTTGACCGTAAGCATTGGTAGTGTGACGTGCATGGATGCGTCGGGGTGATGGCGCATTCCGAGCGTTCGGGACCGCCCGTATCTCTAGGCCCGTAGGTCGCGACTCCACCATTCGCCATCGCGTTTCCCCCACTCTCGCAAACACGACGCTCACACTGGGACAAATGGTTTTCTTCCTGAAATCGGCTCATCTTCCATGTACTCCAGGCGACTACGGGTGAATCAAGCTATTGGCCATATTCTAGAAAACACGTCAGATATCATGGAGGAGGCTGAATGCATCACTTACAACCACACCATCGAGGAGCTTCGCGCCAAGGAGTATCCTGTGCTGCAGGGTAGGTCGGCGCCAGTTTGCTCATGTGGAAGATGCTCACACCAACAGATACCACCTATCTCGATCATGCGGGCACTACCCTTTACTCCAAGTCCTTGATCGAGCGCTTCTCGGCCGACATGATGGCGAACCTCTACGGCAACCCTCACTCCGCCTCCAACGCTTCCCAACTGACCACACGACGTATCGAAGATGTACGACTACGTCTCTTACAAATGTTCAACGCCGATCCACAAGAATTTGACGTGGTCTTCGTCGCCAACGCCACCGCTGGGATAAAGCTAGTCATGGATGCATTCCGCGACCAGGACCAAGGATTCTGGTATGGCTACCACCGAGATGCGCATACAAGTTTGATAGGTGTACGCGAAGCAGCGAGCAAGCATAGGTGCTTTTCTTCGGATGCTGAGGTCACTGAATGGATCCATGTTGAAGAAAGCGATGCTGGTTCTCCACAGCTCTTTGCATACCCAGCGCAATCCAACATGAACGGGCGTCGCCTACCCTTGGATTGGCCACACCGCATTCGCAACAACAAGCAGAATGCCATCTATACCCTGTTAGATGCTGCAGCGTTGGTCTCAACATCCGCACTCGACCTTGGGAATCCGGATGAGGCCCCCGACTTTACGGTACTGAGCTTGTACAAGATGTTCGGCTTTCCGGACCTTGGCGCTCTGATTGTTAGGCAAGCATCAGCATCGGTGTTCGACAAACGACGCTACTTTGGTGGTGGCACTGTCGAAATGGTTGTATGCTTGAAAGAGCAATGGCACGCGAAGAAAGCAGATTCACTCCACGAAAGGCTAGAAGACGGCACTTTGCCAATCCATAGTATCATGGCACTCGACAGCGCCATGGCTGTGCATCAGGAACTTTACACTTCATTGGATAGCATATCGAAGCACACTACCTTTCTTGCCCAAAGGCTGCACGATGGTCTTTTGTCATTACGGCACGGAAACGGCGATGAAGTCTGCTACGTCTACAAGGATCCTGCGTCCACGTATGGAGACTCGCTTACTCAAGGCCCAGTCGTTGCATTCAATCTTCGCAACCAATGTGGTGGCTGGGTGAGCAACGCAGAAGTGGAGAAATTGGCTGCAATCAAGAACATCCAGCTCCGAACGGGCGGGCTTTGCAATCCTGGTGGTGTTGCGTCGTCGCTAGGATTGGCGCCTTGGGAGATGCGAGAGAACTTTTCGGCTGGGCAACGGTGTGGTAACGATAACGATATCATCCGTGCGAAACCTACGGGCATGATACGTGTCAGCTTCGGAGCAATGAGTGCCCTATCGGATGTAGAGTGCTTCATTTCATTCCTACGCGAGTTTTTCGTCCAGAAAAGCCCACGGTTGGAGGCGTCCCCAATGTCGGTTGTTGACGTCGAGCCACCAACGCAAAGCCGCCTGCACGTAGAGAGTCTTTCCGTCTATCCTATTAAAAGCTGTGCGAGGTTCAGCGTACCGCCAGGTAGAGCATGGGAGGTGCGCCCAGAGGGTCTTGCGTGGGATCGTGAATGGTGTCTTGTCCATCAAGGAACGGGAGCCGCCCTGAGTCAAAAGCGCTACCCAAAGATGGCCCTCATACGCCCTAGCATCGACCTTGAGAAGGGCCTGCTACGCGTAACTTTGGCAGGTGCATTACATGACGCAGCTACTACACACGAGATTACTGTCCCTCTTTCGGCAGATCCACGCCTGTTTACAGAAGAATCCATGTATAAAGACGCCAGTACTAAAGTATGCGGAGATTCCATCAAAGCGCGGACCTATAGGTCGAGCGCCGTATCAACCTTCTTTACACAGGCTCTGGGAGTACCTTGTCATCTCGCGCGCTTCCCTACTGTTAGCAATGGAAATGGCGTATCGAGGCACTCGAAAGCGCATCTGCAAAAATACCAAAGAGCGGGCGCTATGCGGGTGCCCGGCGCTTTCCCAGAAACGGTTCCAGTCACGCCTGGCGCGTGCGTTTCGAAGCCTATCCTACTGGCAAATGAGAGCCCCATCCTTACTATATCACGATCGAGCCTCAACCGTCTAAATGAATTGATCAAAGCAGAGGGCGGTAAAGCGGCGCAAGCAGAGGTGTTCAGAGCCAACATTGTGGTTGCGGAGAACCCAGCATACCCGCCTGGGCTTGAGGACCCATATGCGGAAGACGACTGGCGGTACCTTCAGATTGGTCACCAGTACTTTGAAATGCTGGGAGCTTGTCGAAGGTGTCAAATGGTTTGCATCGATCAGCAAACCGCTGAACGCAACCAGGAACCATTCGTAACACTTTCCAAAACACGTCGATTTGATGGCCGTGTTTACTTTGGAGAGCATACATGCCATTTATCATGGAACGGTGTGTCATCGCCTCTTAGGCAGAACCCCACCATTACGGTCGGCGATTCCGTAAGCCCTATTAGAGAGGATGAGGTACACCAGGACAGTCACCTGCAGTCACTGGTAGATTAGACCTTCCTAGGGCCTGCTGATTCCTTCGTTGGAAGGCGGCATGGCGGAACTTGGGCCGCCTTGTCAGTGTCTAGAGCCCAGCCACGGTGCTTTTCGCTCTTAGGCCATGCGGTCGGAGCATTCGCGCGTGGCTTCATCTTGCATGTCGCTAGACGTGGTCATTGGTCGACGGGCTATGCACAGTGTAACAGAGGATAGGCGGGCGGATCGCTGAATACCTAAACATGAAGCAGCCGAAAAAGTGATTTGGGCAACGTGATAGGCAACACAGGACTCACGGAAAGGGTCATGTGTAAGCGCTGGTCGTGATGTTTCAACGGCGAACCAGAGTCAGGTGTCTGGTACGTAAAATAGGTGGCAGAAGGACAGAGACAAGGTATCAGATGGAAGCGCGCGCATTCTCCTTAGCAACGTAGAGATACACAGCGGCTGCAGGCAAGACATAAAATCGTCTAACGCTCCCACGAGATGAGACGCACAGCTTGCACACAGCTCAATTCTATTTCCAGCAACATCCGTTCCTGAAGAACATTCACTTACTTGCTACTTTGCCATCTTCTGACGCCAACGTCTCATCAGCTCGTCTCAGATTTCCATACTCTGCACCAGCTATACTATTAGGTCGCCACGTTCAGCTTCAGATTACGAGCCTGCTTCCCGCACATCCACACCCACTATCACACATCCGAAAGCTACCCGACGAATCAAGCGTCGCTTCAGGCCGGTCGAAGTCTCGAGACCTGCAGGGGCCGAAGAGACCGCACATTTTGTTTCAGCGCTGCTCAGCGAATCGAATCCCGGTGGAGGTGTTCGCCAGTGCACGGGGCCTGCATATCCTAGTCCTCGGCGCTTAGGAAACGCTGGGACTCTTCGCGCCCAAAAATAAACCGACACGACCCATAGAGCGGCCAACAACAACAGCGCATCCGCGTCGAGCTAGTGTCATCGTACATACAATAAACACAGTCACCCCCAGGCGCCAAAAGGTACCTGTCTGCCTGCCTCGCTCTCCAACTTTTCCACTTTACTGTGGAAGAAGGCATAGCACAGCCCGCCCTTTGAGCAGCAATACCAACAAGCATCCCAGTCACTCGTTCAAGATCAGATCACGGTATACCTCAACGCCATGGCTGCCACCGACTCCAAACCTACGCTGGCTACGCTCAAGACCCCCATGTCTGCCACCTATCCATCAGAACTCAGATCGCCCATGGTTACTTCTGCAACCACCCCCATCTTTGCCAACATCAAGCGGGAAGACTCTGACCTCAAGACACCCATCACACCACCAACGGCCTACCTGGAATTCCTGAAGAACTTGTCGCCTGTCCTCTCGAGTCCAATGTCTACTGGTACTAGTTCCAAATTCGTCTTCGGGGACAGCCGCCCCACTTCAGTCACATCATCGGCCTCCAGCGCGTCATTCACATCCACATCAGCTCCGGCAGAAAAGGACTCGCCTGCAACATCAAGATCCAGCAGCTGCAGTAGGTGCGACATTTCCAAGGAAGAAGCAAAGGACCCCAAGGAGCCCCCAATGTCTGCACCTCCAACCAAACTCCAGACAGTCACTATCCCCCCTCCATCACCCTTCACAAGGCCACATTCAGCACGGACACCCCGCCTTTACATCCCCCAATCACCATACTCGCCTGCTGCGGTAAGGTCGCCAGCAAGCGCAAAGTCTATCCAATCACCATTTTCTGCAGTCTCGTCACCCAAGACGTGGGATGCAGATAAGAAGAATGGTCGATCAAGGCGCGTCAGCGTGCGCGAAGTTGTGACGAGGACAGTGACATACAGTCGCACGCCAGTCGATGCAAAAGCGCCGCAATTCCCACAAATTGACCCCGCACCCCGCGGAAAGAGGAGGAAGGTTGAGTAGAGATGCGTCGCTGTCACACAAGCCCACAGCTTCTGCAATGCCTGCTCGGACATGGGTGGTTGCGCAACCGCTCGTGCCACTCCATGATGCTCCAAACTTTGTAATGGCGCCCACTCGACGGCGCCTAATTTCTATTCGTCGAAACAACAACCGTCTTCATTATACACGACTTACACCAATCACCCGGCTGTTCAATTAATTCTCGGGTCCAGGCGATCCGAATCGCAAACATTACTTTCAAATCATCGCACCTCACCACATCACACACCACATCACACACTACATCATCGCCGATCCCCTCCAACGCTATCATCACTACCCTTTTTTTTTCCTTTGTTTACTATTCCTCATCAATAGAGAAACGACGTTACGGCCCACGTCCTTCTCTCACGACCCATTCACGGCGGAAAACATTGACATTCGGCGTTGGGATCTTTATTACCATTACCACATTTCTAGCGGGATACCACTAAGTAGCGAGGCGGCGATTGCGCCGGCGCATTTTGGTGTTTCAATTGGCTGATCGAGGGAGCAAGAGAGAATATTGATTACCTTTTCGACTTACCTGAAAGATGAGCGAACAAAGGGAAGCGCGCGCGCTCGCGCAGATTTACTGCTGGCACGTGGAGACGATAATGTGCTGGGCGGCAAGATCTTGCAGGCAGCTTTGTATTGGCTGCGACGAGGGCGGGGGAGCGGTAAATCTGCCCCTGGTCGGCGCGTATGGAGGCTAGCGGGGTCAGATGAGTGGCTCATACTTGATCGCTTGCTCCGAGATGCAAACGGGCTAGGTAGAAGAAAGGAAGGAAAGAGACAGAGAGCAGAGAGCTGAGAGCAGAACAATGGATATGATACCTATTCAAACCCATGTTTTCGATGTGATTGATCGTGATTGAGTTTCAACTTGATTGGCCATAATCACCAAACATAGGACGCTGGTAAACCCTATACTACCCAAGATCCCTACACATAATAACGGTTTACACCGCCCCTCGCCCAAGCCGAGAAATCGCGATACACATTTTTGTTTAGTTTCCGCCCGGTCAGGAGATGATCTCTTTGTTGATTGCCTGCTGAACTGGCGCTGCAGATTAGACCGCCATGTGACCGCATTTCCAATCCACCTACTTTACCTGCCTACCCGCCCGTAACAAGCCAACATTTCCCCAGATAATGCAAGGCAATCTATATGCGCTTAGGCGAGCCAATCAGCTCCACGCTGCGATGGCACTATATCCCACTTCTCTCTCTTTTTTTCTTCTGCAAATACTTGGTGCTCTCCCATCACTTGGAGCAACAAGTCATCAGGCCCCCTGCTCTTGACCTCCACTTTCGCCTGCCTGCCTGCCTGCCTGCCTGCCTGCCTGACTTGCAAGTTGCGTCATTGTCGTGTCGTGTCATGTTGCGTTGCGTTGTGATATGAATAATCCTTTACCTCGGTTCGGCTGTCCCACGCGTGTAGCAGACTGAGCAAGCATGCATTCCCACATTTCCGCCCAAAGTAACCCACGGCATTCACCGCGCCGCATACTGCCAAACAGCAGAAAAAGGGCGTAAAAGACACGTGTCCGAGCGCCAACAGTTAAGGTTTCCAACGCTGCGTAACCTTCCCGCTTCCTTATCCTGCTGCTGGGGACGAAAGCTGGTCTGGCCAATTAGAGAGCGAAAGAGGCATGGCGCAGGGATGACGGGGTGGAGGTGGGCGCTTAACCAGGGCTGTGGAGACGGGTGGCGCTAGGGGAGTTTGGCTTTGGCTTGGTTTGGGTAAGGTAGGGTCATGTGCTTTGGGAATCTGGTTTCATGGATTGCGGATAGGTGTAGTTGAAAAAGGAGGGGATTTGTGTCAGTCGTTTAGAATTTAAGAGGGCTGTTGTGTGTATGATTGAGATTTGTTGGTGTACGCTGCGACGAGGTTTCCTCAGTCTAGCAAAAGCATACACCTTGTAGGTAGTCATCTACACAATCCATCCATACATCCATCGCAAAACCACGCCATGATCCAAAACTACGTAATCAACCGCCCGTCGCCGCTCTTCTTTGTAATGCGGAGTAATCCGAACGACCCAATGCTACACGCTAACCATCATCTCCAATTAACATCCCACTTCACACCTCATCATACCTTATTAACGCCCCCGAAAAAACAATAAACCCACTCAAACCCGTCTCCCCGTCGCTCGCCTCATACGATCAAGAAAAATCCACCATGGAAGTAGTGCGTGATGTCGTTTGTTTATTGCGCCGAGAGTAGCACCGAACTCAACCTGCACGAGAGCGAGAAAGAGACAAAAACATACGCGCGGCGGCACACTCGCTTCGGGCACTCTCCATTGGGCTAAAAAGCCATAGCGAGACTCCATTATCTCTTGGTGGCGTGTCATTGCGGTGTGAATTATTGTATGTACGAGTTAAGGTAGCGGTAGGTTTGTATTGTGTCTGCGCCGCATTCCATGGTGCCGGAACTAGACAGCCGCGTCTCTTCTGGCGAAGAATCAGGAAAGCGGCGGTGGCGGCGGCGGTGCAGGGCGTCTGTTCGCGCTTACTCTGACATATTGGCCTCGTTAAAGGATGAGAAAGGATGAAGGAATACGGACTGTGCCGCTCAGCTTGATCGGTGTACTTGGGGTTCTTGCCTTGTTATGACATGGCGCAGCAGCGGCGGCAGCGGCACAGAGTCAGAAAGAGGAAGGGCGGGCTGTTAGACGCGCGATCATTTTTGTCGCACTTTTTTGGTGTCCCGGTATGCTGGATGTGACGATGTGCGGGGTGTTGTGTCTGGGTCTGGGTCTGGGTCGCGGTTTGAGGCACAATTTCTTCGCCATCATCGCGTGAAGGGAAAAAGACAAAACGAGAAGGGGAAGAGGCAAGGCCTAGATTTTTAAGACGTGATCTATCAATGCCGCATGACTTCTTCTCGTCCTTCGTCTTCTTTAGCACATCTCCGTACTCGACTTCAGACGGAGTAGAACACCGCAAGTACTCCATCAACCCGTCCCGTGCACTTTCCATATTCTTACAAACTCCCGCTTTGCTGCTTCTGCATTTGAAACAGCCAACCCCGTGACCCCTAGATCCTGTGAGTCAACAACGAAGGAGCGGGCCAAGGGCCATCATCTCATGTAAGTCCGTCACACATGTGAAAGAGAAAAAAAGGTACAAGGGCGGAAAGCCTAACGCATAGCGGCAAGCAATCTGCTAGAGAGCGATAGGTTGCGTAAAGGGGAAAGGGAGATCTCTCCAGCGACACTGAGTGGTGTGCTGTGCCGCGTTGATGCAGAAGGAAATGGAAGCTTTGACCGGTGTTACACGGGATGGGAAAGAGCAGGAGTGGGGGACGTATATATCTTTGTAGTGAGAGTTGGAAGGGATGAGTGAGGATAGTGTGATGTGATGTGAAGTCAAGAAACTAGTCATCTTCTTATGAGCGTCTTTTAGCATCTAGATAAGATGCCCGGCAGCGAGATAGCAATTCATGTTTTCCCTTCCCACCCATTCACGAATGATGCAATCTTTCCCTTACCGAAAAGTATAAAATATACTGCACCGATGTCTGTACTCTCTCCCTAGTTTCCCTCTCGGACTAGCGGAAGCCTGTATTATACGCGGAACAGGATCTGGAATATGTGCATGCGACTCATTGGAGTGCATAGTAATCGGGTACGTACCACTGGGCCGGAGGTATTAGATCGAGAGCACATTCCACACCCCTTGCTTGCTCGCGTGTGCTGTATCTTGCATATATGCATGTGAAAACAAGGGAGTGGGTGATCGTTTTGCCGAATTGACAATGGTCGTCTCAGGTTGAGATGGATGGGAGGGGTGCAAGGGGTGCTGATGTCGGCAGTTGGAGAAACCCTTTCTCATCAAGAAAAGGGAAGCGGAATTGCGGGTTGAGACTTCAGGTGGGAATTGAGCAACAACCCTCATTTTATGTTGTAAAATTATTTTGAAGCATTAGTGAAAGATTCAATTGCTGTACTAGATCGTCAGTCAAAATCTACTCCACCCACCTAGCAGCATCAGATCATCTATCACGCACAACTAAGATCCCAAATGTCCCCTAAGTGTCTCCAGAATCCCGGCAACAACCTTCTCGTTCTTGCCCTCTTGCCTCTTGCCCTCCCTCGTAGCAACCTTCTCCAGTTGTTTCGCGACATCCTTGTTTTCATCCATCTTCCAATACGCCTCGCCACGCTCCACAAACCTCACAAAAGCTTCGAGCACGATTTCTTTGCCTTCCCAACTCTTTCCGCTAAGCCCTTTGTCCAATACAGGCCAGATGACCTTTGCGTTTACTGGCTCAATCTTCTCACTACCCACCGCATTTGTAATCTGCAGCACGACATCAGCAACCGTCTTGGCGGCCGTATGCTTAATGGCCCATTGCCTGCTTTCCAAATGCGTTTCGGCGAGAGAGAGAATCTCTTTCAGGTAGAGAGACACTGCACGTGGGCCTGCGACGTGGTCATCCCAGGTTTCACTGAAGCTCTTTCGGACTTGCTCTTCGGAGTCGTGTTTAGCCAAAAAGACAAAAGGTAAGAATTCTGCGGCGAAGGAGTTGAAACGATCGGTTGCATGGGAACTGATGGCGCGCATGATATCCGCGGCCAGTAGGCGATTTCTGTCACTGTTCTCTTCTGACTCGAAGTAGAGCTTGTTGACGAAAGCGAAGGTCGAAAGGACTTGCTTGTCAGATGCCAGTCGCGCGAGATAGCCTGCTGCGGCAGCATAGGAAGAGCTAACTGTCTCATTGCGATCGTGGATTTGCTTTTGGATCAGCTTGAGGAAGCCATCGGCGTAGGGGCTGAACAAGAAGCGATGGCGGGTGGCGAGTGTGACGAGGACTCGTGAACATCCAACCTTTGATGGTAGACCGACTGCGTTCTTCATTGCAGCTTCGATGCGCGGAACAAGTAATGCCATGGTATCCCCGTCTGCGAGGTCGAGACAGCGTTCCACCGACTCTGTTAATGGTGACTGACGCACGCTTGCGAGACGCATGTCGTCGATCTTTTGCTCGGTGAGGTTGTATTTGCTGGCGTTGAGATGTACGTAATTGACTGCTTCCGGCTCCAAACTGCTGAGCAGGCCGAGTAGGCGCTCAACCAATTGAGGAACGTGTGGATTGAGCGTCTTTGCATTGCTCTTTTTCACAATCTGGAGCAGCGTGTGTACGGAGAAGAGACGGACTTCTTCGGCCGATGATTCCAGTCCAGAGGTAGAGAATAGAAAGGGAATAACGCGCTCGAGCTGGACCGTCGCAGACTTGAGTGAAGAATCTCCGGCTTCCAGAGAGCGAGTCAATATGCCTGTGAGGACACGAGCGAGGGATGCCGCCGCAGCGCGAACCGTTTCTTTGATGTCGTCCAGAACCTTGAAGGTCTTACCCCAGATGGCATCTAGATATTTTTCGTACTGGCATATGCTGTTAGCTCGCTCGTCATAACGAATGTGCTTGCTTACTTTTTCGATGCTACGTCCTTGAACGAGGTCTGCGATGGCAGCACAGGAGGCCTGGCGAACTCGCCACTCTTTCGTCAAAATGCTGATAAGGAGATCATCCATGATCGCATCGAAGTGTTTGTCTATAGTCGCCGAAGAGTCCTTGACGAGGGCATTCCAGATATCGTTCATCGAGCGTTGCACATTGGTATTAGGATCAAACCTATAACGATAAAGCTTCGGGTAGAGCTTGGGGTTCTCTGCGAGGTAACCGTCTACACTCGAGTCTGAAAAGATGTTGCTTAGTCCAAATCGACCAAATGCCGCTCTGCTGGACCAGATCGAGTTGTTGGAAGCCATGGACATGAAGCGATAGACCAAACTTGAGTCTCCGACCTCGGCTGCCAAGTTCAAGATGTCTTTATACGTCGTAATCGAGCCGTCACCAGTGGGTAGTGCTCCAGGCTCGAAAAGCTGCGTATCATCAGTGACCGTACCCGCCATCTTGGACTTGTTATCTGAAAAGGAGCCAACCAAATCGCGGACAAGATCGTCCTTGAGCTGTCGGTCTCCCTTCTCATAGACGAGACCAAGACCTCGTGACGCCGCTTCTTGCACAACTTCGTCGCGATCCGAGAGACAGCTCTTGAAAGCCACTTGGCATTGACCAAGATAGCCTTGCATCTCAGATTTGTGACCGCAGTACTGAAGTAAGCAAAGCAACCAGATGACCGAGGCTTTCTTCAAAGACGGCTTTGTCTGCACACAACCCTTCAACGTCTTTTCCAGAACCGTACCAAGTGTCTTCTCACGCTTTGGCCCGGATGGAGTTTTGAGTGGTGCGTCCCAGGGCTCTTGCGGCTGGTCCGGGTGCAGGACGTCTAGCTCGGCTGTCAAAGCTTTTGAGTCCCAGCCGCTCGCAAAACAACTTAAAGCCTCACCGACCGAGAATTGAACCTCTGGTTGACGTACTTCATGAAGTTCATGTAGTTTATCTCCGATCGCTTTGTAGTCAGATGCATCTTCAGAGCCTGATTCACTTTCCTCGGTGATCATCGATAGATGACCCAACGCCAATATCGCACTTGTTGTGCCAGTCTTAGCAGAGTCATATATTTGCTTGGCGATATCTTCGACCTTTGCATATTTGGAAAGTAGCGAAGGCGTGATGACGTAGAACAGACTAAGCTGACCAATGCACGAAAAGGTTGCATTCTTGAGTGTGGTATCGCGCGCCTCCTGCATGATTGCGACCAAGGACACCACGAGCTGGTGAATGGAATGATCATCAGTAATCGCTGCTGGTGCAATACTACCCGTCCAGAACGCCCTGCTGTAATAGTAACCGAGTGCAAGGATTATGCCACTGATCTGGTTGATATCAGCGCCGATAGCGGTTTTCCACGTGTTCAGCTTTTCGAAGAAAGCGACTTGAGCACTTTGCAGTGCATCCTGGTCGACAGTCTCATGCGAAGCCAGTAGGCCATATGCATGGGCAGCAGCAAGACGCCGTGCAGGGTTGTTGGATACGATGGATCGCTGTAAGTCGCGGAAGTCTTGAACAACCTTCGCCTTTACCCAGTGACGTTGTGGCAGCAAAGATAACATTCGCACAAAAGTGGTGCCAATATCCCCAATATCACTAACGTCTTCTCGTGTAAGTCTGTCGAAGCTGGCGCGCAAGATCACCGCAAGAGAGCGAGCATGGGAGTCGTTTGCAGCGTACGCGCGGAAGGCTTGCCGAGCTTGCATATCTGTAGTCATCTGAGTATCGAGCTTCCTTTCCCAGTCTTCTGGTATGTCTTCGCCCATTCCCTTCTCGACTAAAGCGGATCGCATAGCGACGCTGGAGCAAAAGCTAATGACAGTCGGAAGCGCACCGGGAAATTGCTCGTAGAAGTATCGGGTCTGAACAAGAACATCTTCCGAAGTGTCAATATCCATTGCGTCCTCGTCTTGTCCTTGCTGAACGATGATGAAGTTGACGAGCTTATCGAAGTCGGGGAAGACTAGCGTAGTCTGCTCACGTTCACCGGGCGGCGTGTTGGACATCCTGAACCAATACGGATCAAGACCTCGCCGCCCTTCTTCGACTACTTCGTGTCGCTCAGCTGACCCCCCGCTAACGGCTAGGATGTCTATCCAGCGCGCTAGCACATCGTCATATGGTAGGCAACGGTTGGCAAAACGGGTAGCAACATAGCGAGTACTTCGGGTGAAGCGGTCCGAAGCTGGCGTATTGTGTTGGTCTACGGATGCATATCGGAGGAGTATTTGTCTAAACCTGGGCATGACAGAGGCATCGAATGGTTTAGAGAATGCACTCAGCACTGAGGAAAGGGCTTCCTCTATGCTGACGGCCACATCTTTGCCGGCCGAGTCTTCGCGTAACGAGCGGAACAAAAACTCCAGCAGGTCAAGCGAGGGCTCCAGCAGTATCTTTTCCGGGGCAGCTTTGGCCAGGAGGCCAATGGTCTCATAGCCGTAGCCTCGCAGCTCCATATCCTGGTCGCGATCCGGTGTTGGCCAGCCTTGGTCCTGGATGAAGGCTCGCAGATTTCCCACGAGGCTCTCGGCAACCTGCGAGAGATCAGACGCTGTCCCACGTCGAGCAACGAAATTGACAAGGGAGAAGATAGCGGAGCGAAATTTTGAAGCCTCCCTTCCTGCTGTCTTATTTGTCGCGTTCAACTCTGGCGAGAGAAGTCCTTCCTCAACTATTCTCGCTATCTGTCGCGGATACTCTGTGCACTTGACCGACTTGGACAGTACATTTAACACCCTGATTTGCAGCGGGGTCTTCACAGGCAACGCCCCACTAGGCGAACTTGAGCCAAAGTACAGTTCAAATAACGTCTCCACGACATCCGATTGTTCAAGGTCTTTGGAGAGTAAAACGCGTTTCAGCGTATCTTCACCGACCTCTGATATCCGAGAGTTGGTATCAGCAGATGCGAAAAGCGCGGGTAGAAACTTTTCATCGTCGTTGAACAAACCGCTCGCCATGAAGCGGGTGACCAAGGCTTTTGATTCGGCCAAATTTAGACCTGCATCTGCGCTGGGATCCCAGGCATCAGGTTTGCCTTGAAGCGTCATGAACTTGTACTCCTCTGAAGATAGGCCAGGACATCGTAATAAAGCTGTATCTTGTGGGGTACTCGGCCGAACAATGGTCAACAAGAGCAATCTGCCGAACCACTTGGAAAGGAAAGCCGCGTCGTCATCGGACAAACCTAATGTGATCCTGAGCTCATCGTCTTCTTTACTACCACGAAGAGGTAGCTTGAATAGAACCAAAAGTCGTAGGATGAGATGGAACAGCTGTGACGCATGCTGCTCCGATGTCTCATAATCTTTCGCGATGCCCTGGAGGAGGATGGGAAGAAGTTCTAGTCGCTCAGCTACTGTTAGACGCGATATGCCCTGCTGGATATAGAGGATGTCGAAATGCCGGATAAGAGAAACATTGGCATTCTCCTTGTACTGCTTCAAAAGAGCGCTGACTGGAAGTTTGACGTCTCTATTGAAACGAATCAGTTTATTGGCTTAGATGATTGCCACAAACAAGAGATGCCTACTGTGATTTGATGCGCGTATTGATATGCTGGCAGATGGAGATGACCTAGGAAACCCGCCATCAGCGGCGATCAGAAGAGAATGAGGCTAAGAAGTCTGCCATTCATTGATACCTTACCTTGTTTCGTACAGCAGGGCTGTCGGAACCGAGTTTGAGTAGTAGCGGTGAAAGATAGGTTTTGAGCAAGTCCTCGAGCTTTTTGTCTGAGCTCGCGAGCGCTATGCGCATCTCGACCTTGCCCACCAGGGATAGTTCCTTGGCCTCGGGGCTCTGTTCCGACGCCATGTTGAAGGTAGTTGATATGTGGTGGTGATGGTAACGGTGTTGGTGATGGCGACGACGCTCCGCAAGCAAGCAAATGATGGACTTGTAGTACGGTCTACAGGCAGACGTGGATGGCGTGGCCCGTCAGCAGGCGAAGGGTAGGGCGAAGTGACCGGACAAATGCGGAGATAACAGTATTCAGTCTGCTTAGAAAGGCGCCTTTGGAGGCTCCTTGGTCGGCGATTGCCACATGTCGTGTGTCGGACATTCACTTGTGAGGCGACAGGGATTCGCCGCACGGGTACCCTAATGACGCAGTCGCAACTGCCTGCAACAATCGCAGCGCGTCTTCGACGTGATTCCGCCAACGTCGACGTGTGCTGTACCTGACTCCCTCCTACAAACCCATCCGGAGTAGCAATTCGCCTCTCTCTCTCATACACCGCCCAACTCCTCTTTTCTGCGCCATTTCCGTGTGTACCAGCCAACAGCGCGCACCCGCGTCTGTCACAAGCCGTCACAGCACCCCCTGCAGTCACATTGCCGCTCACAACGCCAAAGCATCGCACTGTGTGATACATTCACCGCTACAGATCCTTCATTTCACCTGGCTTCTCTACTGTCGGTACTCTTGTTTGCACATGTAGTGTGAAATTATTACACAGGGTTGATGAGTACATAACCTGCCCCACCACGGTTCTACTTGGACCGCAATCGCAACCGCAACCGCCACACAGATTTCTTGAACCACCCTCATCCGCACGACTATTCCCCACGACCCAAACACGCCCCCCGGAATAGCTCTCCGCGACCACAAAGGCTTCCGCTTCCTGCGCCGAAAGCTCAGGCATACGCCATATCCTCCCAGCACCTCGCAGTACGCCCCAAACCGACCATCGACACACAAACACTCGCCCAAGATGGATGAAGAATCTGTGCTCAACTTCTGCAGCATCACGTCGTGCGACCCTGACAAGGCCACGCAGTATCTGCGCCTGACGGATGGCAACTTTGAGCAGGCCATACAACTCTTCTTCGACGCCCCCGGCCTCGACTTCGCTCCCTCCGCGCCCTCACAGCCCGTCCCGGCCGCCTCTGCCCAGAATCCCATAAATGTCGACTCAGATGACGAGATGGAGTTCGATGCTGCGCCACAAGGCACGACTCCGCCCGCACGCGCCCAACCCGGCGTCGAGGACGATGAAGCCATGGCGCGGCGACTACAAGAGGAAATGTACGGTGGCAGTGGCCCCGGTGGAGCGGGCGCCGAAGACGAGGTTCGCGCGCCCATGCAGCGGACGACAGAAACACTAGTCGGCCCAGGCTCCAACTGGGGGCCTGCCGACGATGAGGAAGACATAGACGCCATGGTTCAAGAGCAGCTGGCTCGTCGGCGGACAGGTATGCCCTACACCTCATATATCCAATTTCCTGAGTTTGCTGACCCAATTGAAGCCGGCCGCGCGGGCATCTTCAACCAACACACAACCCACCCCAACGTTTGGGACAACACGACGGATTCGAGCACTCGACGACGCGAGCTTGCAACGGCGACGGGCGGCGCTTCCGAGCAGTCTTCTAAGATGAACATGCTCGCCGAGCTATTCCGTCCACCATTCGAAATCATGTATCAGGGATCGTGGGAGAAGGCACGAGACATGGGCAAGGACGAAGAGAAGTGGCTGCTTGTCAACATCCAAGACCCAGCCATCTTTGACTGCCAGCGTCTCAACAGGGATATCTGGAAGAACGACGACATCAAGGCGACCGTCCGAGAGAACTTCATCTTCTTACAGTACGCCAAGGACGACCAGCGTGGGCAACAGTACATGAACTACTACTTTCACGCTCGCGACAGTTCAGATGCCTACCCACACATTGCCATCGTCGACCCCCGAACGGGAGAGCAGGTCAAGGTCTGGTCAGGCCCACCGATACCCGAGCCAGTGGAATTCCACGCCCAACTCCACGAGTTCCTCGACCGCTACAGCCTGAACGTAAATGCAAAGAACCCTGTGGCGAAGCGGAAGTCGGAGTCGAAGAAGAAGGATGTCGGTCGCATGACTGAGGAGGAGATGTTGGAAATGGCTCTACAAAACAGCATGGAGAATGGCAAGGGCCCCCAGGACGACGACCCGGACGCGCTCACCAAGTCGACCGATAACATCAAGGGCAAGGGGAAAGCAGAGGAGGCCGCGCCAGAACCAGAGCCCGAGGCCGCACCCTCAAATCCAGCTTTCGCCGCCATCTCCGCACATGCTCCTCATACTGAGCCGACCGTCACCGATCCTAAGGTTACGACTCGGATACAGTTCCGAGGCCCGTCAGGACGTCCTATCGTCCGCCGATTCAACCTTACAGATCCAGTCCGCAGCGTCTACGAATGGATCAAGTCCGATGTCCCGTGGGAAGGCAAGCAAGGCGCCGAGTTCGATCTCGCCTTCATGGGCAAGAACCTTATCGAGCACCTCGACGAAACTGTCGAGGCTGCGGGTCTTAAGGGTGCCAGTGTTATGGTTGAATTCATTGACAACAGCGAGTAACCCTATATATGTTACGTTTCGCAAGAGTTCACACGATACACTGCGGCTCGAGGAAGTGGGCGGCGATGACGACTACGACACCAAGGACATGTAACTAAGCTAATTTCTTTACGCATTCACACCACCGGGGGTCTGCATCTCTATAGACCTTTCCTTAGGCCCACTACTGAAGTGTGCTAAATACCCTTTCCATTCTTTGGGGAGAAATCAACCTTTTCTTTCTCCATGGCGGACCACCAAGATGTTTCATCAGTATGGTAGTAGTAGTACTGGTATGAAATAGAAGAGAATACGCTCATGATTCATTGTTCGGCTAGTGAAATGTGTCATCTCCAGTCACCATGTCCTGCCTCTCCAAAGCGCCGTCGCTGAACCACCACCCTTCCCCAGCGACGCAGTCTCACTTGTGCGTTTTCATGCGTTTCCTTTCCTACATAGAACCAGAGAGCTTGAGACTCGCTTCTTCGGTCAGAGAGTCCCTCCTTCTGCTTTGCTCTTCTTCTTTTTCTCTCTCCTCCTCCCCTTCCACCTCTGCCATGCGCTTTCCGACCGTCTTTTCTGCTCCGCTTGTGCCGGGGTCGGTGTCATTGCTGGGTTCGTTGTTGACTTGTCCTGCCCGCATTTCTGTACCTGCTGCATCAGGACCGTCATCGTGGCTGGGTGCGGCATTGGCTTGTGCTGCCAGCGTTTCTGCGTCGCGTGCATCTTCAGGATTATCGCTGGCGTTGTGTTCGCCGTCGACTTGCGTTGCGGGGGGTTCTGCATCCGGCGTGCCCTTAGGATCAAAGCTGTCATTCTGTTCGCCATCAACTTGCGCTGTATGCGTTTCTGTATTAGGCGTAGCCTTGGAATCAACGGTCATTTCTGCGTCTTCGTCTTCGGCGGTAGAATCCTTTGTCTTGCCCATTGCGGAGTCTTCGTTTCCTTCCTCATCTGTGGCCGTTCCGATCTTGGTATCGATAACCATCTCCCCATCACTTGTGGGCTCTTTTCCTCCTTCATCATCTTTGTAGTTGTCCAGGTCAGAAATCATCGGCCCATTCTCGCCATCGCCACCGTCATTCTCATCTCCATCCAAACCTAGATCCACATCCACTTCGTCATCATCAAGCCCATCCCAAGCATCATCCTGTTCCGAAACGAACAACGCGCGCTTCTTCTTCTTCTTCTTCTTCTCCTCCTCCTCCTCTCGCTTCTCAGCCTCAAGCAGATTTCTCTCACGATCCATAGCGAACTGTTCGTCTTTTTTCTTTTGCCCCTCTTTACCCAATACTCGGTCCTCCTCGCTGACCTTGGCCTCCTCGGGTGTTGGACTGCGCACAGGACTCACGGCCTGTTCATCCTTGCTAGTGTTGCTGTTCTTACTGTTAGGGTCACCGAGGTTCATTCGCAGCTTCAAAGTGAGTTTCTTGATGTTGTCGGATGAGCCGCTACGTGCAGGATCGGGAGGAAGCATTGCCAGAGTAGGTGGTAGGCTCCCGAGACCGTATAGATCAGCGCACGATGCTTTGCTTTTTTTGTCGGATGAGTGGTCTGGCGCGAGATTTGGGGTCGGAGGATCTGAAGGAGGTGGCAGGCTCGCCATACTGGATGAAGTAGAGTCTGTGGCTTTGGCTTTCTTATCGGCCGCATCTGCAATCTCTTCTGCTTCCCTTCTCTCCGCTTCTTCGACAACGGCTAGGATTTGCGCAATCTCAGCGGCTTCTTTCGCTGCGGTGCTGTCCGCGATGGCTTGCACTCTTGCACGCTCTGCATGTACTGCAGCTTTTTGGTCGTCTGTCAACTTATCCCATTCATCCAGATCTTCGGGGGTAGTAAGCATTGCATCTGGGATCTCGATGATGCCATTTTCGTCAGAGTCGGGTTTAGAGCTAAATTCGGAGCTGAAGTCGCTGACTATCTCTTGTACGAGCGGAGGATCGGCGCATCTTTCTCTAATTGGAATCCCGCGATGTGGATCTGTGCCTGGCATTTCTGCTTCATAGCCGTAGTACTTTACTCGCAGTCTGTGTCGCATGGCTTGATATTGTTCATACGGTGTGCCCGATATGATGCCTCTGTGGGCAACGAAGTTTCCCGCAACATCGACAGTGATGGGTAGGCCAGTGTGAGAGAAACCTCTCTGTACCGTGGTTTGCTGGGATTCCAGATTAGTCCCATTGGTTATCATTGGCTTACTGAAGGTATCCGTGTTTTTTTGACTACTTGGTGCAGAGTTTAAGCGGGTTTCTCTGGTCGGGTATTTCGTTGGCGTGTCAAGCCGTATCTCATCCTCTCCGCTTTCGGCATTCTCCGCGGCCTGTATCTCCTCAAGGAACCTTGAAATTGCCTGAGGCATGTTCCAATCGTTGTGCATGAGGTAATACTTGGCGATTTCCGGAGGCACGCCAGATAATTGCATGAGTTCGCTCACAGCCTTGCGATCTTGTTCTGGGTTTCCAGTAGTGAGTGACACCGACTCTTGCGCGGCTGCTGCTTTGATTTTTTCTATTCTGTCGAGACATACCACTATATTTTCCAAAATTTCTTGAACACCGATACTTTTCTCGGAACCTGTACTAACTGGGATGTATGTCGTGGGTTTGTCGCTGACTGCATCAGTTGGCGGGGGCATTGCGCTGGGAGTCGGATGGATGAGCTTAGAGGCAGTGACTGTTACGCCTGTGTCATTGAAGAACTTGTCCGCTGCGAGAGACTCATTCCAAGAAGCGTCGACAAGATAATACTTGGCGATCGGAAACTGCGGATGTGTAACATCCACGAAGCGTTTGACAGCTTCGTTCTGCACTTCAGCTTCTGGATCCGTATCAGTAGACGTAGGCTTTGTCGCTTCCTGCTGTTCATTGAAGTGGTGTCCCAGCGCGGCATCTAGGTTCCAGTCGGTGGACAGCAGCAAAGCTTTGTTGTGATCGAAATCTGTACCGGTGAAATCCTGGAATTGCTCGACCTTGTTCAGATCCTCTTTGGAATGCGAAGTGGGGTCCGTCGTGTTATCCTCTTGTCCTGAAGAAGACGTCTTCTCGGGTTTGGCATCGTCTCGAATGCCGATAGCCTGGGCAAGCTCTTCTAGTATCTGCTGGATGAGCTTACCTCTACCCGCAATTAGTTTATCATCGAGATCTACATCGAAGCTTCCGTCCTCTTCCTCGTCCTCGTATAGAGTTTTGAGATCATCTGCGTTGTCTCTTAACCTTGCGATCAGGTGTTGTTGTTTGACTGTGAAATCGCTTCTCTTCTGTCGTCTTCGACGTCCGTCCAGTTCAGCCTCGAGAAATTCGTACACTTTATCATAGTGGTCGTTCCTCTTCATGAGAAGTGCAAGGGTCTGTTCGATAGCAATGTTTTGTCCTTCCGGTATTTGACGGCCAGCGCTGATGGCCTCTGGCCTTTCCTCCTCTTCGCTTGACCACTCAAACGCAGTGATATTGGTCATCATTTTCTCAAGTGCTTGTAATGCCACCGGATCGAACACCATCTTGCTCCAAGCTCGTCTCGCGGTCTCGAACATGTATCGCCATTTAGCTTCCGCAAATCTGTTTCCACGCTTAGGAACCTTTTCGAAATGTCTCCAATCAATTGCCGATAGCGTAGTGGCGTCGTCTCTGTTCAATTCCGCCCCAAGAAGCACAATTGGCGTGGCGAAAACTGGTTCTTTGTACTATAAGGCATATGGTCAGTATAGGCACAGCGCCATAAATACGCTTGTCGAGGCCTTCAGTCGCTCAAAGACTTAGGTCAAGTGGCTTACATTGAACGCGCCGTGGATTCTGCCGTGAAACTTTGACATATTCTGACTGCTGTGTATGTAGTACGCAAAATCATGACGGGTACCCGTGAAGTTGCGAATGTACACGAGGGTAGATCGCTCTTGAACACCTGAGCTCGATTGATCGTACTTTTCGACCTCCTCGCTTTGGTAAGGCGAATAACGCCATTCTAGTTTCATTCTTGCGAGGATATCAGACCCGGCCCTTATCGAACTGGTTGTGTCAGCCAATGTTGACGTTGGAGAGAAGATGAATTTACTCTGCACATCGGATCTGGCACGACGGCTAGCTCAATGCTTCTTCCGTCTCTCGTGCGTTAGTCCATCGCGATGGAAGCCTAGTACCTGGTGGAGTAACCATGATGCTGGTTTCGATAAGAATATCTGGTAGCGTTAAGCGATGGTAGCAATGGATGCTTGGTGGAAAAATGATGATCGCGCGGTCTGGGATGTGACGAACAGAATACTGATGTCATTTGGGAGAGTTGTATGTAGGGAAGGGTACCTCGGTCAGCACGTGGCGAGCGAAGCTAGCTGCCTCATCAAGAAAGTAAGAGTCAACGTCCGTGAGCGACGTGATGTGAAGGCAACCGTAGCTTTTCAGATTCCTTGTCCCTAGTGAGGTGCAAAATGATTTGATACCCTCAATGTTCCTCCATAATCTTCTCATCGCCAATGCGCTGAGTGAAAGTCACTGTCCTGTCCTTGATCCTCCAGATTCCGCTGGCGCCTCGCACACCTAGTATTTTGTAAATTGAGTCAGAAAATTTCTTAAATAGATTTGGCATGCAGGGACTGCTTACCATCGTAGTCGCCACCCTTTCCTTCCATTAGTGCCATGTCATCAACGTACTTGCCGTACGCACACAGCAACTTCCCCTCGTGTGGTCCTTGTCCAAACTGTACCTGTCAGTACAGACAATGCCACATCACTGAGCTGGTGCTTCTCTAATGGGTTCTGCAGGCTTTCCGAGCTTTGCCACATGCAGGGTTTCGGTCACGCGCAAGAAGGCAGCCAATTGATTACGTGATTTGAGAGTCGGAGCTTCACTTACATGAACACCTTGGAAGTATGTCACTACCCGTGCAGTCTGTGCATCAGATCTGAACGTGATGGTTTGTGTTGTGAGGTTGTGATGCGTGCGGATGGGTCCGAGACTGAGTATGATTAGACTCCGGTTTCGATGAGGTCAACAACTGTATAAAATACCGGTTCTTGATCGCATCTTTCACCTCAATCAAACTCTTCAGATTCGGGTTGAAAGGATAGTTCGCATCAACATCGGGGTCGAACACCTGGCTCAGCATATCAAAATCTTTGAGATCCAGGGCCTGGCAATAGCGTGATACGACATTCTTGATCGCCAATACATCGAGGGGATTGATTTCGGTCATGATTGGCAAATTTACAGGCAGGATATCAAACCCTGCCGGGCAAGGAGGTTATATGCCCTTTCTCTCGGGACCCCGCTTCGCAGCGCCGAAGTTTTGAGGCAGGGCAACTGGTAGAGGATACGCTTTTGGTATGGCACCAGAACAGGTATATCCCTTGGTAGCCTTGACGTATCTACTCTCAACACTGTCAAGACACTGCCATCCGGCATATTCACATTTGCTCGAAGACATTCTTCATATTGCAGCCCTAGGCTATCGTATCTTTGCATACATGGGGACTGTATATGAATGGCTTTCATCGGAACATTGAGATAAACAAGGACTTTTCAAATACTGTGCAGCGAGATGCATCGGAAGGAAGCGGAAGTGTTGCAGAAGAAGCGTTCAACAACCCCAAGAGTGTCCGGGTGATGATTGGAGGGTGAGCCCCACTTGCCATATATGGCAGTGTCTCGGCAGCCGTGGATCACGGCGCAGAATCAACGTCAATCTCAGGCCTGACATGATTTCAATTTCGACACGATTTGCGATTTGATTGACTCTCAACAGTGGCATGAGTCCAAACGATGTCAGTGCATAATACTGCATTGATAGCTTGGTTGCAGCCAGAATGTGAAAGCTGCGATCGAGGATAGAAATTTGTCCCGAAACCCTTTGGATAGCCGCTCAACACGTATCACATAGGTGAAAGGTGTCTGCGGTCGACACCTTTCACAGCGGACTTACTACGATCGATGCTTGGTGAGAATTACCCAATTCGGAAATAGCATGAGCTTACGTGATCCTCAACAAAGCCACTGATTGGACCAAATGTGAACACCTTCCTCTTCCACCCCCTCATCGCCCGGCCTATAACCTCACACCACAATACTGTTAATTTGTGCACATCGGCCAGAAATCAAGATTTGGGCGCTGGCTAACGTTTTTCCCATGCGTGTGAACGACCCGACGATGTGGTACAGTAACGGCGTGATACCTTCCGTTAGGATTCCCGTTAGGATTCCCGCAATTTCTGCGCATGACCCTGCACATCTCGACTTATCAACTCGGCGATGGTACTGCATGCGCGTAGTATCATAAGAATGCCAAGCACGAGCCAACCGTCATAGGCTCAAACAACCAGTGTGGCGAACAGCTGCATCATGACCCTCGTATACGCTGCGACTAGACTCTATTGTACAGACATCAGTACGGCTGCGTGCGGGGCTCACATTCAAGAACGGAGCTTCGTCAGCTTTGCTCACAGAAGGGTTGCAGCAAGCCGGTCAAACTATGTGCGTGGTCGCGGATGGCACACCGATGAGATTCATTACCAGAAGGTATTTGTAGCATATAATAATATGGCTGTCACTCTGGTTCCGTAGTTCGTTACTGTCGCACAGCAATAGTTTGACAGCAACATTTTGATTCCTCCTCTCTTACCCGCACTATTACGACCATGGCGGCGCAGGACGTGACCGACGTCACCGCAAAAGCACTCAACCTGAGCCTTATCACGTTCGGAATACTGTTGACAGCATGTCTCTGGCGCGTGTTCTACATGCAAAAGCTACATCCGCTTTCAGGGTTTCCAGGACCATGGTATGCTACTTCGTTTTCCGTAGTGGGCGCCATCGTCTCTGTAATGGGCAAGGAGCCCGAGTGGATGATGTATCTTGTAAAGAGATATGGGAGTGAGGCACCCCATGATATAGATGAAGTACAAGTTCTAATAGTATATAGCGGACCGCCCCATTCGTCTATCCCCTACGTTACTTCTTTTTCCCAAGCCATCCGCGTTGAAAGACATCTACAGAGATCCACAGTGCAACCTAAAGGGTGGTGTGTACCGCGGTGGGGCACTGGGTTAGTATAGGTTATGCATGGACTTAACGTGCCACAAATGCTGACTCTGTACACCAACCTATAGGCCCTCCTCACCTTGTAACGACCATAGACGGAGATCAACATCGTCGGTTGCGCAAAGCATTGTCCAATGGGCCTTGGACCATTGGGCCACTAAAGAACGCATGGGAGTCCCGCTTCGATGACCAGATCTCGCTTTTCATCCGGAAGTTTCACGAGCACGCCGAAGCCCATCGTACAATATGTCTAGCCGACAAGGTCGCAGAGTTTGCAGCTGATATCCTAGGGATGATCTCGTTTACGGACCCGTTTGGGAGTGTAGAAAATCAACGCGACGAGAAAGAGTTGCTCGGGAATTTCCGTAGTGGCCTTTACTTGTTTGGCTTCTCGGGAAGGTTCAACTTCTTCAGGGAGACAATTTTGCAGGTTTCGTTTCTAGCTCGGCTATTTCTGCCTTCTATGTCCAACGAAACCGGACTGGGCTGGTTGATGTGGGAAGCTGATCGTCAGGTATCTACACGTGAGCAGCAGAACGCTGAAAAACCATTCGAAGGCAAGCCGGACTTTTTACAACAGTAGGTCGCATACAGTGCCTATGTATGTGATGAAATGCTAAGGATGCCTAGTTGCCTCGACGCTCGCTATTCAGACGGCTCTCCCTTGACCCCGATAGAGAAACGCGCTCACGTCACACTTCTCATCCAAGCCGGAGCTGATACAACGGGCACAGCATTGGGGGCGACTCTTCGTTTCATCCTTACCAACCCTGCTGTCCTAGCACGAGTACGTGCAGAGATTGCTACGGCCGAAACGGGCGGTCTGCTTTCATCACCAATTCGGTATGATGAATCGAGACAACATCTTCCATACTTCGCGGCGTGCATCAAAGAGAGTCTCCGTCTTCAACCGCCGGCCCCGAACCTCTTTAGTAGGGTGATCCCTCAAGGCGGTAAAGTCATCGACGGACATTATGTGCCTGGCGGGGCGGAAGTTACGTGTTATGCGTACAGTGTTCAGCGGGACACGGCTTTCTACGGAGAGCATGCAGAAGAATACAAGCCAGAGCGATGGATGCAAAGTGACCAGAGAACTTTCGAGTTGGAGGCGGCTCAGTTCACTTTCGGTATGGGATCGAGGATTTGTCTAGGTAAAGATGTTGCACTGATGGAGTTGCATAAGTTGCTGCCGGAGGTAAGTTTTCATACGAAACTCTTCATACTGCGTCAGCATACTAATTGGTAGATCTTTCGTCGTTTCGATATGGACGTCAAGCAGCCTGGAAAGTACATTGTTATCGGTGGCATCGCACACAATGGGGAGTTCTCTGTGAGCCTGACGCCGAGAGGATAGTAGGAGTAAGTCTATTAGAAAGGGGTGGCATGGTAAGGTAGTATAGTTGGGGACCGTCTGGCCTCGAGCAACGCCATGCGCGAACAAGGGATATCAGAAGAGTCGTATGCAAGTCACGAAGTCTAGTGAGACAGGACGTATAAAATTGATTATTGTCAAAGATGTCAGAGACTATCACAAGACAAAGAAATGGTTCCGAGGGCGCAACGCCTTCATTCTGGCTGATTCCATTGGGTGGCGCGCATAATAAATTCACCATTCCTCTCGATATTGATTGAGCCATCCTCGGCATGTTCAACAGTATGTTGGCGCTCCCGAAAAGCAGGCATGTCCACATGGCCAGAGTCAAGCCAATTCTTTCAATCAGTCAGCGCATTTGCCCGACGACGCTTCAAGTCCAGGGGACATCTTACAGGGTCCCTGCGGTAATCCTTTACACTTTCAATAGAGAAGTGAATCCAGGATGCATCAGATGTTTTACCGCAACTGCAAACTGTGTCAAAACACAGCTGGCCCTTGTTTACACGAGCACGATGGGTCAGACCGCAACTTGAGCACATCTGACCCGCGCGAGGCTCGCCGCTAGTGGTTGGCTGATGGTGTCCATAGATCCGAAAGATGTCGGACGATGGAAACTTCCGGCAATAGTTACGATCGCATGACAGGCAATAGAGATGTTTGAAAGGGTGATCCCCTTTGTAATGGATGAGCTCGTTTTCTGAGCCACATTCGCAGAGCCACATGCCATCCCCAATGCTTTGACCATATGTCTCGCGGATGATGTTTCCGTACTCATGGCTGTCCCCGAAGCCCGCGCGGGGTGAACCTTCGGCCCGCACAGCCTGGCTCAGATCTTTATCGAGGCGAGTGGAGGACTTAGCCTTCCTGGGAAATGCCACTACTAGGTCATGCACAATCTGTGCTACTCCAAATATCTTAGTCATGTTTCTTGGATGTAAAAAAGTTCTTTGTGGTGTGTTTTGCTTACTGTATCGCGGCGTCTGTGCTGATTTGTGGCCTTTGTCAGGAAAAACAAGGAACCCTTCTTATAGGCAGTATTTGCATCGTTGTTTAAATATATAGATGTGCTTAGTTAGTGTATTTTGTATTTCATTGTGAACGACCGAAGTCAAATTTTACTCTGGTGCGCCCAAGCCTCCTTATATACGCATTGAGTAGAAGCAATGAGATATGTCCCAAGGGTTTAAAACAAATATCTGCAGTCTGAGAGACTGTCTTAGTAGGCAAGTGAGACTGAAGAAAATTGACCGATATTTTCGAGATGCAACTTGTCGCCAGTAGCAATATTACAGCATCTCTGACAGTGCGTCGTGACTGACTTAACATCCGCATTAAGACATGAGGGTAGCCAAAAATCTCTTTAGCCAAAGGTACGTCCTTGCCCAATGCCTCCACAATCTCATCCCACACACGCAGTCCGGACTTTACATTCTCTTCCCCAGAGATACTTCCGGAAGTTAGCTGAATCATATCGGATTTCCAAAGCCGTCCGTGAAGCCGTTGATCTTAAGCTGTACCAGTGACGTACGCATTCGCAGCTTGCTCTGGCATTTGCAAGACAGTCATTCGCATCATGGTAAGTGCGATACTGATTCCCGGTATCTTGACGTCGCGACCCAGGTGGCTTGAAACCGCTCCAGGGCAGACGGAAGTAATGATGGCTTGGCTAGAAGACGTCGTCTGCGCTAGTTTGTTGGCCGCAAACATGAGGAGTAACTTCGAGTGAACGTATTGTTTCTGAGCGCTGAACCGTCCCGGCTTGTTGTACTCTGCCAGAATACTGGGAATTTCGCAAACACCTGATTTAGTATCCGCAGTGGTGTGCGGTCCGGAATTCACAAACTCGAGGATGGAGATAGTGCTGCCGTGATTGGATTCCTTCAGCTTGGGTAAAAGCAAGATGCCAAGGAGTGTCGTAGAGAGCACATTGACCTGCAGATCTTCTTCCCAGTCATACTTGGAGAGTGTGAAAGGATCTCTGCAAACTCCTGCATTGAGTACCACAGCATCGAGGTGATCTAGGCCAGCTGCGCGTTTTGTAAAGGCTACGACGCTATCGTACGAGCTCATATCCAGCTCCCAAACCTCAAACTGGTTTTTTCAGCCCGCTTTCTCTTTGAGTTCAGCTAGAGTTTTGTCGCCTTTGGCCATGTCTCGAGCGGTGATGACAACCTTGGAAGCACCCAATGACGCATATTTGGCGGCAGCCACAAAGCCGATACCACTCGTAGCATCGGTGACCACGACGTTGCGCCCTACGAACGACTCCTGGGATTCCAGTGGTGTAGATGCGGAGATACTCACTTGTCTTTCACAAGGTTGATAAGTAGTGACATTTCGATTCGGAGATTGCTGATTGGATCAGTATGCCGCTTGGGCTGATGGAGTAATAGAGGCGTTGCATGTATTGCACCACTAGTGAATACTGCACATGGGTGGTAAAGCTTGATCGTTCATGGAACACCTCTATAACTAGTCAATATACATCTATATGTACTCCCTCTATCGGAGCGGGCGCTGTTATCCGCTTCCCCTTCTATCCATTGATTTGTAAGCTCTACCGTGCCGTGGGAGCGCATTAGTACGCCGATGTACCGCAGAGGGAGGCCTAACAGTCTACAATCATCTTCTCTTAGTCTGGCCAGGCGCGACGTGCAAATTACGGACGAAAGTTGGAGAGGTCGATAAACAGAGAAAGTTGCATGGATGCGTGGAGCTAGTCACCGGCACCGATATGCATACCCAAAAAGGTAAGCCCGTACTCGGACCACTTCGCCTAATTGCCAGAACTAGCCCCGGAGTTCTACTATCATCACCTTCATTGAAGCTACGAACGCAGCCAAGTCTGTGACTAAAAGCTCGACACCTCTGTCCATGCTGAGCATGCATTTCGGCATGTCGAGAAGGGCGCTTGCTAACTGGGATAGGAAAGTGGTTCTGTCTAGCCTGCCCCACTTCTCCATGCGATTGGTTCCAGCCATCTGGCGGTGACGCGATGGAAAAAAGGGCTTCACTATGCGCGACAGTCAACTTCGACTTCTGATTCACACTTACTTACGTATTTTTGTATATATACGACGAAGGCCTGAAGTTGATTGGGACCATTCAATTGGTATCACCATCATCGCAACGCGTTACGATATTCTTCCTGCGCTGTGCGCAATCTGCAGCAGCAGCACCTGTTCAGCTTTCGCGCGAGCCGAAAGATTACCGTTGAGGTATTGATTCATGAATTGAGAGCCGGCTACGGCTTCCATCAATTTCAAAACACGAGATGCACGCCAGCGATATGGAGCACGAGTCGGAAATCCAGCGACCACCCACGGCAATGGTCTCGGGAAAGGATAAAGATACAGCTCCAGAGGAGAGAGTAGAGATGGAACGGGACGAGTCAATTGCAGAAGATGGGAAAAAGAGAAGCAAGCTGAGAATGGTCGCTATCGTTACCGCGTTATTTGTAGGTGCCCATCTTTTTTTATTACATCACGTGCGTCAAACGCAACCAAAATTGCACCCTGTGTAGGGAGGAAGAAAACGAACAATATGATAGCTGGCTGCACCTTCCTCAACCCACGGGCTCAAACAAACAAGACGCCGAAACTTCAACCAACTATTTCAATCCACCACAACGCCTTCCCCACTAACAATGTTCAGCTCTCCCTCTTCGTCTCCGCCCTCGACGCAACAATCGTCTCCACCGCCGCCCCGACAATCTCCTCCGACCTCTCCTCAGCCGCAGGCTACACCTGGATCGGGGGCGCCTACCTTCTCGCGAACGCCGCTTCAGGTCCCATCTGGGCTTCATTATCCGACATCTGGGGCCGCAAACTCATCATGCTAGCTGCTTTAGCTCTCTTCTTCGCCAGCTCGGCTGTCTGCGCAACGGCCAAAACGATGCAAGAATTGATCATCGGGCGTGCATTCCAGGGAACTGCTGGAGGCGGGTTGATTCTGCTGGTGCATGTGTGTATTAGTGATTTATTCAGTCTGCGACAGCGGAGTTTACTCATGGGATTTGCCGAGGGGATTTGGGCGTTGGCAGGGGGGATTGGCCCGGTGCTTGGGGGGATATTTGCTAGTTTGGTTACGTGGAGATGGTGTTGTGAGTTTCTTCCCTCCTTCAATTTGTCTCGTCACTCCTTTCTCTTCTACCTGTTGAGGTCCAGGGTTTCTTGGACGATATAATACTGACGAGATCTCCACAGTCTACATCAACCTCCCCATCAGCGGTATTGCCTCCATCCTCATCCTCCTCTTCCTCGACATCCGCCACGAACACACCTCATTCCTCGACGGCATCGCAGCCGTAGACTGGTTCGGCATCTTCACCTTCCTCGGCTGCACGCTGATGATCCTCCTCGGTCTCGATTTCGGCGGCGTGCTCTTCCCCTGGGACTCCGCCAAGATCATCGCCCTCCTCGTCGTCGGCAGCGTCATGATCTTCGCCTTCATCTACGGCGAAGCTAAAGTCGCCAAGTACCCTTTAATCCCCATGACGCTATTCCGCCGCCGCACAAACGTCGCCGCGTTCTGCGTCGTGTTTTTTCATGGCTTCGTCTTCATCGCTGGCGAGTACTATATGCCGCTTTACTTCCAGGCTGTGCTGGAAGCTTCGCCTTTACGATCTGGTCTCTTGCTTCTTCCCTTTATTGTGACCGGTGCGCTTGCGGGTGTCTTCTGTGGCGTCGTCATGCACAAGACGGGCCACTTTCGCGAAATCATGTGGGTGGGGACGCTGCTCTTGACCATTGGTTTCGGCCTCTTCATCTCCTTTTCGGCCACTACGTCGACGGGAAAGGCAATCGGTTTCCTCATTGTCGGCGGCTTGGGTTCAGGAATCCTCTTCGAAGCCCCGCTTATCGCTATCCAGAGCCAGGTCGAACAGCACAATGTCGCTAGTGCGACTGCGACTTTGTCTTTTATTCGTAACATTGGCGTCTCGGTTTCTACGATTATCGGCGGTACTATATTCCAAAACTCGATGCAGAGCCAAGCGGGGGCTTTGCGCCATGCTGGACTGCCGCAACGCTTGCTCGATCAGCTGGATGGCGATAGTGCAATGGCTAACGTCATGCTCCCGAGTACATTGGAAAATTCGACGTGGGAGCTCGCCGCCAAACAGGCGTTTGCGTATGCCATGCGAAACATGTGGATTACATACACGGTACTTGCCTTTTTAAGCTTCGTGGCGAGTTTATTTATCGAGACTGCGGTTTTGGGAACCGAGCATGTGGAAACTGTGACGGGCTTGAAGAAGATGGAGAAGAAAGTGAAGCCGACCGCTACGACGGATAGCTCTTAGACTGGAAAAGAGTGACAAGAGATGTAGATAGAACAGAAGTTCTGAATACGGTGATGAAAAGTCAAACAATGTTAAACTTTCAACTATATACCATTCCTCTCCACCGACAACACTTCTAGTAGGGAATACCATTAGTAATAAGCTGAAAGCGGTCATACGTGCCCGTCGAATAACTGCCCCTGGACTTCTCAATCAAGCCGCGCATATAATCTGCTGCCTCCCTCTCACTCTTATCCAAGACAAAGCGATCGCGGAAATTCTTCATCGACTCTGGTTTGAAGCACGGCAGCCCGCTATCCAGCATAACCTGTACAACATGGCAAAGATGCTCGCAATGCTGGCGACTAGCCAAAAAGGCCTTGACGGTAAGTTCCTCAAACCAGCGGTACGCCTGCGAAGTGTACGGATTCTGCGCATTCTTGCCCGACATAACAGCGATCATTTCAGCGGTAAGTTTGAAAGGTGCGCGTTCGAACTTTATGCCACCGGGTGCGATGTCGAAGCAGAATCCGAAATCGATGTGGATGATGTGGCCGGCGTCGTCGATCATGATGTTTCCGTTATGGCGGTCTTTGAACTGCAGGAGGAAGCTGATGACGGAGTAGGCAGCCATTGATTTGACAAAGTTTGAGCGGGCTTCTTGATAGCGAATGGAATCTTCGTTGCCGTAGCGCGAGACGAAGTAGTCGTCGAGACGGTTGACGGCTTCGCGGCCCAGCATATCGCGCGAGATGGAGTTGGGGAGCACGTCGATGACGCCACAGCCTGGGGCTGTAGCGGTGACGCGGTACGGGAAGACCCAGACGTCGAGACCGACGGTGTTGAAGATGCCGCGGAAGGCGGCGATCATTTGGAGTGCGAGCACGTCTTGGCGGCAGTCGTCTCCGACTTTGAAAATGGCTGATAGCCATGTCTCGTAGCTGTTGTCGCGCTTTTGGGGGACATCGCGGTCGTCTTCCTCGGTTTCTTCAATATCTTGGTCGTCGGGTCGTGTCTTTCGGATGCGGAAGGTGGCCATGAAGGGCGTCTTTGCGTGACTTTGCAGTGGCTTTCCGGACTTGCGGTCGATACCGATGACTTGGCCGTCGGGATTGGAGGGCAGGTAAACACCGACCTCTACTTGGATTTTGCGCAGTTCTTCCTCGATCTTCTGCTTCTTGACCTCTTTAGGCTCGTGCAAAACGGAGCGCAGGGTACCCGAGATACCGGTAACTTCGTTGAAGAAGGCAAACTCGCGCTCGTAGAAGGCATGATCTTCCTTTGAGAAACTCGACTCCAGGCTGGCCATGACCTTGTCTAGTGTAGGCTTAACAGCATCCGGAATCTCGGCAGCCTCGTCTTTGTAAGCGTTCGCTTTCATGTTCCAGATGATTTGGTGAGCAAATAGCTGCGAGAATTTGGCCGTCTCAATGATGTACCGCTCGACGTAGCCCAGTACGTCGTATCGAAGAGTTTGCACAATCTGGTAGACGTAAAAGAACATGACGTCTACTAAGTGACTCTCGAGCGCCCTCATAGCATACTGGATGATGAAAGGATGATTTCCGTATGCCGGCATAAAGTACGTGACCGCCGTGATGGGGTTCACAGGTGCCCAGTAGAGCAGGTACTTGAGCTGGAAGGAGACATCACCAGGTAATGTGTTACCCAGGAGTACCTCGAGCGCATCTGGCTCATCCAAAACCTTGTGTGGGAAGTTGAGTACCTGCCACCTGACCTCATTGTTGAGGCGCTGGGATTGGAAGCGTTTGAGCAGGTGCACGGCGATTCCAGGGTGCTCGGCCCAGGCAGTCTTCAAATGGGCGGTCACAGCGGCCTAGAGCAATTAGCTTACTTCGCTTACTTGGGTGGAAGACTTACATCAGGAAGCGTGTTGTTGTGTCGTCCAGAGGTAAAATGGTGCTTCTTGCCATAGTCGAGAGGGAACAACCACACCATAAGGCGAGTCTGCTCGTTGGAGACTAGTAGAGACAGTAAATCTTGCTTTGCCTTTAGCTTTGAGCCAATGTCAACCACAGTGGTAACTTTTCCGACAAGATCAAGTTGGGCTTGCACATCTGCAAGGACATGTGTCTCGGCCTTGATTTGCAGTCTGTTGCCGCCAAAAGACCATTGTGGAGCCTTTGCAAACCACGCCAGAGCAGCAGTGAGTATACGGTCGACCAAACGCCATCTGATAGTTGACGAGATTGTGGTGGAGTGACGCGCGATACGCAATCCGAGTAAAATAATGTGGAAGTACGACTCGCGAGCAAGAGGCTGCGAACATCCTACACTCATCGCATCAAGTGTGATATGCATCAGCCGAACGTAAACACGCTCTACATCTGCTTTGCTCAGTCGCGACGCACTAAAGTGGCTGGACAAGAACTGAAGCAGGCGAAAGTGAGGCGCTATGAGGTTATAGATCTGTTGCTGGCGTTTCGAGAGCGCCTCTTTGTCAGTTGCGGCAAACTCTTGTTTTCCGTAGAAGGGATCTGCATGCCTGTCTGATGTTAATACATGACAATGGGCCCAGCACTGAAGCTACGCACTTTAACGCAGGACTGAAAATTCCACGACGCTTGCGCACCGTGTTCTCCCAGTTCTCAGCAATGGCGACCAGAAGTCGAGACTCCATACGGGGGTTTTCCTTGGCAACACTTGTCCATAGTGAGATACCGAGCTTAATAGACTGTTTTGAGAACACTGCGAATGGGATGCCGACCAGATGTTGAACGATGGGTGATTGGTCCGTCTTCACCCTGCATAATAGCGCAGCGGCTCTCCGAAGAATATCGCGAAGTTCCGCAATGGCAACATGCTTGTGACCGAGAGTCCGGCTTTCCAGATCGACAAGGAGATTAGTGGCCTCGTGTAGGCTCCGCGAGAGGTAACTTGGCTTCGGTTCCGAAGTCGGCGCGCCCTTGAGCCACTCTTCTTCTTGATCAGCGACACCATCGAGAAACTTGTACTCTTGCCGGGTAGTGTATTGAGTAATGAAATCCGACGCGGTGTTGATGTTGATACCCTGGCGTTCCACAGCACCAAGACGTTGGTCCGTGGACGGAATGACCGAACCCATCTCAAGAGCGAACGACCTGCCAAGTGAAATGTGACCGAAACTCATTTCATCATCGAATTCAGAGAGATACGATTGAAGGAGTCCTTTGACGTCGAGAGGGGCAATGTCAAGCGCGCCTTTGACCCAGACCGTCGCGCGGTTGTGTAGCGCATCGAGGGTCGCTCGCCGAAAAGCGTAATCATCTGACAGCTCTACAACGATGTTGGATCGTTTGGAAGTGAAAGTCGATTTCCAAGTATATTCATCCGTCTCGCCCTCTAGGCAGCTATACCACATCATTGAGAGAAGCTCCAGAAGAGCGAAGAGCGCACTCTTCTGGCACAATGTTGACGGTACTTCGCGAATCACAACATCCGCACAGGCCGCTGCCGCTTGCTGGACGCGAGCAATACGATGGCAGCATGCGGAGAATATAGTGGCTAGCTGCTTGGCCAGGTAAGGAGTAGAGAATGTGTGTGATTTACCTGACAAGGTCTTTGCCAAGTAGGTTCGAACAGCTGTTGTTGTAATGGCAGCCATGCAGTTGCCGACCGCTCCTGTTCGCAGCTTCGGATCGAGAAAGTATGCAAGCGCTTTAGTACAATCGCCGGTACTCGCTCGTAGGTCTTCCACCAGGTATGCAGTACTCAGAAAAACCGCTTCCTGGTAGCTGAGTGATTTAGTGTCGGCTTCGCATGAAGGGAGCAATTTGCCAAGACGCCTCTTCTGCTCGACAGTATGTTCAGGCGATTTTCCGCGACGCAACACTGTGTTGAGTTCGATGTCGCTTTCTGAAAGGAAAGGGCGTTCCTCAGTGATCAGAGGCTTGCTAAATCGCGCAAGAGTGCGCAACTCCTCGCAGTACTGTTTACCCAAATCGGAAAGCAGGTCGAATCCATGGACGACAATATTGAACCAAGCGTCGCGCTGGAGGCCGATGATGGAATCATCTAGCGCGGCATACTCGGGACTTTCTGCATTCCTTCCAAGAAGGACTGCGAGTGGCTTGAGTAGCTGTGCAATTTCCTGTGCCGCAAGCTCCGTGTCTCGGAGATGACGGTGTGATGTCTCCTGGGCATCTCCCTTGCTAACAATGGTATCCAGTAGATGAGTAAGGTAGATTTCAAAGGTAGGCTCGTCGGCAGTAATTTCCTTTGAGAGATTGAGACGTGCGGCCATAACCTAAAGAAGAAATTAGCTAATGTGAATCATCGAGGTAGGGACGGATACTCACAGCCTCTAGCTTTGCTGCATCGTCAGAGACCAGGGCATCGTGCGAGATCTTGGTATAGACCTTCAGCAGTGATCTGAACTCTCCGGGTGGGCTGTGTATACCTAGGAAAGCTGTATCGGTAATAATCTTAGCATCAACCTCCTTGCCAGAGCGGCCAACCTTTTGCACGAGCATGGACAGTGCAAGTGCGGTGATTTTCGGATCCTTGCAGTTTCTAGCAACCGATACGATGGTCTGGACCACGGTTTTATGCACATGGTGGGGTTCATCGACATCACTCGGTGTGAGAGAAATGGTGCTGCCGTGCTGATGGTTGTAAACACCACCTGATTTTGCAGGCTTGCCGTTTCCGTTCAATGTGGGAGACATAGATGGGTTTCGCTCAGCCGCAGCACCTACGCTGATGACATTTCCAAGGCTGTAAAGCGTCGTGATGATAGCATCCTGCGGAAGAAGACTGAGCACTGCGGCGAGAGACTCTGCTGCTACTGAGGTTGTCCGATGATCAAAGTTAGCCTGGACGATGACTCTCGGCAGCGAGCGTCCTAGATTTGCTGCAAGTTGCGGAGAGACTTCGGCAAGGATGGCCATGGCTTTGAGAACTGTGGACGCAAGCTCATGATCCCCACTCTGCGTAGGGTCATTGAGGACATTATCCAACCAGGCAGTGAGAATCTCGGCATCAGTAATGTCTGTGTCGTCATCGTATACGGTGCAGCAGAGGTACGTCACTAGCACCTTTGCTTTGACAGAGGACGCTTGCTGCTGTTGCCATGCAGACCCCACACGCTGGAGATAGTCGAGATCATTCTCCAAGCGCTCCATCTCCTCTCCTGCGATCTTGGCCAGTCCCTCAGCTAGCGAGTTCTCTGCTGTCGCCCTGATGTGTGGATGGTCCTTGTTGTCTAGCCAGGTCTGCAAGTAGTCGAGCACAGAATTCGGCGACGTCAGACGTTGGCTGGTTCCAATCAGCTGCGAAGCTGAAGCAAGGACAAGCTTCAGGAACGAGTCGTGCAAGATCATGGCCCCTAGTGGCCGTCCGGTAGCCGCATAGTGCTTTGTGTATCGCTTCCATTCCCGCAGCCCGTGCTGGTGTGAGCGCGCATTACGCACAATAGAGAGAACAGTCTCAAAGGCGATCAAGAAGTTCTCCGTCAAAATTGTCCGGACGTTCAGCACAAGCTGCAGTCTGTCGCAGGCATTCCAGAAATCGGCGTACTCTGCAGCGGCACCGAGGAAGCCTAACAGCGACAGACTGTGGGTCATGACCCGAGCCAACTCGCCCTCTGCGCCATAGTCGTCGACTCCATCCTCGACAAACTGCTGTTCTGACAGTTCAGCAGCTGCCGTGGCCCAGCCAGTGAGGTAGCTTTCAAGTGCAACGGCAGCCTGTGTGCGTAATCGATCGTGCCGAAGGCCCAGAGAGAGAACGGCGCATGTGAGGTTGTATGTAAGGACTTCGTACGGGGCGGGCTCGATGGTGCGGAGATAGGGCGACGGCGCGAATGTCTGGGCATATGATGCGGTGAGGTACGGGGAGAGGCGGGCGAGCAGCTTATCGGCCACGTCGAAGGACTGGATGTAGGGTGCCGACTTGCAGAGAGCGAGGATTGCCTCTAGTTCTTGCACCTTCATAGCGTGCGACGCATTTGGGAACCGCTTGAACAATCTCCCATGGTCGGAGCCAGTCGTCTCCGCCGACGACGACTGCGCCGACAGACGGGCAAGCTTCTCGAGCGCATGGCTCCGAATGGTGCGCCTGGAAAATGCGAATTAGCCACTGGCCTTCATACAAGAGGTCTCGATGCTCACGCCATGGTAATAGTAGCTATCCCCGAGTTCTCCGCTGAAGGCTGGGGTTTGCGCAATCTTGAAGCGCGTAGCAGTGACTTGTCCCTGGACAAGTGACGAAACTAATGTCGGTGTTCGGAGCTGCCTGCGCCCTGATTGGAGACGCCTTCCCCACCGCGCAAAGCTCCCGCCCGGTGAGCCGCAACGGCAAGACTGGTGTTAAGCACCGACTATTCAAGGCAGATATAGACACCTTTGAAGTAATCCCGCATCAGATGCGGGTATCGTAGTATTGATCGTCAAAGCGTAGTGGAAAAATAACTGTCTACACACTTCAGCGAGCACAGCTCCGTGAACCCTCGTTTCCAAACGCCTAGCCAAACAGCCATCTAACCGAGAAACACCTCCCAAATGCATTCCCCATGTACGTGAGCGCCGCCCTCTTCAACTCCGTTGTTCTTAATCATCTGCGGGCTCAACCCTCACAAGCACCTCTTCAAGGAACCCCTCTAAGAATCCAGCTACCTCGCCACCCATGCCCACTTCACCCTTTTCATCCCATCCATCCAGCTCCTCAAATTTCCCCCTGATCTCATTCACAAGCTTCGTCACTTTGTCATGGCAGTCTTGCCTCTGCCGCCTACGCTCGATAAATCCTTGCGGGTCGTCTAGTGAGTGCGCAGACTCTTGCTTGTTTTTGAGAGTGAGATGGTAGTTGCGGCGTGAGAGGGCTGCCTCAAGCGCTGGCACAACCACCCCGGTGAGCGCCGTGATCTCCACGGGAGTTGTCGGCGAGCCCGTCGATTGAAGCAGACTGAGATGGTTTGGTGTAGGCTTAGGACGACCAAAAGAACCACGAGACATGGGCGAGGGTTTGCTAGCATGCGGTGGGGGTACAGGAGCAGTCGAATGCGCCGTTTGTTGCTGTGTTTGTGGCTTTTTGTTAGCCACCATGGAGCTATGGAAAGGGTCGTTTGATGACGCCGAGTCGGGTCGCAAGTTGGATCCTGCGCTGAGCGGCGAAAATGATTGCTGTGTTGAAGGCAGTGGCTTCTGTCCTGACAGCGAGGGCAGGTTCTGCTGACCAGCAAGTGACGGTAGAGGTTTTTGCGCTTGTGTAGGCATCGGGAATTGGCTCTGTGTTCGAATGGGGCTTTGGAGCGGTTTCGGTAATTGACTAACATGTGAGTTGTTTTCCGCTGGACTCGAAGACTGCCCGCGAAATGGTGGTATGTCAGGAATGGACATTTGAGGCAAGACCGAAGCCCGACTTGGTGTTGGGACTCGTTGCTGTGGGGTCAGTTCCAAGTTCTTCATATCCGCAGCTATTTCACGTTGGATAAAGTCATCAAAGTTGTGCTGCAACGGCGTCTGCCGTCTGGGTTGCTGGGGCGTCTGCGGTTTAGTCGGTGTCGCTAGCCCTCGATTTGCTGGCGGTGAGAACAGGGCAGGAACAGGTGACTTTCGCGGGAGCTCTGCAGCAGGCTGTGGGAACGGTGGAGGTGCCCTCTTCTCTGGTGATGCCGGTAGTGGTATCCTCGCCGCCGTTCTTACTGAGGCTCCAGGGGAGCCCTGGGTCTGCAGCGGTGCTAGGCGTTTGGTAGGGGAGGGTGGCTGGGTTTCTCGAATAGTGTCATCGTTTTCATCGCCGTAGCCACCCTTGTGCTGAGAAACAGGTTTCCGTTGAGGCGACATATTTCTGGCATTTGCGCCAGCATCGTTCATCGGAGCGAGAGCTGGCCCTCTACCGCCTCCAAGTGGCCGTACAGTACCAAAGTCCCACAAGTCTTCATTGACAGGCTCATTCCTCTTCACTGGAGTTGCCTCATCATCGGACTCAGCCGCCTCCTTTGGATACCGGACTTTCCAATCCTGATATCTCGAGATGAGCTCTTGCAAGCGAGCGGGCTTCCCAGCTTTGCGGATGAAACTTGTCTGGAGAAGTTGTTTTGCATTCGGACGCTCTCTAGGGTCCTTACGCAGGCAGAGATCGACAAATTCTTTGAAGGCGGGGGAGAAGTTTCCTTGTAACGACGGCGGAGGATTCTTGGGGATAAGAAAGAGGACTTTCATGGGATGAATATCCGCGTATGGGGGTTCGCCGTTGGCTAGCTCGAGCGCAGTAATACCGAGGGACCAGATGTCGGCTTTGCCATCGTAGCCAGACTGCTTGATAACCTCGGGTGCCATCCAGAAGGGTGTGCCGACAAACGTGTTCTTCTTCGTCATGGTCGCTGAGAGCTGCCCTGACACACCAAAGTCTGCGAGCTTGACCTGTCCATTCGCACCGACCAGTATATTCGCGGCTGGGACCTGTTAGCCAATTTGACAGAATGTAGACCTGACTGGACATACCTTTGATATCCCGATGCAACTTGTGGTCGTCGTGGAGATATGTCAGACCCATCAAAAGTTCCTTGAGAATGACAGCAATCTCGGCTTCTGCTATGATGCCCGGCTTCATCAAGTCTGCACAGCTCCCACCCGAGCAGAACTCCATGACGATCCACAGATCGGAGCCGGCCAGATACGAGCCATAGTACTTGGTTACGTATGGCGAGTTCATGCCCGAGAGGATCATGATCTCGCCCATGATATCGTCCACCTCGTCCTCGGCATTCTCCACGTCAATGACCTTGATGGCGACCGTGTGGCCTGTCCGCCGGTCGAGGCCCTTGTAGACTTTGCCAAAGCTGCCGCCGCCAATGCATTCCTGCTTGGTGTAGAGCGTGTTGGGGTCGACGGACTCGTTCGCGCCCAGTTCGGCGGCCATGGTGTCCAAGGTGCCACGCACGAAGTGGGCTTATCGTGAGAGCGGGTGGGGCAAGATAGCTGCGCAAGGCGGTAGGCGCGTCGACGGTGTCTGGGGTAGAGCGAGAGCGAGAGGCCTCGGGAGGGTTGCAGCGAAAGAGCGGTCACTGCAAAGCGACGGGACTGAGCTTGGAGCGAAAAGGCGACCGACGTTGGGCGATTGAGGCCTGCGAGTGGAAGCGAGGGCGAACCGTGGTAGTGTGCCACCACAAGAGAGGGCTGCGTGCTATGCGCCTACCACGCCTGGTTGTTTCGTAAACACGGATTGCGAGGGCAACGGCGAATGGTGGGGGTCCGCCGGCGAGCGTGAATGAAGGTCAGAGAGCCGAATCGCCTCCAAAGGGACGCAAACAATGCCCGACTACTGTAGGCTAGGCGTCGCAGTGCTGGCCGCGGCAATGTTGTTGAGCCTGTTTATTGTCCTGCGACCTCTCCGTTGTCATGGAGGGGACATGCATGTCCGGCGCGTGCAGGGATAGTGCGTCGCGTGGTAAATGATGAACGACTCTCCAGAAAAAAGCAATTCGCTGCCGAGCATGATACCTGCCGCCGTCCTCGACACACATGCTACGGGTGACAGTCTCAGGTCCAGACGGAACGAGCCTTCGTTACCAGTCGTGTCTGTTGCAACACCTCCCCCAGGAACAACTCGGTCGTGGTTCAGCGGGGTTCGTGGCCGCTACCCGTCTCACCCATCGCCCATTGCACACCATGATTGGAGCAGAGGCAATACAGTCAGACCCGGCCACGGCCTCGTTCCTTGTCTCCATCCAACAATCATGGCATTATCATCACCAGTGACGTCATCGCGACTTCATTTCAAGCAAAAAATATATATTCATAAACGCCACATCGCCAAGCTAGGTAGAGCAGAAGATAGTTCAACCTATCCATCTCTCGCGCTTCTCACTAACAGGGTATCCATATCTCGGCCGTTATTAAGCCATAATTCATATCCTCCATAGTCCCCTAAACCATGGACAGAATGAAACTCCGCCTATTGAACTCCATCACAATGCTAGTGTCCCATGTCTTTATTCGTATCAGAACCGTCTGCGTATCCGTTCTGCGAGCGCAACTTCTTCTTCGCTCTCCTCCTCCACTGGCGCTGGTGTTCTCCTCTCGCGCGCCCGATGCGCTTTCCTTCGCCTATTATTGCTGACATTACTCGCCGAGTCATCCGGCCCGATCTCACTCTTCAGGTCGTCCATTCCTTCGTCAGCATCACGCATATTGGCAGGCGTGTCCGTTCTGACTTCAATTCCACCCATGCCAGCGCCTCTGCGTTGCTGTGCGACCATGGATAAAGCAGCAGCTCGCTCACGTAAGCGCCGGCGCACACCCTCGGCCTGGTTGTGAAGCTGCTCGAACGCGTCTTCCATAGCCTCCATGCCCAGGTAGATTTCCCGCTCGATTTCTGCGAGTACGGCAATCTCGGTTTCTTCATCGATTTGCACAGGTGCGCCACCCGGCGGACGCACAGATCCGGGTCGGGCTGACCCAGGTCGGGAGTAAGGGCTGGGACTAAAGTTACCATACCGGTTGGGGCTGAAAGGCGATGCAAATCGCTGAGGGCCGTCGGTAGGGCGCATCTGGCCCGCTCTTGATCCACTCCGTGGAGGAGTTCCATTCATGTCCGGAAGATCCTCAACCCCCGACCAGAGGAATCCATCGAAACGTCCAGATACGAGAATCTCCCATTCATGTTTAGTGACAGCCGCCAGTGTAGCGAGCATGTTGTGCATATCTGGATGACGGATAAGATACATGACAGTTAGCTGGTCGCGAGGCGTGTTGTGGAGTCGGTATAGACGCTGCAAAGCCAAACCGGCCTTCGCTAGGTAGGGTGGCGTTCCAGTATCAGGCTTTTGTGTGCGAGGATTCGGGAGCTTCTCCAACCCCCACAATAGAGCGTAGAAAAGCGGTCGTTGTGGCTGCTCCAACCGTGTAAGCATGATAAATGTGAGGGTTTCATCGTCGGCGTCTTCGGGAACGTTGTCTTGCTGGTCTGAGAGCCAAGATTGGACTGCAACCTTGGTCTTCTTCGACTGCTTCTCGTAATGCTCACGATATTGTTCCGGGACGTCAACATCAATCCGCTGGCACGGCGCCTCCAAATCAGACGATATGCCCAACCCGGGCCCAGGACCTTCTTCGTAGGGAGGCCAAGATGGAAGTTCACAACGTCCGGAAACTAGTTCCAGAATCTCTCCCCAGTTCACACCTGCAGAATCCTCTACAACTGGTTGCTCGAAACACATCATACACTGACAGTGCTCGGAAGAGATATTGCGAGCGAAAACATTTTCCAGGCGATCAAGCAGGCGGCGTGCGACGGAGCGGTAACCGGTCGCAACCGCCAACGAGCCACTCGTGTCCATGACGGTATTGTAACTGTTAAGGACATTCTGCAGTGGTTTGAAGAAAGATCGAACGTCGTGGGCCTGTGCACCCGACAGCCGAGGCGTGGTGTAGTGAGAATAGGCGGAGGCTGGGACTCCATCAATTGCTGCCAACAGACTTCGGGGAATCGCTTTGGCGAGACCACCGTTTTGCAAAAGGTAATCGACTCGAGGGGCTTCCATCATGGCCGGAGGAGGAGGTGGTGGTGGAGGGGTCATAGGAGATTGCGCATAACTTGGGTCCACGGACTGGGTTCGTGACATGGGGTCCGTCATGACCTCGATCATTGAGGGCCCATCCTTGACGGACGATACATCAGAAGGCAATACTGAGTGCTGAGTAGGAGTGCGCGGTGATGAATCCACGACTGATGAGGGCGAAGCTTCGGATTGCGAAGGAGATGCGTCGCGAGGATAGGCATTGTGGTCTTGGATCACAGAAGTAGCATCAGAGTCCAATGTGTATTCGGAAGGCGCTCTGGTCTTCATCTTTACTGGTGTCGATGTCCTGGCTGGCGTTGATGTTCTCGTTGGTGTTGAAGTCCTAGCCGGAGCTCGAGTGTATGACGGGCTTGCGGTCTTGGTCCTGGGTGCCATATGGGGTGATTTTGCGCGGATAGTGCTGGGCTGCGATCCGGTGGTGGAGGTGAGATCAGTGCCATCGAAGTCGTCGCCTTCTCTGACACTGGAGCGCGAAGCTACTCGCGGCCCATATTCGGAAGTCATGCGCGTACCGCTGTCCACGCTCTGACGGCCGTCGGCCATCTCCCTGGCGAGCATGTCTGGGTCTTTGCGCCGCATGCTGTTTGCACTCGCTGCCCGCCTCATGTCGGCCGCCGTAGTCGCAGTGAGGGGAGGGCTTGGTGGTGCGCGCGACGGCGGGGGTGGTACGCGGTTGGGCTGCTGTGCTGTGGCCGGCTCGTCGTCGTCCTTTTCTGTCGACGAAGCCTCCGCATCCGTGGGTTCTGGCGTCATTGCCGACTTTCTCTTTTCCACACCATCCCGCGAGTAGATGCTCTCTTTCGCATACGTCTTGGAATGCGAGGGATACGGCAAGCTGATGCGCGATGTGTTGTCCGAGCCCAACGAGCCGCGGCGTCCCATCTCGGGCACGACTGCCATTTTGTGCGACTTGGACGCCTGCGAAGAGGCCAGCGTCGACGACGAGGTGGAAGTGCGCACTCGCTCAGAAGACGGGCGTCGGGGAAGCGGCGGGTTTTCTGAATCGTCGTCCCTGGAGGCCGACGAGCGTGTTTTGCGGGAGCGGCTACTCTTATGGCGCTCCCGGTCCCGGTCCTTGTCCTTGGTGCGAGGTCGACTGCGCTCGCGATCCGGGTCCTTCTTGCGGCGGCGGTGCGAGTCTGACGAATTCAACATGATTGCGAGGCGGCGTGGAGCTCCTCGCCAGTGTGACTGTGAGCCGGCAAGCTGGACGGGCTTCTGCGGGCGAGATCACCAGCGCGGCTACGGGTTCCTTCAATTGGGCGTTGCGGGTGGGCACTTTGCGCGGTCGCGCCTATCAGGACAGCAGCTCGCCATCCATCGACTGGATTTAGAACAGGGTGCGGTGAGGGGTTTACAGTTCCCGATGCGCTGTTGTGGGAGTTTTGGGGAGTAAGCTAGCGGCCACCGAAGCTGGCCACCCACTGAAGCTGGCCACCCGCCCAGAACTCGACCACCCACTCCACACTCGTGATTTCTCCACAACCACGCAACTAAAATGGATCCCCGTGAAGCAGCAATTCAAGCAGCTATCAGCGACATTGTTTCTGGTGTTTTTACGAGTCAACGAGCTGCTGCGAAGGCGTACAACATCCCTCGAAGCACGCTTGCTGCCCGACTGCGTGGTACACAGACACGTCAATTCAGCCACGAGTACCAGCAGCGATTAACTCCACAACAAGAGGAATTTC
>QXCR01000160.1:0-64038 GCA_004380135.1 Stemphylium vesicarium | reverse complement strand
CCTCTTCAAATCGCGCTCCTCTACGAATGGACCAGCTTTGACCTCGGCTGCACTCTTGTCCAACCACCATTGAGCGTCGTGAAGGCCGGGAAGAGCACCTTCGTAGAATTGATCGCGGGATATACGGTGCACTCGCTGGCTCTAGTCGCCGACTCATTTCACATGGTACGAACATGTGGCTACATGTGCGCAACGAAACTATGCTGACAGTAAGCACAGTTGAACGATGTAATTTCTCTTCTCGTCGGACTGTGGGCAGTCAAGGTCGCGAGTCAAAAGACCAACTCAAAAACATATACATACGGAGTGAGTGAATCCTGTCCGCCATGCGCGACGATTTGGCTAACAACAAACAGTGGCAACGCGCCGAAACGCTGGGTGCCCTGATAAACGGAGTCTTCCTCGTTGCGCTCTGCCTCTCCATCTTCCTCGAAGCCATCCAGCGATTCGTTGAGCCACAGGACGTTTCGCATCCCGTCATCATACTCATCGTTGGTTCTTGCGGTCTCCTATCCAACATTGTCGGTCTCTTCCTGTTCCACGACCACGGTCATGGCCACGGTGGTCATTCGCACTCGCACGATTCACACTCGCATGCGGAGGAGGGACATTCTCATGGCGCACACGACCACGACCACGCTGTTGCGGATGAGAGCGGCAACGTAGCCGATGTTCTGCCCCAGAACCGCGTTGGCTTCCCCTCCAACCTGACACAAAGCCCCGCAGACAACCGTCGCTCTTCTGTGTCTGGAAAGAAGAACAAGCGCCACAGCCGATCCCAGTCTCGCAACTACGCTACATTGGACGAAATCTACGTACACCCCTCATCCTTCAGGAACAGCATCATCGAGTCTTCGCGCCTGCGTGACGAGGAGGCTGATGATGAAGAGGACAACACTGGAGCAGACGAGGAGCCTACTGAGCACACTTCGCTGCTGTCCAAACCAAAGAGCCACGGATCTCACGACCACTCCCACGCAAACGGCAAATCAAAGGATCAACACAAGGACCACAAGCATACCCAGCCCAAGGAGCAGTCTTCTGGTGGTGGACATGGTCACTCGCACGCCGATCTCAACATGCGCGGCGTCTTTCTTCACGTCATGGGCGATGCTCTGGGCAACATTGGTGTCATTGGCACCGCTCTGTTCATCTGGCTTACCGACTTCTCCTGGAGGATGTACGCTGACCCCGCTGTCTCTCTCCTCATTACCGTAATCATCCTTCTTTCCGCACTTCCACTCTGCAAGGCCGCATCTCGCATCCTGTTGCAAGCCGTGCCAGAGAACATGTCTATCGACGATATAACCGACGATATTACCGACCTTGAAGGCATAATCTCCTGCCACCACCTCCACGTCTGGCAACTTTCCGACACCAAGCTCGTCGCCTCTCTCCACGTTCAGGTCGACTTCGACTTCAAGGGCCACGGTTCTGCACGCTACATGGGTCTCGCACGTCAAATTCGCGAATGCCTACACGAATACGGCATCCACTCTTCGACCATTCAACCCGAGTTCTGCCTCGATGCCAGCCACGATCACTCAGCACATGGCTCAGACGAAAGCGGTGCCGAAGATGCTGGTCGCCAGAGCAAGAACCCCAGCGTCAAGGGCGGTCCTGATGCATGCCTTTTGGAGTGCCCTGACAGCTGTGGTGGAGGAAAGCAGTGCTGTGACCCCAGTACTACCGGTCCTAATACTTCGTAATAACCTGCCAGACTTTTGTTTCCTTTTCGACTGTCCATGTCCAGTTCGAGACACTTGTATTACTATACCTTGGTGTTTGTCATTATCCCCCATACGGTTCCTCGTATCTTTCCTTGATGTATTTGCTTTCAGACAAAAGCTCGGGCGGCAATTGCGGGTCGCTGATGTGTTCTCTTGTCGGCTTTCTTTCTAGATGGCTGATGATGATGATGAGGAAGGAAGGAAAGAGGAAAGAAGACGGTTGTTTTCAGACGGTAGTTTCCTGGTTCTATGACTGAGGGTGGAATAGCTGCAAGATTAGACTGCGCAACGCGGTACAGTAGTAGTAATAGTAGGGGACTGGTAGATGTAGCCGAATTATACCCAATATCCCAAACGAGATGAGCATGCACCGATTCAACGTGGATGGTGATGGCGAAGGAAAGTTTAGTAAGCGGTTCACCGTGAGCGACAGCTTTGACAGCAAAAGGTATGTCTCAGAGAGGTTGTACATGCATTTTGTAAACCGTTGAACACAACGCCGTATACCTACATACCTACAACCGGGAAAACGTGACTCACGCTTCGTATCCCTTATCTACTAAACAAATGCACCAACATGGCTGTATCTCAGCACACCCTCCGTGCGGCGAGGAACAGCGGCGGCGTTGTGGAGCACACATTGTGTGTGTGCCTGTTGGGTGGAGTAGGCAGTAGGCGAAATGCAGAAATGGGTCAAGGCCAGGCGAGCACACCCCAAGCGGGCAGTATCTCCACGCCCTACGACAAGCATACTCCTGTACACCAAGTCAATATAGCGGAGCGGCGGAGTTGGACTTTATTGTGGACACCAGGGCATATCCAGCTTCCGGATCTGTGGTTGAAAGGCGGCGTGGGTCCCGCACTCACACCAACAACGACGCCGTCAGTTTTTAGTCCGAGAGAGAGGGGGAGGGGGGGACTGCTCGATGACCGCGCCTTGCATACGCGGTTATTGCTGCTGGTGGTGGCGCGAAACATGATAAAGATTCTGGAAGCTGAAGATGGCGGATAGCAAAGGCTGGCTCAAGGGTACCCCCGGGATTAACGCGGGGATTGCGCTTACTACAGGCTGCGGTATTCCGAGACTACGGGCGCGCCAATACTGATGTGTGGACGGTGATAGGACCTGCAGGTGGGATTCCGAAGGGATGAAAAGCTTAGATTGCGCCTTCCGTGCTGGGCGCGGCGGCTTAGCCGTGCTTACGGCTTCTTTGCGCTGCTTCGCCTGCTTGTGTTGGGTGAGGAGGAGGGTTGTAAGCGAGGCATGGGAGGTTGCATGCTGCGAATTTCCATGGGCGTCACGAAGAACAGCGTGGAATTTTTCGCAGAGCAGTCACGATGCCTAGTTCTTTTTGTAACATGTTCAAGTCAATGGCCGAATCTCGTACGGCGCCTGTCAACATTCTGCCTTTGTTTCGCCTGATCCTCGGTCACCGCTACCTGGAACACCACGACCAAACGGCCAACACTAACCACCGCCTAAATCCCGCTCCAACACTCAAAACGCACGAATAAGCGCGCTGTGCGGATCCCACCATGTCTCGAACGCAGGTGGTTGGTTCCCATCACGTGGCAAGATTCCCCATTCGAGCGCGTCCAGGCGAGAACGAAATGACTAAATTAGAGTCTTGTGCTGCACCAGGCTCCACAACGGGTGAGGTTTTTTTGAGGGGCTGCAATCTGCACACCGTCCGCGCCGCGCGCACAAGGTGCAGAAGCTTATCTCTCGGTGTCGCCCGAGACATGTCCCAAAGGACCGAGGTCTATTTTTTTTTTCCTTGCTCGCTCTGTTGACTCTTTCCCAGAGTCGGTCCCTGAAATCGGAGCGTAGACTGCGAGGAAAGAATGACTACTGACCGCGATCGGAGTGGGTCGGCATAGCAAATTTTCGCCCTTCAGACGTGAATCTGGAAGGCTGGAATGTTTTGTAAGACGTGGTTCGATAATTTTGGATTGAGACGGTGTGTGTGTGTACTTCTGGAAGGATTGTATGTGTGTGCCGATTACTTCCTATCTGTGTGCGGCACGCGGCATCTGCTAATCACCATATCTGCGGCTAGAGCTACGCAGGTGGCTTCTATGCGTATTCGAAGAGCCAGGATAGTTGGGCGCCCGAACAGACCGACGAACCACAACGAGGGCAATCGCATTGACGAGGGCCCGGCATTTCGGCACTCGCTGATAAAGTTGAGGGTTTAAGCAGTCATCTACGGCGTCCAAAACACCAACGTAAGATCGCCATTTGCAATCGCCGCGTTGGGAAGGTGCTTGCAGGTGTGCCAGGATATGGGCAAGTCGGTAATACGCACGCCGAGCGGGCAGTGGCGCGACTAAGCCGCCAAGGGAAGGCTTCGACAGGCTTTGTGCCGGAGAACCACGCCCATGTGGTTAGAGGCCAGTCTATCAAGACGTTACATCGGCCCTGGCAAGTGCTTGTGCGTGCTTGTGCCCCACCGGTCGCGAGAGACAGAGGCGAACGTCGAGCCGGTTGGACAGATGATAGCTATGTGGGGATTGCGCATGCTCAACTACGGGGTGGGTTATATATCGAGGGACCGTCTTTCTTCTCTACATGCTCCAGGTGTTTCCGGTCCTTCTTTCCACCAGGTTACACTCGTTGCTCTCGCACTGTCTTCCATTGACCTGGTCTTTGGTTGCAACTGAGTCTTGAAGCTATGGCGTCCGCCCAAGAGACAACTGCGTATGTCGTACCTGACCCGCTGAGTCTTGATGACTCTTTTACTGACTTTGTGACAGCGCCGAGGCACTCCAGCACAACCAAGAGGTTGCCGATCACAAGCCTCACGTATACGGTGCTACACTCAACGACTCCAATGTCGCCGGCGCACACGTCTCCCTCGAGAAGCCCCACGCCACCGGCTCTGGCTCTGACTCCGCCTCCGTCGTCGTCGAAGAGGATGGTATTGGCGGTATCAAGCCTACCAAGGAGGAGCTAGCAACCCTCCGCAAGGTCGGAGAGCCTCTTCCCAAGAGTGCCTTCCTTGTCGCCATTGTCGAACTCTGCGAGCGTTTCACCTACTATGGCGCCTCGGGTATCTTCCAAAACTACATTTCGCGCCCCCGCGACGGATCGCTAGGTCGCGGTGCGCTCGGTATGGGTCCCCAGGGAGCTACTGGTCTCTCCACCTTCTTCCAGTTCTTTTGCTACGTCACTCCAATCCTGGGTGCTGTTATCGCCGACCAATATCTCGGAAAGTACAACACCATCGTCATGTTCTGCCTCGTCTACATTGTCGGTCTCCTCATCCTTACCTGCACGTCTATTCCTGGTGCTCTGGACAGTGGCGCTGGTCTTGGTGGCTATATCGTCGCCATCATCGTCATTGGTCTGGGAACCGGTGGTATCAAGTCCAACGTTGCGCCTCTGATTGCCGACCAGTACAAGCGGAGGCAGATGGTCATTGGCCACGACGACAAGACTGGCGAACGCGTCATCATCGATCCCGCCATCACCATTCAGAGAATCTACATGATCTTCTACTGGTGCATCAACGTCGGATCTCTCTCGCTGCTTGCCACGCCCTACCTGGAACGTGACATTGACTTCTGGCCTGCGTACCTCATGTGTCTTTGCGTCTTCTTCGTCGGTCTCCTGGTCCTCGTCCTCGGCCGCAAAGTCTACGTCGTCCGCCCTCCACAAGGCTCTATTATCACCGATGCGTTCCGCGTAATTGGTATGATGATCAAGAGCCGTAACATGGACGCTCCCAAGCCCTCGTTCCAGGCCGCTCTCGGCAAGGACTCGAACCTCCGCTGGAACGACCACTTTGTCGAGGAAGTCAAGCGTGCCCTGATTGCTTGCCAGGTCTTCTGCTTCTACCCAATCTACTGGGTCATCTACGGAAATTTCTCAAACAACTTCGTTACCCAGGCTGGCCAAATGCGCGGTCACGGCATCCCCAACGATCTGATGCAGAACTTCGATCCTATTGCCATTATCATTTTCCTGCCCCTCGTTGATTCCGTACTTATGCCCACACTCCGCAAGTACCACATTCGTTTCCCGCCCATCAACCGTATCGTCTGTGGTTTCTGGATCGCGTCTCTAGCCATGGTTTACGCCTGCGTCCTTCAGTACTACATCTACCAATCCGGGCCTTGCTACGGCAACCCGCTCGAGTGCGACGCCGATCTCGTCGATGGCGTGCATCAAGGCAACAACATCCACATTGCCGCGCAAACCGGTGCCTACGTCCTGATCGGTCTGTCTGAGATCTTTGCCTCGGTCACCGGTCTCGAATATGCCTACACCAAGGCGCCACCCAGCATGAAGTCGTTCGTCCAGTCCATGTACCTTCTTACCAATGCTTTCGGTTCTGCCATCTCCGAGGCCCTCAACCCCGTGCTGTACAATCCTGGCTTCCAGTGGCTTTATGCCAGTCTGGCCGTCGCCTCCTTCATCTGTGGTGGCTTGATCTGGATCATCTTCCACCACCTCAACGAGACTGAGGATGAGATGAACCAGCTTGATGAGGATGTTGACCAGGACCCTGCTATGAGGAAGAGCAGCGTCAACGGTACTCATACCGTCGAGGTTGATGAGAAGCAGTAGATTATGAAGGGATGTGACACGGGATGATGAGGAGAGGGGCGTGTGCGTGTGTGATGTTTTAATGTGTGCTGTTTATCCCCTTTATTTTACGAGGGGCGGCTATGATACCAAAGATGAAATACCAATCGTTCGAATTCTACATTTTGCTCCCTCTCCTGTGAATGAATTGACTGGAATGGTTGTGCAATGCTTCGGGAGTCTAGTGGACAACAGACCCCAGGCTCGGTGCCTGAACGAGACCCATGAACCACGTATTCATCTTCTCCACGTACAGATATACCATGGATAGATGCAGCCTTTTATCGCTTCATCCTCCCGTCGTCACAGTCAGCATACTACTTACTCCCTTGGGGCTACTAATACGCTCGCTCATCCCGTATTCCACGGCTCTCTCTCATTCTGAGAAGATGTAGACTCGCATAAACAAGCTCCCGACCACGATAACTGTCTAACGAAAACAGGCCCTTGGTAAACGCGTAGATCGCACAGCTAGCTAGCACGTCCTCATTTGAACCAAGCATCACAACGTGCGCTTGAACATTCACGGCAAGATGCGAGTTGCCCATCTCGCGAGGAACCGTGTTTGCCATCCTCTTTGAACCTTTTATCATCTTCATTTTACCTCCTCCTAGAACCTTATTGAAGCTTTTTTCTTTCTCTTCGAGTTCCTCTCTTGAACGCTGGCGGTTCAAGGCCCGCAGTCGATAGCGTAGGTGGCTGGCTGGCTGGCCGTCGCCCGGAAGACCGGGCTGAGGGGCTGGTTGCTGGGTACACTGGACCGGGCTGCCAAGCCGCTACACCGGCTCTTGTGCCCCGCATTCATGCAGCTTGGGGCCTGGCCATCCTTGCGATAGGAAGAGAGGACTCCACTTTTCGTTTCGTGACTTTAACTTTCGTGCTTGATTAGCTAGGAAAACGCTATACACATTGTGCGAGGATCTGTTGTATTTGACGTCTGAAGGTGGTGGTTTAAGTATGCATGCGGAAAAGGACCTCACATCTCAGCTATCTCTTACTCACTCAACCTTCAAAAACCAATAACTCGCTCGCTCGCTCATAGCTACACTAGCCTGCTTTTCCCCAATAGCCTAGATCCGCGGTTCCAGTCCCCCCCTTTAGCCTCTCCGCCCGTTCGTGTTCAGCGCAAACCAGTCTCGTATTGATTGTGTTCCCAATCGCCGCCGCCGCTGGTTCCAGACGCGCCTGCCTTTTCGTGTTTTTGGCGCTGAGAAGGCGGGAATACGAGATGCGTTACTTCTTTATAGCGTAACACGGATTTTAGACCGCCACATCATCGTTCCATCAGCCAGCTAACCAGCCAACCAGCCCTAGGTTCTTTTACTTTTTACTCTTTTAGACTTTACGCCGCTTCGTCGTTCAACAAGACTTGTTCTAAAGGAAACCCCTACATAAGCTTTTTTTTTGGCCCCATTCTTATCATTTCCACACCCCCTCGTGCGTGGATTCGTGATTTGGGAACGAGTTATTTTCGAGTATTCAGCTTTTGGGGAACGCGATTGCCGAGACATCATTACGACAACAGCAACAATCCACTCCTGCAACAATCAAACAAACACCAACATCACCACCGCAATGTCGACAACAACACCCATGGCTACGGCCACAGCATCAACAACCTACCCCTACACCTACACAACCTTCACTAACCCGTCCCCATCCCCCTTCACAACACCCACCATCATCCCCTCAGTCTTCCGCTGGGGCAGCGTAGAATCCTGCCGCGCCTCCTCCACACCCTCCGCATCCGCCTCGGCCTCAGCCTCGCCGTCCAACGCGCCGCTCGCTCGCCCCGATTCCAACCGCGCAGGCGGCTGCACAATCAGCAATGAAGCCGGCATCAACGACCACGCCTTCTGGGACATGTACGCCTGCTGCGAGAGCGGCAATATGGGGTCGCTGGGTTTGCCCCTGCCGTGCACGGCTGTGTGTTGGGCCGATGGCGCGCAGAGCTTTTTGGACTTGGGACGCTGTTTGAGTGAGAGGGTTGAGGTCGTTGTGTGTAGTCCGCCTGAGGAGGAGAGGGGGCAGGAGCCGGAGGGGAGCAGCAGTGGGGCGAGTGCGAGTAAGACGAGTGCGGGTGAGACGCAGACGCAGAGCGCAAGTGGAACTGGTGGTGCTGAGCCGACGGGGACGGATTCTACGGGTGCGGCGAGTGCGGTTGGTGGGGTGCATGTTGGATCGACTAAGGCTGGTTTGGTGGTGTTTGGACTAATGGCTTTGGGTTCTGCGGCAGGCATGTTTTTGTAGATTTCCTTTTGCCGCGCCGGGAAAGGGTGGTGTAATGGACATATCATATCGTGATGAATGTAATGGTGTATGACACGGTCGATTACTTGCCATGGTGTCAACTTGTTCACGGCGCTGTAGTGGAATGCCAAAGAGTTGACGTGACAGAGGGTTGTAATTACGAAGAGATCGACACTGTGAAGCTTTCTGGAGATGCATTTCTATTTCACCATCAATTTGACTAGTATAAGGGAATGGATTTCAAAAAGAAGGGTACGCAGGTTTCTAATATCCCTTGATTTGGTTTATATACGTTGAAAAGTAAGAAACAAAGAAAATACAATCCGAGCGAAGCTATCTCGTTCTGACCCCTGCGCTCCAACAACCCTTGTATCCGCCCAGCCAACACAACAAAGTGCTCAAAAAGTGGAGAAAAAGGCCGTAGGATTATCAAGTCTAGAAAATTGCAAAATACCAAACACAATGTAGGAAAGACAATTTGGAGAACAAATGAAAAGTCCAGCGCATCTCCACCAGCATAATCCTTAGGCTTCGACCTGCTTTCTCCAAACAGCCAAGATATCCTTGCACAGCTCAACTAGCGCGGTATTCGCCGACATGACCTTGAGCACCGACACCTCGACGCCCACATAGTGTATGACCCACTCCCTGATCCTGACAGCCACAAGAGAGTCGATACCCAAGCTGGCAACAGGCATCTTGCTGTCAAGCTCTTCAGGCTTCATGTGTAGCATTGCGCACAAAGCCGACCCGAAGCCGGTGAGCAGGAGGTCAAGGCAGACGTCTTGGTCACCCGCGGCGGCAGCGAGTTGAGCCTTCAGTGAGATGTTGCCGCCGTTCTGGTTCGAGTCGTCATTACCATCCTCATCCGACTGCAGGTAGTGCCACAGACGCGGCTGCTCGCGCCATGTGTAAGCACGAATGTCTCCACGGACACCAATGATGATCTCAGGAGGGTTGCTGCCGTTTGGTCGTCCGCCGACGATAGCTTCAGCCAGTGTATCGAGCAAGTCTGTCTCGCTGACCGGAGCCATGAGTACATGCAGCGCTTCTTCAATCTTCTTGCGGTTCTCGTGCCGGTGGACATAGCCCAGTCCACTCACGTGCCCGATGTGCACCACGCAGGCAGGCGTTCCGCGTCGACGCAATTGGCTGGCTGTCCCTTGCATGAACCAGTTGGAAGCACCGTAAGCTGTCTGTCCGGCGTTACCTGCAACGGCAACAGCAGAAGAGAAGAACATGACGAAATCCAGCTGTCCTGGCTTGGCCTCCTGGTCTAACAGCGCTACGAGGTTTTGCGTGCCAGCCACTTTGGGTGCCATTACCGCTGAGAACTCAGCCCATGGTTGATCTGCAAACATGCGATCGCGCATTACCATGGCTCCGTTCATTATGCCGGCTATGGGTGGCATAGAAGCATGAATCTCAGTCCAAGCGGCTGAGAGGGACTCAGCGCTGCAGATATCGATTGCCATGAAGCGCAGGTTGGCATTTTTGACGGTAGCTGCGTGGTCTACAACAGATTGGGGAATAACAGGGTTCCGCGAGGCAAGTACTACGTGGCGAGCGCCGTTGTCGAACAGCCAGTGCGCGATGGAAATGCCCAGATCGCCAGCAAGGCCGAGGAGGAGGTAAGTCTTGTCGGAAGAGAAGAGACCCGCATGGTTTGGAGGGAGGAGCTTGGCCGTGACCGTCGAAGCTGTTGTCCGGTCGAAGACGCCTGCCGGTGGAATCGAGCTCACGGAGGTGTTGGCTATATCTTGCACGGCGATGATGCATCCGTCCACAGCAGGATGAGACAGAGAAGCACCACCGCTCAGCTGTTTGTTGATGAGATCAGCGAACATTGTCTGGCTAAATCTCCTGGAAAGAACACCATCATGGCTTTCTGGAGACAAGTCGAGCCGTTCCACTCGGACTGCTGGCAGATGCTTGCGAACCAGACCGACCATTGTGTCGCTATGCGCTGAGTTATCCAGGCAGATGAACGTCGAAACGCCTGTGGGCTTCGCTAGTACAAATTCACGCTCGGAGATGAAAGGATGCAAGAACTTTGTGTACTTATCGTTCCTCTCGGCATCGCTGGTTGTCTGGGAGAGTTGTATATCGCCCCGTTCCAAGGCTACCTGGCCCAATTCCTTGACCAGCCAAGCTGGGGCGCCGTGCAACCACACACGACCTGTCAAGCCCTGAAGAGTGGCTTCAGCAAGAGCGGCGGTCATGATGCGATAGACTTGTTCACTGTGGTGCGCGACCGGGCTTTCGTTGTCGTACCGCCAGACTATGTCAAGACCCGAGTCTGTGACAGTCGAGCCCTTGGGACGCGTCAACACCAGTACTGTCTCTCCAGACGCGGAGTTGCGAAGCACGCAAAGTCGCTTTGGCTGCTGCTCGCCCCGAAGACGGAGTTTGTGCACAGACGATGCCAATACATCCCAACTCTGGGCATTTGTATCGTCTTGATAAGATCGTCCGACCGTGAGCTGTCCACGCTCGTCTAGCATGATGAACTGGCTCGTCGCGGCTACCTCAACGGTGACTTCCTTGGATCGCGTATCCGCCAGTACATTGAGACCGTCAATGGGCCATACTCGAGGAACGTAGAAGGCATTGTCCCACAACACTAGCTCCGGTTCCAATGTCCAGAGCATGTCCTGCTTATCTCTGTGACTGCCGGCAAGACGCAGCAGCATATTGACAATTTCATCAGGATCAACCGTCTGCGCTTCCTGCTCCAGATCCAGTACTTGCAGTTTCAACGTTGTCCGCTCGACACGAGCTGAGCGTCCCCAGCCTAGGACCATGGTGTTCTCGGGCTCGGTGCCATTGCGGGCGCCCTTGGTAACCCAGAGAAGAACACTGGCTTGACTCATCACCTCCTGGAGGCCCTGGAAGCGGCGCTCGTCTATACCATGGAAAGTGGGGGTGTCGAGGTCGCAAAGGTTAAGAACGATAGCACCCATCGGTACGCGAATATCTTCGAACCCAGAGACAATCCTAACTCTTGCTAGCTTGTCGAGCTTCTGTGTCACCTGGGAAGCCAGCTCCGTAACGACTTTTGTGGGAGAAGAGTCGTGAACGAGTAGAACCTCCACAGCCACTACTTCTATCGAGCTGAGAGGATCCCGTAGGCTCATTACAGCCTCATCTACTGCTTGAGATAGCATGACGCTACGGAAAGACGGCGTAGAGCTTGTATCAACACCCGAAAATCCAGAATCCTTCAAGAGAGTATCACAGGTGGAAACATCGATGATTTGGGGCTGCCCTTCATCTCTCTCCAGCCACGAGCCCGGAAGCAAGGACTGGATTAGACGAATAGGAAGGCAGTCTGCTGTCGTGGCCAAAAGAAGCAGGAAGCCACCAGGGCGGAGAAGCTTCCTGGCGTTTGTGAGAGTCTCATGACTGATGCTAGTCGAATATGAGGTCTGAGCAATGACCAGGTCGTACGCGTTATCAGTGAAGCCCTGGCGGCTGGGGTCCTTGTCCACATCGAGCAACTTGAAGATGAGCTTGGCATCGTGCTCAGCAGGTTCCACGGTGTTGGTAATCGTGTAAGATGTGTAGCGACGCTTGTCAACCGAGTTCAGGACTGCATCGCGAAGCCCGGAGCCGAATGAGGCACCGACCTCGATCATCTTCATAGCCGGGTAACGATGGCTGAGCTGGGCTATGAGGGTGGCGGCATCACTGATAGCCTCGCGGAAACCGATTCCATCCGCGTAAAGTCTAACGAGCATATCATCTTGCTCCGCCACCTTCGTTGCTGGCATGAGGCCGCGCGTTATCGGCGCGAGATTGCTTCCAAGCGCGCGTATCAGCGCCACATCGACGCAGCTTCCGGCACCGAGCCGCTCGATCTCATCGTGAAGTACGTATTCGGAGTCTTCAAGCCATTCCTTCTTCGCTTCGTGAAGTTCTCCTGATTGAACCTTGGGCAAGAGATCGTTCTGTACCCAGCTGAGTAGATTCTTGCGATTCTTGCTTAACAGCATCGTCTCGAAAGGCTTGATTTGACCAGTCAATTTCTTGCAATAGAACAGCGCCAAGCGTGCCATCAATATGCCAACTTCAAGTCTTTCGTCTGACACGCGCTCCTCCCGCCCGGGCTCAATACCGGACTGGGCATCGCGCTCCCATATTTCTTGAGAGTAAACCTCACGGTTCGGCTTGCTGGACCCCGGCAGTGCTGACATGTGAACACCGCGTACCTGTACCTGTGTCTCGTTGTTTGTGGGGTCGAAGACGTTCAGGTCGCCACTGATTAGACTGGCATCGCCGTGAGTGACGAATGCGTCAGCCTCGAGTATGGAAGTTGAAGAGTCGTCAGTAGATGCCACTGGCAGCATACTGACGCGGATGCTATCAATGCGACCAGGAAGGTAGACCGAACGCTGTCGCTCGTCCCCTGGGCTGGAGTAGCCTGCCAGAAGGCCGTGGATGGCTGTATCGAGAGCCGCCGGATTCATCTCTTGACGGGTCAGCAGCTCAGCTTGGTCCCAGACTGAGGGCATGGTCACGACCGCATGATTCAAGCGTCGTAGCATCGTAGGTGCCTGAAAGTCGTCCGCGTACCCGTGGCCTAAACCCGCCAACGTATCGTAGAGTTCTTCAATGTCTACGGGAGTCAGAGACAAGGCTGGCTCCGTCCTTTGCGGTAGAACGTTGTGCGAAGGCGCACCAAGCACAAGACGTACGAAACCCTCAGCATGGGCGTCTGATTGTGGTGGTGCATGACCGAGTCCTTGCCCGTTTTCGAAGTCGACCGGGGCACTGTAACAGGCCCAGTGCACGTTGATCGCGTCGTCCGACTGATCTGTGACACGCGCCGTGAACAAGACTTCAGTACCAGATGAGTCAGGCTCAAGGTTAAGCGCACGGAAGATGTCGATGTCGTGCAATTCGACAAGTTGAAGCTGCTGCGTAGCCGGCACTAGGCGAACGGCCGCCTCATATGCCATGGTGACGAACCCAGTGGCAGGGAATAAAAATTCGCCCTGGATCCTGTGTCCACGCAGCCAGGGTATCTCGGAAAGCCGAAGCACCTGTCGCCAGTGAACCTCGCGTCGCTTGCCGCTACCATAGGTAGTGGCACTGCCTAGAAGCTGATGGGGCGGTTGGTTTTGCGTGCGGAATAAGGCGGACGTCCGCGATTCCTTCCAGTGTACCATGTGGTGATCGAAAGGATAGGTGGGCAAGTCCTTTAGAATGCTTGGTTGATGGCTGCTCTTTTGGCTGATGGCAAGAGCCCTTTGCACACCTTCGAATTCAATCAACGGTCGGCCGCTCTGCAAGGGGAAACTCTTCCACAAAAGACCCAGGGCGTCAGCGAAAGCTTCCACATCTGGTTGGCCACGCTTAAGAACACCCGAGTATGGGAGCCCCATTCCAGTCATGTTGGTGATAGTCTCAGAGGCGGGGCCTTTGAGGGCAGCATGTGGCCCTACTTCCAGGGCAATGTCGAATACGTGAGCTTCGCCGATGGCGCGCTGGATGGCATGGCTGAACAGAACTGTGTTGGTCAGATTGTCCACCCAGTATTGTCCTTTGAGGGTTGCTGCTTCTTTCGGATCAGTGAAGGAGCGGCTGCGTCCGTTGGAGCCCCACACGCTCGAATACCATGGGCAGACCTCTCCCTTGTGAATCTGGATGTCGCATTTCTTGAGAGATTCTAGATACGATTGAGCAGCAGGTAGCATGTGGTGGGAGTGATACGCCGTGTCGACCTGCAGCACACGAGCGAATGTACCTATTGCTTCAAGCCTTTCTCGAGCTGTGTCGATGGCCTGAGCATCACCTGCCAAGGTACAACTCCGCGCTGAGTTGCTAGCAGCTACCTTGAGCGAGCCGTCAAAGTCGGCACAGAAAGCGTTGGCCTGGTTCAGCGACATGCCTACGGCCATCATCTTGCCACGGGAGCCGTTAGGGCCTTGAGCCAGTTTCGAGTGCACACCACGGAGGTAAGCAATACGAATGGCGTCATGGACATCAAGATAACCGGCTGCGTAGGCTGCACCAATTTCCCCAGAAGAATGGCCAACGACGCCTGCGAATTGTACTCCTGCCACGCGCAGCATATCGACCAGCGCTACTTGTAGGGCTGTGCACAACGGTTGTGAGACGAAAGCTTCGCCCACGCGAGATTCGGCAGCAGAGGCACTGAGCTCGTCTACTAGGGACCAGGTTGGACGTTCATGCTTGTCGGGAAGGCTATCCAGACTCTCCTGCATGCGCATGAAAGCGCCGCGAAACACAGCGGAGGATTTGTATAGGCCCGCGCCCATGGTGGCCCACTGTGCACCCTGACCTGTGAACACGCCTAGAATGCGGGGTGGCAGCGACTCCGGTATGGCTACAATGCGCGAGCTTTTACCAAGCACGGCAGCCCTAAGCTTGGTGGCTAGTTGCTGCACGGTAGTGGCGGAGAAAGCCACGCGAAAGGGGAACTCAGTGCGCAGGAACAGTGTGCGCGCGAGCCGGCTCAGGTCTGTATTGGGATGCGCCTCCAGGTAGTCAGAGAGGCGCGCCACCATTGCGGAAAGCGTCTGAGCAGAGTTTGCAGACAGTATGAAGAGACCGCCGCCATGACTGACGGCGCTAGCCCTTTCGTTGTGGCTCTCCCAGCTCTCAAGAATAGCGTGTGCGTTCGTCCCACCAAAGCCGAAACTGTTGACGCTGGCACGGCGAGGGCATCCGTCGAACAGAACTGGCCAGGGTTGCGTCTCAGTCGGAACTCGAAGGTGGGTGTAGAACGGTTGAATCTTGGGATTCAAGGTGTTGAAGTGTAGGTTGGCCGGTATCTGACCGTGCTGGAGGGCGAGGGAAGCTTTGAGAACGCCAGCCAGGCCCGCGCTGCCCTCAAGATGGCCGATGATAGTCTTGATGGAGCCGACTACGAGCTTGCCGCCATCCTGATGACCCTTGGGGAAGAAGACGCTTGATATAGCTTCAGCTTCTCTAGCTATGGTTCAAACAAGCTTGGTATTAGCACATGTCTCTGTCAAAATCACGGCCGGGCATGTACTTACGATCACCCGCCTGCGTTCCTGTACCATGAGCCTCAAAGTACTGCGGTCGATCAGTTTCACGCCTGAGATCGAGGCCAGCGCGAGCGTAGGTAGCCCGAATGAGCGCTGCCTGCGCAGAAGAACTTGGCATGGTAATGCCTGTGTTGATAGAGTTAGTATGGGTTAATTGAGAGTGTAATGCGAACCACAAACCTGGTGTTCGACCATCCTGATTGACACCCGTCTCTCGTATGATGCACTCGATGTGATCACCATCTGCAATTGCCTGGCTCAGCGTCTTCAAGATGACAGAGGAAAATCCCTCCCCGCGAGTGTACCCATCGGCATCCTTATCCCACATGTAGGATCGACCGTTAGGAGACAGCATGTTGAGCTTGAGAGATGATTAGCCACGTTCGTAGTTTGATAGACCTTGAAAAGTATCGATGGCTTACATTTGACTCGGAGATGAATGGCTCTGGGCCCAGAATCAGGTTGGATCCTGCCGCGACTGCCATTTCAGCTTCGCCACTTCTCAGAGTCTGGACGGCATGGTGCAACGCCACCAAACTGGAAGAGCAAGCAGTGTCAACGGCCACTGATGGACCCTTCCAGTCATAGAAGTATGACACACGGTTCGCGAGGATGGACATGGCGACACCAGTGGCATGGTACTGAGGCAAGCTTTCAAGGCCGCGAACCGCTACCGATTGATAGTCAAGGAACATGACACCGACGAAGACGGCTGTAGCGGAACCACGGAGCTCTTGCATCGAGTAGCCAGCGGATTCAATACCCTCATAGACGGTCTCGAGAAGCATGCGCTGTTGCGGATCCATGGATTCGGCTTCCTTTGGACTGATGCCAAAGAAATCACGGTCAAAAACCCTGGGGTCCTCGCCCAAGAGGTAGGCGTGGCGAACATTGGTGCTCTGGTAGCTTTGTTAGTCTATCATGTCTGCAACTCTAACTTTTCCAAACTCACCCCATGGTGCTGGCTATCCGAGCTGTAAAGACCGGTTGTATTGAAGCGAGTGGACGGGATCTCTGAAACGACATCCCGGGGATTTTTTAGCAGTTCCCAGAGCTTGGACGGAGATGAGGCATTGCCTGGAAAGCGACAACTACTGCCCACAATTGCAATAGGCTCCGTGACATAGTCGGGTTCGTAACTGTAGCTGCCCATCTTTGAGATTAAACTCTTCAACTCTATAGCTCGGGGGAAAAGTAAGGTATATGAGCAAAGGACCGTGTGATAGCTTGTCTTTCAACTGAATCTACAACTAGGACATCCTTCTCTTATTCTTAACATCAAAGGCATCCAGCTGGAGATGTTGTTGATGCTCTCGGTATTCCGACCGAGATTCCGGGCTGACTGGCTGCCGACCGTGATGTCGGGATTGCCTGTCTCACCTTATCTCAGCCCCGGGTTCCGGGGGTCCGAGACATCGACCACTCTTCGACTTGAAAAAAGTCCCGACGATGCCAAAGCTGAATTTCAGTAGCTGAGTGGGTTGTCCTTTATTGCGCATAGTTCCCTGGATTTCAGATACTAGAGGTTGCTTTGGCACTTGAAATTCGTCGGCTAGGAATTATCTTCTCAATAACATATCTTTAAGGGTACACCTTTGACGGAGCATCGATCGTTTTTACCAAGCCTCTTCAGCGCGTCTAGCCAAATTGCAACCACAAACACCATGAAAGCCATGGTTAGCAAGCCGTCCGGCGGCTACCAACTCGCCAGCGACATCCCGGAGCCGACACTGCAGCCAGGCATGATGATGGTGCAGGTACAAGCCGTAGCGTTGAATCCATACGATGCCAAAATCGTCGAGTATGGAGTCAGTGCGCCCGGTGCCTACGTGGGCGGCTGTGACTTCGCGGGAGTTGTGACGGCCATTGGCGCAGGAGTAACGCGTTTCAGACCTGGTGATCGTGTTCTCACCCTGAATATGCAAGGCGGCTTCGCTGAGTACGCCTTAGCTATTGAGGACCTGAGCTGTCACCTGCCCGAGGGTATGTCCTTCAACCAAGCGTGCTCCTTCGGTCTAGCAATAGGCATCGCTGGCCTGGCGCTGTTCCAGGAGCCAGGGCTGAACCTACCACTTCTCGACGGCTATGTGAACGTTGGCGAAATAAACGACGAAGGAGACGAATTGAAGGCGGCAGTGACGGTGTTGGTAGCGGGAGGTGCTTCGGCTTCTGGCACAATGGCCACGCAACTACTCAAACTGTCAGTAGAACCTCCACTCCCCTATCCAATGCAATGATTACTAACATGTCTCATCGTTCTCCAGTGCCGGATTCAATCCCATCGTTACCTGTTCGCCGGCTAACAACACTCTTTGCGAGTCTTTCGGGGCTTCCGCTTGCTTCGACTACCATTCACCAACGTGTGGCGCCGACGTCAGACTGCATACTGATAATACGCTGGCACATGTACTCGATTGCGTCACCGATGCCACCACCATGAAGATGTGCTACGAAGCCATTGGTGCCGAAGGCGGCACATACATCGCGCTGGAGCCCACAGCCAACACGGTCAAATACACGAGGCGCGACATACGCGCCGACTGGGTTATGGCCAATACCTTGTTGGGTGACCCTTGCAAGTTGGACGGCATGTATGGCCGTCCCAGCACGCCTGAGCATCGCCAGTTCGCCGGTCGTCTCTTCAGGCTGGCCGAGCGCTGGCTGCGCGAAGGCAAGCTGTGCAACCAACCTCTGGAGATCCGCGAAGGGGGCTTGGAGAGCGTCGATTCTGGGCTGCAGGACTTGCGCGCTGGGGTCGTTAGGGGCAAAAAGCTGGTCGTGCCGTTGGCTTAGAGTGCTGTGGATTTGGGAGATGGTAGCGGCGTTTTTATCTGGTTTCAATCTAAATGCGATATTGCATAGAGATTTTGGATGTATCCCTGAATCAGTGAGATATTGCACGTATCTACGCGGTCTTGCGTGATGTTCGTGAATTGTTCGCGATGAGGCGTCTAGATGTGACGCGTGATTGGAGAAATGATGAGCTTCGCGTATTGTGCGCTAGTGACCCCGCCCGCGGCACTACGTCAGTGACGCGCCCCCTGAAGCAGCGACACAGTTCATTCCTACAGTCGCATTGCCAGCCCTAAACCATTTCCCTGACTTTCTCGTAGTCACACTTTGATTCTCAAGTCAACAACATGTGCCTGAGATTTCCCCACGGCAGCTTCTAGGAGCATGCCCGCCTCTCTACCAACTGCTTCCACTCAAGACGATGACAAGAGCGACAGCACCGATACTGATGTCTCCGAAAACTCCATTACAAGTCGGCCTTGGCCAAACAGCAATTGCTCTTTTACCGCCGTGTAAGCCGACAAGAAGTCAGAATCTGTAGATGCATGCCGTGACCGGCTTACCCGACATTTCCGACATGTCCGATTTCCAGATCAGGCTAGTCAGACGGGCTTCGGTGTAGTCAAAAGATTACCACCGCATCGGGACTTGTACCTCCGACCTGGCCATTTACCGATTCGAGTTTTGTTTGCAGCTGTAATTCTTGCAGCTGAGTGTCGCTAGAGATACCGGGTTTCTGGGCTTACTACAGACGCGCGCGGTAGAACTGGCCGACGACAATATTCCGATAGCTGGCGGTGAGGCATGTCTGTTGTGTATCGTGGTTTTAGCATCATTAGACATAAGATTTGAGGTGTTAAATACCACTTGATGCGACTTGCAATCATAGCATCAACAGTGCATACTCAATCACCACAGCTTGTTTGCCTACCTGTATCCATCACCATGTCTCGCCTCGACATCAGCTTCCCAACTCTTGATGGTCTGACCATTCGTGGTTGGATCTACCCAGCCTCTAAGCGTGGGCCCGGTATCATTGTCTCTCCAGGCGTAAGTGAATTGTCCTCGCCACGAAAGGAAGAAAGACCTGGCGCTAAAACTTGTCTGTCCTAGTTCAACATGCCCAAAGAGGCCTTCGTACCCGAAATCGCCGAGTGGTACCAGAAGCGCGACATCACGGCCCTCGTGTTCGATGCTCGAACCATTGGCTCTAGCGACGGTGAGCCCAGAAACCAGGTGAGTGTAGAACAACATCGCAACCCCTAATTCATCAGTTTCACATGTCTAATATATCTTCCCCTGCCAGATGCTTCCTCATAAACGCCTTGAGGACCTGCACGATGCTGTGACTTTCCTCTCCAGCCACGAAATGGTCGACCCTGAGAAGATTGCCCTTTGGGGTTTGTGCTTCGACGGAAACATGGCTCTCGCGGCAACAGCTCAGGAGTACGTACTTTACCCGACTGCAATCTTCAACCGAATTCCTCTTGCTGACAAAGACGTTTTGCAGCCCGCGTGTCCACGCTGTCATTTCTGTGGCACCCGTTATCAATCTGCATGGATTCCCTGAGCGCCGAAAGGCTGTGTTGGAGCTGGCTATGCAGGATCGCGTGGGCCGGCTCAATGGAGAGGGTACGTCATGTCAGATCCCAACACACCATAACTCCTACTCGTCCATGTCATTCGCTGACTTAATCTTCGCAGAGCCAATGTACTTGCCATATGTCAATGATGACGGCAGCGTCCCTTTGGGACCCAAGCTGGGGCCAGACTTCATGCCGACGTTGGCGCGACTCAAGATCCCAGTGCAAAACCGAGTGACGGTGCAGACGTACTACAACGCATACACGTGGGACATCATGACGCTCATCGGCCACATCAGCCCGACTCCAGCCATGATGGTGACGCCCGAAAACGATATCGAGTGCCCCGCCGAGGAGCAGATAGCCGCTTTCGAAAAAATGGGCGAGCCGAAGACTTTCCATCTACTCCCCGGCAAAGGTCACTTGGACTGGGCTTTCGGTGACCTTGACTCCGTCTTGAACAAGCAGCTGGAGTTCTTGAAGGATGCACTGAAGTTCTAGGGCCGACATAGAAAGATCTTTGTCTCTCTTTCAGCGGCCAGGTAGATTGCATACAGGTAGAAGTTATCGTCTTCGATAAAAAGATCGCTTTTGGTGGATCTAGATTAGAGAGCTCCGTAGTTTTGCTCCAGTCATTCCCTAATAGAAAATTTGTTGGCGAACATGGCCGGAAGTGCCTCGCGGTGTGCTGATAAGAAAGTGATGTGTAAGATGTTCAACTCTCGCGGGCGGCAGTTAGGTCATCTAGGCGGCTGCTGCCAAGGCCCTAGTCCTCATTTGTTCCTTCCCTAGCGGAAGGTGCGGAAGTCGGGATCGGAGTTCACAATCGTACATTCCGGCTGCGGAAGAACGATATGTGATCAGAAATATGCGCATACTCATGACCCTGTTGAGCTAGCCTACGAGGAAAGACGAGAAAACACACTCAAAGGCTTAGCATTATCGTGTGGAAGTAGCAACCTCCAGCAGTCTTCAACTTCGTGGGTAGCTGATTCATATGATGCTTTCTAGAAGACGTATTTTAATGCCATGAAAATCGATATACCAGATATTATGTCAAGTGAGATGTGATTGAGTGGAGCTGAATGAACAGCAAAATCTCTCGCTCCTCTAAACGCGACAAAAAGTGCCCATCTATCCCTCTAAGACAAACTCGCGATTGATTCCCCATGTTTCCTAACCAACAAAGACTAAAATGCTTCGAGTGTCTCCATTCGGGCTTGCAGCTCAAGAATGGCTTGCCGAAGCCGGACATGTTCACTTGGCATTGCGCGCACCAGCGCTTGCGCAAGACTGGGGATTCCAGTTGTATCAGACATGACATCCTCCGACTCCTGCCTCGAGACGAGGATGTCCATGCCACTACCACCGCACGCACTTGTCGAAGATGACGAGACTGGACTTGATGGCCTGGTCGGGAAGAGACACCGATCCAGGCGGTTAATGAGGTGAACCAGCAATTGCAGTACCATAGTGAATTGCGCGGTAGACGGAAGCCCATCGCCATGAAGAGAAGAGCCAATGTGCGAGGACCGTTTTGCGGTCCCCGCTGATTCGACGAATCGCTCAATGGAGTCGCATATAGACTTGAAGAAGGCTAGCAGATGTTGATGGCAGGCAAGTGTCGTCAGAACCAGCGCTCCGATATCCGCGGACCTGCAACCGCCATCGTATCGGACCGCTTCCAGCTCATATTCGCTGTCGCTCGGCGAGGCTATTGCCATGATCTCGTGAATTATACGTACGAGGGTTTTGGTGCCCTCGAATGCTTCGTTGACATGCGCTGACGACACGGTGGGCGGTGTACTTCCAGGGTGGAGCAGAAGGCGAGTGGCGGAGGCGGCCTGAGCACTGACAACCGTAGCTTGCGACATGAGCTCTTGGAAAGAGTCGGCGGTGGCCATGCTCTCTCTATAAGATTCAGGTTTCGGTGAAGTGTATAGCATCGAAGGAGTATCCATGCACCATTGTCCATCTCTGTGAGCCTCACTTGCCTGACCGGTGATGTGATTGGTCATACTCAGATCCGTCTCAGCCTGCTCTACCATGCTTGACTGCATGGAGGAAAACAAAGGCGGCTGACCCCAATTGAAGCCGTCGAAATCCACTTGGTATAGGCTCTCGTATTCGTCCATTGAACTAAAAGGTATAGAATGATTTTCGATTGAGGGCGTTGAGCTTTGGCTGATGGCTGATGGACCACCATCGACGGTTGAGCCGGGGCGACGAGTCTTAACCCTTACTGTATTCATATGTCAGCTTTCTCCACAGAAGCAAAGTGAAAAAGATTCTGGTGTTGGGATGGGGTTGCACTATATGAGATGGGGCTAAACTTACAGCTGTAGATGCACGCCGTGCCTGCCTTTGCACATCTCGAACATTGTGGTATAGTCTGACCAAGAGAAGGCTCCTGCGCAACCTGCGAATCACGGAGACATCGCACCTTTTGCTGCCGACATCGTTCGCATGAATGTCTGTGAGACATGGCAAATCGAGTTACTTCTGCTTTACAATCAAACACCAAACCCTTCGGGAAGACTATCGCGAGATAATGAAGTTGAACGGAGGAACGGTATGAAGGCCGGGGAAACATTAAATAGCTTACTCAATTCCGGAATACGAGGGCTCTAACCCAAGGTCCGCAACGGGGAACAGCTGGAATAGCTGACATCCGCGCCATCATCCTCAAACTCCGAGAAACTCTGGGGATTCTGAGGTAAGTCCAGACCGTAAGGCAGCTTCATTTGGAGATGATCGTTTAAAGCTCACCGCCCTGAGTCGAAGAAGCCTAAGACCAGTTCCCATGCATCGTCAACGATAAGGTACTCTAACGGGTACGCCAGTCCTACCTGGGCATGGTCCCTGAACGTTCGCCTTGGCTCGGATTTCTGCAAATCCTACACATAATGCAGGCCACGTACCACAGAACCACCTACGTGAGTAATGCAAGAATTCCAGCAAATCAAATTAGGACACACAAACCCTTCGTGTGGCAGGAAACGTTCGTCAGCAAGTCGCACTTTACCTAGGTAGCGTGGGGTGATTACCGCCAGCAGCCCTGGCCATCGCTACCCAGCATTTTCGAAGTTTTGCAATGATCTTTTGAAGACTCATGTTGTGGAAATATGACGCTGGTGGTTTCAGCCCTTGCAACGCTGACGTGAGCGATATGCGCGCCGACTGTGAAGTGACCCGACGTATGAAGTACACCGTTAGGACTTGGAAGAGGGTTTTCATGATAGAACGCATCTGATTAGTAGCTCAAGGTGTCTTTCTAGAAAGAGGAAAGTATAAAGACATTGATCTCTAGACTCCCGGTATAAGTCCCAGGGCTCTGGATGCTGTTGCCCAAGACCACAACCTGGACTTCACATCGCAGTTATGCTCTTGTTCACGCAATATCGGTGGTGAAGAATCGCTAAGCCCGTGATTCACTATAATTATTAAGATTGTAAACGAGGTGCCGGCGCGTCATTCTTGCGAGTGCCGTGATCGGACGTAGCTCGCTGAGGCCGCCTGTATCGCATCAACGCCGAGATCCTGTTCAACTCTCTGGAGTACGCTTACCGCGCAATGGACGCCTGCCGTTATGCAAGAAAGAGCGCAACGAGCCTAGTACATCTACGACTTAATTACTCTTGTTGAAGTGTAGACAACAGATTGGATTCTGATGTGGTTTAGTCACGGCTGAGAGGCGTCCTCATGCATGACGTCAGCCCCGCACGACGCATCGTCGGGACGGCCCAGTCCTAGCTGCGACCTACGACGCACTGTAAACTTGAAGGAGCCGAAATGGTACAAAGGTTGGTTTAAGCTAATCATGGGAGGAAAAGGCGTCCTGCCGGAGATATAGGTGCATAGTGGAAAGTACTGGGCGAGGATTTGTGGCATGCCAAGCCGGCTGAGAGGGATGCTGTCGGTACGGGCCGTGGAGCGAAGGCGTAACGCCGGCGTGCTAAGGTGCTTCAGACAGAGACTATAGTGATCCCAACCCCACGTGTGTCTTTCAGGTCAAGCTTATCTGTGTTCGGGTATTTCTGGACTTCTACGGCTGACATGAGGCTATTCCATGTTCGGTCAATGAGAACATTAATGGGTGCATAAACCGGCATTTCGTAAGTTGCGCCTGTCGGAAGGACGGATGGTGATACAACCGAGACATTGGCATGCGGACGGATCTGGGATCTCTCTTCCGGATCCGAGTTTGAACCACCAGCTCTTTGATGTCACACCATGGACGGACAGACGCTGCGGTTGACTTGGTAATTGTATCGTGAGCTCATCGTAGACAGCTGCAGGCACTGACCGTTTTGCCTTCATTAGATCGTGTGCAATTTCTTGATCTCACCTCGTCACCGACTGTCAGTTTACCGGCTCCATCGCACCGCATTTCAGGTAGCTTTCACAGGATCTAAACCTCGTGGTCCAGCATAGACTTCAGGTCCTCAGTTCCTACCCCGCACCACGATGAGAATGCCGTAAAACAACCTAAACGGATGTACGCATATGGCGCATACGTACAGGCTGGAGCCTTGCTATACATATTGCTAACACCAGCATACGACTCATAGGGCGGTGGAGATGTTCCTAATAGCCCCTGGCCCGGGGATCTTGTTGAGTATCTTCCCGGTATCCATGCTCCCTGATCGCCCCGGATTGTGACAAGAGACAGGTTACACTAAGAGCCTCGCGCCGGATGATATACCGAGACTAAGATGCAGTGTAAGCAGTGCCTAGACACACTAACACACCGTCTATATCAGCTCGGAATAGCCTCAAAGATGAGAAAGCAGTGGGTGCCTCTGCTGGGAAGCTTACCAGGTATTCATGTATCACAAGGTATACAGTCAAATATCACACACTAGTTTTCAGACAAAGATGTCGCGACGTTACGCAAACGTGTTGGTAGATCACGATCTGGTGAACATGATCGCATGGAGTTGTTGACACGTTGCGTCCGAATTCAGCTTCACGCGTCCTCAGAAGACCGGACAAGTCTTTGCAATGTAGGACATGCTACAAAGAGCAAAAAAACATGACGCGTCAATAGACAATGATTTGAACGAAGCCTAGAGGTGGTTTGAGATGAAGAAGTTGGTGGCCGATTGCCCAGTTGAGGTGCTGGCACCCGCCATGCGGAAACAGGCTAAGCTTGCCCCACCATCGCGCCCCGCGGGCCTGTCTCCAGCTCACGCCTGCATCACCTCACCACCTATGCTTCTACACCGGATCCCTACAACGGGATTATGGCTGAGATCGCCGATACTGCCGTTTCTATCGCGCAGCGTGTACAACTAAGTGGCACGTTACTAGCCGGTGGTTGCAGTTGCCTTGCCAAAGTCGCGTGGGCCCCAACCGATATTCGGAACCTGCTGATGGAGAAGGCCGTTATGAACATCCCTCTCGGACGATTGAAATAAATTGCAGCACCCTCACCGAATTCTATTCTAGAAGGCGCCCCGAGAACTCGTTGGCCTTTTCCAAAGACGCTACTCGTGGAGAAGCGAGAACGATGATCACGTGGACATCTTGAATAAAGCTCGGCAGACGTGTTCTAAGCTGAAAGCGATGAGGTAGACGTGTGTGTGGGTACCTTGTGCTCAGCTTCCTGCATTGAATAGTTTTGGGATGTCGCCGGATCAGTTTCCAGATGTCCGATCGAAAGTGAGGCGCACGTTTCGGCAGTGCGTAGCGCCCATTTAGTTCAAGCACGAGTTGAAGACTTAAAACCATTCGGAATCGAGGTTCTCAAAGAGCCGGTACCTCTCTGGCCTCCGGAGCGCTAATGACAGACCGTCCTACCACAAGCGATGGCTGGATCTGATCTTTTCTATAAGTCTAGACAAAGGTGTGCGATGCTACTCGCCAATGCGCCTCTACACTGAGGGCTGTCTAATGCATTTCGCACGTGGTCTGGTCAAAAGCCATCTGGGCTGGACAACAAATCTGGAGAGAAAACATGCCTCAGTGTTGCTGCCAACGATGAGGACTTATGCACTGCCTCCTCATATAACAGGATACGGCATGTATGGAAAAGAGTGATAACATGTCGGAGTTGTTGAACGCACGCATAGGGTAAAAGTTGAGGATTGACTGAGGTTGTATTGTAGAAGCTATGGAAGGTTTATGTAGGTGAGTGACCGTAAACAGCGCTAGCCTAGATAGGCGTAGCTCGCTAAGGTGAGTAGTCGCGAGTGCAGCGAGAGCAGGAGAGCAGGAAAGAACCCCAAACCATGACATAACAAGATGAGAGAAGAAGGATTGTAGGACACATTCTACGACTTTTGTTCCCCGCCTCATGCAACCCACTGATCCCAGAGCTGAGAGATCAGAAGTTCGCTATACAGCAGAAGCTGAAGGAAGTGAAAGGTAGATGATGTTGTTGATGATGCGCTATGCTATGAAAGGAGAAGAGTCACTGCCAACCGACATAATGGAAGTAGGTCATAGTTTCACTAACTGTAAAGCGATGATAGTCTAGACCTGCGAAAGACATATATTTCAGGCCACATAAGATATCAAGACTCGAAATGAGTCACTCGGCTGATGAGAGGAGATGAGAAGGAAAATAATCAGTCTAGCTCCACGTAGATATGCTGCTGTTGTTCTGAAGCAGTGCCGCAAGACCAAAGATGCAGTTAGGCACCACGGATAAGCCACACCGCCCTCTGAACCTCGCCAATATGCGCACGCTGTCCTCATGCAACAACGTCTCCATCAAGCCCATACCGTGTGTCACAAGCTTCCCACCACGACAACCTGAACTTACAAGCTTTTTCCGTAAACTACCAAGCACCCTTGGGATCTGACTTGAAGTTAAGGCGAGAAACCGGATGCCCAAAGATCCTACAGCCCCGAGGTCTCTCACCAGCCTTATACACAGCATAACTGCCGGCATTAAGTCTAAGACACTCATTTATGCGTTCACCTTATCGACCCAAAACTTGGTATAACCCTTTATAATAGTCGTCCCGTCGTCCTCGTACGCTTCTCCCCTGACTTCGCAGCTCGGTCCATGGGGGTCGTACGCGCGGATGGCAAAGGTGTCGAGAGTGTGCTCGGGACAGTCGCGTTCGTAGTACATTATCTTGCCGCGGTTCTTCTTCGCGAATCCGCTAGTTAGGGATTCTATGTTCCATTTGAAGGTCATGCATTCCTTTTACTGGATGTCGTAGGCGTAGGTGACGCAGTTGTCGTCGGCGAGACAGGCATCGCGAAAGGGGCGTGCGGAGGAGACTAAGTTGGCTTCCTGGAGATATTTTTTCTCGTAGCCGCTGTGTACGGCGCATTTGAGGCCGTTTGATGATGCCTCTGGTTGGTACGGTACGGGAGTAGGAAGTGGGTGGAGACGTGTTGATGAGCCGGCGGACTCCAAGGCCTCAAAAAATGACCCATCGCAGCGGCCATACTCCCAAAAACAGCCTCCGTCCCTTGGTTGCTTGGGATGATCAGAACACCCCCAGTAGCTATTTCTCATCAGTCACCTTCACTCCAGACACGCGCGATCAGAAAAGGGAAAACCAAGGTGATGGAAACTCACCTACACGCCTCCCCGCCCGGGTATCCCAGGCAATGATAAGCCGGCATTGAGCTGTTCCACTCCGGTAATGAAGGCTGCCCACAAGTGCCATCGGGCGAAGCAGTGGCGCGTCAGTCGACATCGCAGCGACCGAAGCCAATATTGCAGCGATCCCCACAGTACTCGGGTCCAGTGCCGCAGGTGCGGTTTCTTTCGTGGCAGTAGGCCCCGAATTCGTTGCCGGGGCAGTACTTATCGTATGGCCATTCGGTGAGATGGCCGCATGTGCTGTCTGTACTGATCCTCTCTGCGTAGGGGGAGAGAGACTCTGTGAGTACGACAAGGGGAAGAGTGCCATGAAGGCGAAAAAGAAGGGGATGCGGATCATCCTTGGTGATCAGGCTGTTGAGGTCTGTTGAGGAAGCCACACCGAAGGACTAGGAAGGGAGGTTTGAAGAGAGTATGGGGAGTGGAAGGAACTGGTGGCTTTATAGAGAATGCTTCTCAATTGATTACATTTCTCCCCACGCGTGATGAGATATCTTACATCCATTTCCTTTGGTAGCAGAGAATTGAGGAGACGCAAGGCTACTATAGTTGCGATGCCATCCAGCATATCAGACATGCATTAGAGCTGTACTCGCCCAGCCCGATGTTTAGACGGTTTGTTCTCCGCAATCGTCTGCCAATCTGGGTCCTGGCTGACCTTCTCCCACCAAGCTTTTACATGCGGCCGCGACTCAACATCATCACGATATCCCAAGCGGTCGATCAAAAAGAGGAAAAAGGGTGCATGAAGCACGTCGATGAGGGTGAAGTTCTGTAGTCGATATCACAAGACATTAGCTTTCTATACAATTGTGGCGGGGTTATGACAGGAATGGCGTGCGCGTACCATGCCAGCGAGCCAATCGCGAGTTTTCAGGATATTTTCGTAGTAATCCAGGGCCTTTCTAAGACTCTGTTCAGCACCCGACACTGCTGAAGCATCTGCATCTTCTCCGGTGATCACCTTCTTGAAGACCTTCTCCCAGCCAAGCCTACCCACTACAGGATTGAAGTACGAATACTCGACGCTGGCAGCCTCTTCGAAGCGACCGAGCGAGGCGCTGTCAGTAGGCAAGCTCAGGAGTCCAGGATGCTTAGAAACAAGGTAGCGCGCAATAGCGCGGGACTCGAAAAGCTTGAACTCGCCATCTTGAATAGCGGGGAGCTTGCCGAAAGGGTGGCGTGTTGCGGTAAAGTCGGGCGTCTGTGATGCGTTGAGACGCGCACATGATGTGGAGACTTTTGGGTGTTACTTACGCAATGTTCGCCCTTTGACATGTCGAAGTTCTGCAATGAGTAAGGCACCCCGAGCTTCTCAAGCAGAAAAAGCACGCTCTGCGTGTGCGTTGAGTAACTGGCTCCGTATACAGTGATGACCATATTTGACTTTTTTTGTGAATTACTCTTTGCCATCAAGCACGGTATATACGGTATCCATATAAGTCAGCGTGATAGCTTTGGTTCTTTGCAGGCATGTGATGGTGTTGATGGCTGCCAAATCCGGGTCCACATCTCGGGTCGTACCACCGGAACAAAGACTCAGGACCTCGCGCACTTGGCAATGCTGGACAACGGCGTTCGGCCGACGGCTGTAAGGGTCGGATCCGCGCCCAATTTCGGAGCTTCGAACTTACGGAAGGCCCCGGTCGGTCTCATATAGCCAGGCGTCCGTCATTGCGTAATGTACGCGGTTTAAAATCGAGTACGTGTCATGCGAGGAGATGAAAAATGCAACGTATTTGCCTATGCTAGTCAGCTCAAGCTGGTCTGGAAGCAGCGTCGCTGGCTTGTAGGCGCTTGAGCAGTTGTTGATAGCCTTTACTGACACCCCAGCTTTTCAAACCAGCCATTGTGGTTGTGGAATGCTCAAGCAGTTTCTGCCTTCCTTGCCAGCTTAACAAGTTTGCGATACTTGGTAGCTTGACGCGGCCGTGACCATGGATTATCCACTCGCGCACATGATCGCCGTGGATGCCTGCAGTACCGAGGCTTACAGAGCCCGACTCTTCATGCTCGGCGACAAACCCGGTGATCTTAGAATTGTCGAATAGGAGTGAGAAGGACCAAAGTAGCAGCACAGCGTTGAGCAAATACGCTGGCATTGACCAGTGGGTTGTGTGATTGTTTCGAATCGTCTCGAAGAGGCTTGCTGCATGAGATACAGCTTCCCGCCCTTGGTGAGGTGCTTCCCGCCAGACCCGTGCAATCTGATGAAGGTCCTGGTCGGTCATGCGATTATAGATATGGCAAAGGGCGGCTTTCGTGAGATCCATTGTAGGGGAGCAAGAGATCGTTAGTGCTGCCAGACACATGGCTCTGTGCGTTATCAAGGCCTTAAGATCTGCGACGGAGGTATCATCGGCGTGTTCCAGAGTCGCGAGGAGTCCTTCTAGCACGTCCTTTGCATGGGCACTGTCTGTCGGCGAAGTGAGCGACGAATGGCCCTTAGGGCTTCTTGGTCGAACTCTGTCCATGAGTTCTTGGAGGAGCACTTGTTTTCCGATTGTGCCCGTTTTGCCCCAAACACGAATCCAGTCATCAGTGGCAACAGTCTCAGCCAGTGAATTTGTTCGTCCAGTACCTGGAAAAGTGTCAGCTATGCTCAGATCATTTCAGGCCATTTGTACCGACCTAGTCCTGGAGGATAGCTCGCCCAGCTTTGTGCACTATTGGCGTTCCATCTTTCGTCTGCTTGAGGAAGTGAGTTCCTTAGCTCCCGTGAGTCCAGTACGGTTGTCAGATTGAAATCAGTCCGGAAGGCGCAGTCTACAAGCTAGGCCGAAGGTTAGCGAACGGATTAGCTTGTCAAATGATGCTTCTCCAGGACATACCCAAACGCCAAACCCCGTTCGCCGCCTTCCTTCATCCATAATCCATAATTGCCAGATCTGTTGCAGAGGTACTTGCATCTGGGCAATACGCTCGTGCGTAACGACGTCTTCAAATATGCCCTTTCTCCTTGCCAACGCTATAGGCACACATTGGAGGATCTCCGAGATTTCAAGCGCTCGTTTTTCTCCAGAGTGCGACATGGCTAGTGTGTTCAGTAAGACTACTTGAGTCATCCATACGGTACGACCGTTTTGATTCTGGTACTCGCACTACAGCGATCAAATGTTAGACACATGGCCCTTTTTGGGCGGAGCAGGGAAAGCTTACTTGGCGCGATGAACACCTCCTCACCAGCTCTTGCAAACTAGTCGCATAATGCAGGGAATTTGGTATGTTTGAGAATTGTGCCCCGATTGCAGCAACTATCAGGATGAGAAGCGGAGGGGTGTCTGGCAGATTGAAAGTAGCCTTGTGCAAAATGGGAAATACCGGATGAAAGTACTCAAAGTATAGCTGAATCCAGGCGTTGATCACGGATTCAGGGGGAAGTCTCGCGTTGTCGAAAAGTGGATAGTGCGGCTTGGTTTGCACATCGTCGATCAACCCATCCACTGCTTCGATTTGTTCGTGAGACAGACCAGGGACATGTGCGAAATCTTCCAAATCGGCCTGCACGAGTGAAGGTGCATCAACAATCGGCAATGATAATGGCGCATCTACTCGGATAGAGGTTGGATTGTATTGCCGGATATCGACTGCATCCTTGTCCAAGACTGGAGTGTGGCTACGGCTGTAGAGTTCAGCCATATCAGAAGCTGGAGTTGGAGGTAGATATGGAGCTGGGACAAGTTGCTGCTGTTGGCCTTCCTGAAGCTGATCCGCCCCGAAGCTTGAAATGTCTTGCAAGAGCTGCGCCGCTGTGTGGGGTTCGAAGGTATTAGACCAAAAGCCCATGTCTGAGTTATCGGGCATCCAGCTGGCATTGTTCAGATCGTTTGGAAACGTAGAAATATCAGAAGCGGTGAAGAAGTCGAATTGCAAAAGGTCGAGGGCGTTGACGTTAGCTGTAGTGAAACTTGATTGATCCTCTGGTGGGGAGGGTTCCAGAGTAACCATGGTGTCATCTTGAGGCATGCTGCGATGCTGAGTTAGGAGCTGGCTCTCAGAAATATCGGTACTGTCGTGATGCGTATGCGTCTGATTCGGTCGACGTTTCGATGGAGGCTCCACGTGAACACTCTGGGCAGCCGTTCTTCTCCTTTTCGGCGGCTCGTACACGCAGACAACATCTGCAGCCGCGCATTTCTCGCACGGATGCTTGCCATCACATCTCACTTTGGAAGCGCTACAGCGTTTACATGCTCGAGAAACACGCTGGCGTTCGGTCGCGTCTGACGAGGAGGTGCCGGGGGCTGGCTGCATGTGAGTTGAGCTGTAATGACGAGCGAGAGAGTCAACACGCCCAAAACTACTGTTACACAAGGAGCAGGCAAAGGGCTTCTCTTTTGTGTGAACTCGCAGATGACGTTGGTGGTGTTCACGTCTTTGGAACGTGTCGCCGCACTCGTGACAAGTCCATTGTTCAGGCATTGAAATAAAGTGAGGGTGCACTGGTCGTCACGATGCGTGGAGAGGGAGCGGCAGGACGGGAAAGACGATACATGAGCTACATATAGACTAGACTATCCGATGCACACCGATGTGTGGGTCAGGCGCCGCGAGTGGAGAAGCTTGTCACGTGCCAAGAAGACGCCCCAACTTTCCAAACCTTCCAGGTTCTCCGCAATTTTGCTCATCTCCCCGCCGTCAAGCTATCCCCTGGTATGGACCTAAGTATGCATGTCCAGCGCCTACAATTCCGCCTTAGGGTGCCCCAGAAGCTTATGCAGTACCGACTGCAGTACGTCAGCATGCTTCGATTCCGCCCTAGCCCTCCATGCAATGAAGCCATCTGGCCGAACGAGAAGCGCTTCGTCGGCTTGCAGCTGGCACTTTGCGCGCAGCACACCATTTGCATCACGCCAGGGAGTTGACGATTCGTGCAGCTCGTAGACAGCTATCTCGGGCATGCCACGTGACGCGACAGCTTGCGCGGCTGCGACCCATGGCGACTGTGGTTCCGTTGCGACCACGATCAGCTTCTGCTGCACAAGGTCCAGCGTGGACGCACGAACTTTCGCATTCTCAGAATCCAGCCATGCGTGTGGAAATCTGGTTCCAGCAGTGCCAGACGGGTTTAGCGGGTTTTCAAAGGGCTCTTGCGATCGCTCCCCGTCACCTCTGTTTCCAGTTACAATTGCGCCGTCGGCATAACGGTATCCCAATTCCACTGTCAGATTCCCTTCCTCTGGAAGTGGTGGTTGCACATTGTCGACGCGGTTGTAGAAACGCCTGGTTGCTTGGTCCACGGTAAACGCATCAACGGGCTGCCGCTCCTTGGTGTATGTGCGAAGTAGCGCGCGAGAGGCAAACCCCTTCAACACAAATGCCAGCTTCCACGCGAGGTTGTGCGCATCACCAATCCCAGTGTTGCCACCGAGACCGCCCGTTGGAGGAACTGTATGCGCAGCGTCGCCCGCAATCAACACTCGACCCCCGTGCGATTGAAGTCTATCTGCATTGTACGATGTCATCGTCCAGTACGAGCAGCCCTGTACCTGTAGGTCCATATCCTTAGGCAGCCCCGAAAGTTCGTGCACGTACTTTCGCGCCTCCTCTGGCGTAACGCTACCTGCTGGGAAGTTGTTCTTGTCGCCTGCCCTATTCACCATAACAATCGCCGCCTTTCCCTGGTTTTCCAATCGAAAACCCCCGCTGGCGTTGGGGTTGAGTACGTAGACAACACCGTGTACGGAACGTGTACCAAGGTACCGAGCCAAATTGCCAACGATTCGGATCGATAGACTGTCGCGCAGAACTCCGGCTCCGCTCAGCTTGATACCTTCCTTGATGCGCGTGCTGCTCCGGTTGCCGTCGCACGCGACCAGATACTGCGCCCTGTACTTTTGGTATTGCTTCGTTTCGAGGTCTTGAACGACTACCAATACCCCTGCTTCGTCCTCTTCGTAATGCACGACAAGCTTTCCGTACATCTGAGTACAGCCGAATCGGCTGGCTTTAGATCGGAGTAGCGGCTCGAACATTGCTTGGGTGATCCACAGCCAGCTGGTGCACGGAGTTACATCCTTTACTTCGGCAGGATTGTTCTCTTGCACTTGCGCAATCACTTTGCCGCCAACCAACTTTTCTACGACCAACATACCCGCGTCGATATCGAATTCCTTCGCGCTTTCACCTTTGGCTTCTTCGTCTAAGCCCAATTGGCGAAGGATTTCGACAGTGCGATAGTTCAATCCTGCAGCTCGAGGATGTGTGCCCGACGGTGGATGTCTATCGAAAGAAATACTCTTGATACTAGCATTTGGTCAGCGACTTGTCGGATATAAAACCGCATATACTCATGCACATACCCATGGTATCCAAGAAGCAACCCAGTCATCATGCCCACCATACTCGATCCTATGATGATCACAGGCCACTCCTCTTTCTCGAGCGGAATACCACTGTGGTCAAAGGAACCAAACTCGACTTCTTTGACATCGCTGTCAAAAGATTGGGGTGGTAACTTGGGTCCGCTTTCGTGCGCTTTTCCGTTTGTAGCCTGGCCGTTGTTCAACATGATGTTCAATGATGGTATCTGAACTGAGTGGAGAAGTTCGTTATGGTGAGCTCGTAATAACAACGCTTTTTGTATTTGTAAGACTACATGCATCTTACAATACCGGAAATTCGAAGCACACTTCTCTCCGAACCCTACCGCCAGCCGGCGCGAGTGGAACCCGAGGTGGACATCCGCTAGCGTTGAGCCGGGGGGTCAACAGCACCCATGGACTGCTGCGCCCACACATGCCCTCCCGAAATTGGGTCCCACGACTGCTCTATACACGTCAGGCCTAACATCTACCAATCAATCGCCTCTGAAATCGGACAAACGGAAAGCCTAAGTAATGCATGCCTGCTTTTGACGGCCGCGCTTGCCGGGCCTATCATTCACGATTTTTGCCATACTGGGGCAGTCACGATGATGGCCACTATTCTTACCGTTCTTGGTGATCATCGCAAAGCAAAGGTAGTTACGTGGCAACATGGATAGAGACTGGAGTCACTTCGCAGTTTGAGACGTGGTATTCATGACACTCAAGCGCACTGCTTTTTCGTGAAACAAAGCAAAAGGGAGATCAATTTGGTGAGCGCAGGGCTAGGACTGAACTACAAATTACTAGATATCGTACCGTCGACTTGCTTCAGCGACTCATACCAGCTCAGAGCGCGCTCAGCCTCCCTTGCAGGAAAGGAGTTCCAAGTGAATAGCCACATGTTCTCAGGCATCTTTGCGTCCGGGACAAATGCCTTCAAATCTGCCATCGCAGCTTCCCGAATCTCGCTTCCAACTCTGGACATAAACAAGACTGTCACCGCTCGCTTGTAACGGACTTCGGTGTACAGCTTCAGTTTAAGCTCGATCTGGCTTTGTTTGGTGTTCGCTGTGAAGAGGGCTCCGAGGGCTGCCGCGTCCTCAAACGCTTGTGCGCCTCCCTGACCTTGATCTGCAAGCATTGTTAGCGGACTCTAGCCATCTGCCTTCCCTGAGACGGTATGCACTTACGGGGAAGAGTGGGATGTGCTGCATCGCCGATGAGGGCAAGCTTTCCTCTATAAAAGGTTGGAGGGGGGTCGCGCGACGCCAAGCTCCAATGCTTTACATCTTCAGCCATACTACAGAACTCGCGCAGTTCATTAGCGAAACCCTCGACCTCAGACATCATGTCGTTTATGTTGCCTTTGTTCAACCATGACGATTCGACCGCCTCCTCATCCGTGGGATAGAACACTAGAGCATTGATAATCTTCCCTTCGCGACATGGGTATAGAATGAGGCGTCTGAATGGGTTGTCCGAGTCGGTGAAGGCATTCAGCGAGCGGTAGCCGATGCGGTTGATCCAATCCTTGGTAAGTGGGTTTGCCTGCAGCTTCTCGGCAGGGACGAGAAAGCGGAAACAGTTCTGCCCTGTGCTTTTCTTCTTTGGCGGCTGTCCGGTGACGGCCTCAACTGTTCGAGACTGGAGGACTGTTAGCGAAGAACATGAGCATCAAGAGTACCACATACATGTACGCCATCTGCGCCTATGACCAGATCCGCCTGGAGTACACGTCCATTTTCCAGATAGACCTTTCCCATCACCGGTTCCTACCAGTCATGTCAGTGTTTTTCCTGCAACCGGCAACCTTGATGGGGACATACGACAGACTTCACGGCGCAAGACAGGTGAATTCTCGGCTTCTTGCCAGCAAATCCTTTCTCTGCTTGCTCACGCAACGCATTGTGTAAGTCAACTCGGTGCACTAGGGCCCACGGATCGCTAATGCCCAATTGCTCTTGGAGCTTTTCGGTGACCTATTTCGTTAGCATAAATGGTTGCAGAAAGAGCTTGATGGCGAAATACTTACTGCAGGCGTTACAACAAAGTTTCCTTTGTGATCCCAAGCACTCAGATGGTCGCAAAAGGCTGGCCTCATGGCTTGAAGGTCGCAATCCCATTGCTGCAGAATGCGAGTGGCATTCGGAGCGAGATGGATGGCAGCTCCAACCTCATTGTGGAAGGCAGACTTTTCGAAGACCTAGACACGGAAAGAATTAGTACATGAACGGGACTGCAAGATTCTTGGGAGATCTGCAGTAATACTAACCTCAACATCGTGACCTGCTCTTGTGAGCGCAATTGCAGTGGCCAAGCCGCCCAACCCAGCGCCAACAATGATGACTTTCAGCGGCATAGTAGTATCAGAATCTCGAGGTAATGCTAAAGGTAATTATCTTTAATCTGAATATGCACCATTTTCCTGTTCTTTATCCACAGGTCTGGATACTCATACCCCCCTTCTTTCCCTTGGCCCACCCCGCAACCTGCGATTGCCACCAAAGTTTCTTGATCGCAAACCCAGTCCCACACCACATGATTCAATTCAAGCCATCTGCGTAACTGCTCGACCCGAGGCCGACCTTCCGTCACCTACTGGACAATTGGTGTGGTTACCATCGTCGCGGAAGAGCCACACCACGCCCTTACGGCCGCCCGTATACTGTGGAGTCGTCCCGGTGGAGAAGTTCCGAACCGTATGCGCTAAGACTCAGTGGCGAGAAAACCAAATCCAAGTGGAAAGCAAAGTCACGGGAATAACGACGCGCGAGTGCGGAACTCGCCAAGGAGGAGACGGAACCAGACGGTACCAATATTACTGATCACCACTCCGCGACTGAGGCATCTGAATGTAACATAGCTTCAGCTCCCATCCCGTCATTCACTTAACACAAGTCCTTGTGCATTCCCAGTCCCACACAACCCCTAATCTTAGAAGGGAAAGCAAACGTCGTCGACATGCCTACCCTAGAGAAAATCCAAGAAATCTTCGCCCTCATCGGTGCAGGCCAGTCGCAGGCTTTCTTCGAGCACGTCGCCGATGACGTAGACTGGACCGTCAAAGGTATCAATGAACTCACCGCCACCTTAACCCCCCGCTATCACACCTAGACCACTTTCCCCCTACCTAAGCATCAAAGCTACTAACACCCGTCACCTCCTGCACCCAGGTACCTACTGCCCCATCTCAGGCCACTACCCCTCCAAACAAGCCTTCCACGAGGGGACCCGCGCCCTAACATCCACATGGGCGACACCACTTAAACTCGTCGTCCAAGATATCATCTTCGATGGCAAGAGTAAAGCGGCTGTGGAGCTCAAGGCCGTGGATGTGGAGTGTAAGAATGGGCTCAAGTTTACGAACGAGTATGTTTGGGTCTGCCATTTTGATGGGAACGATCGCATTGTGAAGATTAATGCGTTTATGGATACGTGAGTGCTTTCCTTTGGGAGAGGGGGGAGGCTGGATGTACTGACGTGAAGTAGGGATTTGGTCACGAGGGCTATCCAGCAGAATGGTGGGAAGGGGAGTTTGTGATTTGGGGTAGAGAATAGGATTATTTTTGGCGTGCTATAGGCCATTGAGCTATTCTTACCGTTTTTACATCATCGTCTTCCTGTGGTGTGCGTATGTGATGTGGACGGTGATGGATGGTTCGACGACCGTCGTGCCTTAACATGCCCGCGGGCGGTGCGCATTGCCACATGAGTATGTCTTCGTCGACATCAAAGCGCCAAGGCTGCCTCTACGACATGTCAGCCCATTTACATATTCAACATCACCACTCCAAAGTAGCGGCACGCCATTTGCGAGGAGAAACAATAGTCAAATTCTCGGTATATACACATCCTCCTCTGCCTCCACTCGCAGATCCTTCGGTACGCCGCACTCTCCCAATACCTCCCCATTGGCACCCCTCGCTGCCTCCGCCGGAAGCAGTGCAAAGATCATCCGACACACTTTATCCGTGTGATTGTTCCATTGATGCATCGTCTGCGCACAGTCAGTATTCACTTCATCGCGGAAAGAGAACATGCACTAACCGCTTGCTGAACAACCACATCCCCAGCGCGTACAATGGTCTTCGATCCGTCCTCTAGCAACATCTCTATTTCCCCTTGTATGACGATGCCGTAGTCAAGGGACTTGGTGCGATGATTGTGACCTTGCGAATAGGGAGGGAAATCGACGACGCGGATCAAAGAGCCCTTTGTATGTATCTTGAGACCACCGCATGATGCAGCATCGTGGTCGGCTAGCTCAGCCGGATAGTGGTGATTCTGCCATATCGTGCTGGCGTTCGCGGCGAAGCCTGCGGTGGGTTGCAGTTTGTCGTCGATGAGGACAGTGGACTTTCCGTCTTTGTGGCCCGTAACGAGACGGCGGCAGGGCATGGAGACTTGCATTGTTGGATTTGTGAACTGATGGGACGAGTTGCGCGGTGGAGTCGCAACGAGTCGTGTAGGTGCGGTGAATTGTGGAGCTCACATAAGTAAGTATCAAGAAATCCGCTTTCACAATCCCACACGGCGCATTCCGCGAGGAAGAGCGGAATGCCCGCCGCCTCATTACGCTGCTGATTGTACAAACGTAGTGCCTATTCAGGCTTCCCCGGAAGCTGAGACGGCCCCGCAGGGCTAACTTCTCCACAATCGTTCCGATTGCTGGTTCGTGTCTTCACGCGCGACAACATGCGGGGAAAACCATGCCAACCTGACGCCGTTAGCTTGGTATTGCAGCATCTGCGATGCTCCAGTAGGCAATTCTCACTCTGTGGATCTGGGTTAAATATTTGGGAACTTGGTGTCAAGGTTGGATATTGAAATCAGGTAGCAGTCATCTGATACTACCAAATTGTTACCCCAAACATGTCTTTGCGAATTAACGACTTCGATGTTGAGCTGGTGGATGCCAATGCGCCTGGCTCAGAGCACGCTGGTCCTTACAGCGGTTTTGGTCCCTCCAAAACCATTCTATCCCGAGGCCACAAGCGACCAGGACGGGACGATGTAGCGGCATTTCAATCGGACGCTGTTTGGGAAAAGGATTTCGCCGTGCCGATGCGAGATGGTGTGACGCTCCGAGCAGACATCTTCAGGCCTACCACCGATCAGAAGGTACCTGCTATCTTGTGTTGGAGCCCATACGGTAAAGACAACAATGGTGAGCTCCCTGAACTCCACGGCTACAATGGGAATCTACTGACGCCGGTAACTTCCAGGCGTACATGGCTTGCATTTGCAACCGGGCCGTTTTGGTGTGCCGTATGAACGAACAAGTACATACGAGAAGTTTGAAGGTCTTGACCCTGCCGAATGGGTCGCGAAGGGCTATGCAGTCGTCAACTTCGACCTTCGGGGAACTTGGGATTCGGAAGGGATCATTCCGTAAGTGTGATGGACAAGCTTGTATTTGGATCATTACTAACAGAAGCGTGAACAGCTGGTTTGGTAAACAAGACGGCCAAGATGGCTACGATGCTGTCGAGTTCATCGCGCAGCTTCCATGGTGCTCCGGAAAAGTGGCCACGGCGGGTAACAGCTGGTTGGCCGTGTCGCAATGGTTTATCGCGGCGGAGCAGCCACCGCATCTTGCCGCCATCGCACCCTGGGAGGGTGCTGCCGACTTCTATCGTGATACTCTGGCCCGTGGCGGGATCCCATATCCTTATGACCTCTTATGGGGCATGCTCCAAGACAGCATGGTCGGTCGAGGAAAGGCAGAAGCCGTGATCAAGATGCTGAAGAACTACCCCCTCTACAACGACTACTGGGAGGATAAACGGGCGAAGTTGGAGAACATTCAGGCTCCTGCATACGTGCTTGCCAGCTACTCAACCTCACTGCATACGAGCGGGTCAATTTCCGGCTTCAATGAGATCAGTAGCAAGGAAAAGTGGTATGTTTCGAGTGCTTACCCTTCTGACGCGGACGGCTGACAGGTGTGCAAAGGCTTAGAATCCATCCAAGGCAGGAATGGTATGATCTGTACTCCGAGTATGCGACCGGAGACCTCCAGAGGTTCTTCGACCATTACCTCAAAGAAGATGCGAATGGTTGGGAGCAGACGCCTAGAGTCCGCTTTTCTGTGTTGCCCTTCAACTCCTCGGTAAGCCTAATCAACTGACCTCATCCTGCCATCGCTGATCTTCTGGCCTAGGAACCCGTTGCAAACATCGCGACAACGCAGTACCCCATCCCCGAAGCGAAGCAGACCAAGCTATACCTTAGCTCGGAAGGCACTCTATCGCCAACACCAAGTCGCTCCTCAGCAACCGCCTCTTATCAGTCGGATATCATTCCCCAGGGTCTCGACAACGACCCTGAAGAACTCGTGTTCGCTGTGAAGTTTGACAGGCCGAAGTGGCTAGTCGGCTACTCCAAAGCTGTCCTGTACCTATCCGCCGACTCAGCCGACGACCTCGATGTTTTCGTCCAACTGCGCAAGCTCGATGCATCCGGCAACAAAACACTGCAACTCAACGTTCCCGCCAATGCGCTCATTCCGCCAGCCAAAGACGCTTCCGAAGTGGCTGACAGTTGCTTCCTCAAATACTACGGGCCCAATGGGTGCTTGCGAGCCAGCCACGCTGTGACCAAAATCGACAGCTCCAAGAACGATGCCTGGCCAACGTACACAAACGACAGGCAAGAGCAGATCAAGCCCGGTACCATAGTGCGCTTGGAGATCCCTATCTGGCCTGGTGGGATGGCATTCGATGTGGGTGAGGCGCTCGCGATCAAGGTTTCAGGACATTACATGTCGCCGATGGAGATTGGGGCTTTGAATGGGAAAACGATTACGGAGAACAAGGGAAAGCATACGTTGCATTATGGAGGAGAATATGAGAGTTATGTTGAGGTGCCACTCGCTACGCCTTTTGGTATCTAGAGTAGAGTAGACTAGTTAGGAATGTCAGCTTTTGCGATTGCAGTAAGGTTGCACCTCCATGATGTCAGTACCTAGCTAGTTTGGGTTAACGCTACGGACACGATCACCTGGGCAGTCTGCCACCTCGGCAAATTCAAGGCTTCGCATCTCCAACCTCCCGAGAGCCTCGTTCTTTTTCAGCCCCTTCTTGTATGTTTTCGCTCCCCACGTCCCGATTCATTCCTCAGCAAGATAAATTGCCATGCGCTTTTGGGTCAAGCACAATTTCACGTGTCTGCAAGGCACATTTTCGGCTACCAGGATGTATTGAGGCAATGATGCAGCAAACAGAAAGAGCAGACAGACGAAAGGATGATGCAGAAAACGCCACACGCAGCGGTCTCCCAAAAACACGGAAGATATCTATGGCAATAATCGTCTACCTCAGCTTGTATGCCCGGTAACCCCGATAGGAAAGAAACCCAAGCCCCGTCAGCGCCACAAGCCCCATCGCTGCCCCAAGAATCAAACCTTGCTCAAAGTAGGACATGCGTCCACCATTGGGCTGTTTGACCTTCTTTGCGTCGAGTCTAGCCGGTCGATCGAGAGCCTTGTGGGGGTCGGGTCGTGCGATTTGCAGCATGGTCTTGGTCTCAGAGAAGTCTTCGATGCGATAAGCTTGCGCAGTAGTGTCGCCCGCTGAGCGTCCCGTTGCCGAAACTTTGCGTTGTTAGTGGTAAAAAAGATATATGGATGGCACGAGCAGAAGATTACCTAGGGCGCGGTTTGGTATCTCGTTGATGTAAATGTGGGAAGCGTTGATGAAGTTCCCGAGGTAGAAGGCTTCTTTCCCGCCGGCAAAGACGTATATGGCTTGAGCTCCTTGACCGGAATTGCTAAGAAAACGTCAGTGCTGCAACTCAAAGGCCTTCTGGAAGTCGTACATTTTGTTCAGGATGTCGATGGTATGATCCAAACTCCGTGCAGGGACGAAAGCAATCTCCGACCCGCTGGCGGATTTGACGATCGTCGCGTTTCTACATGTCATGTCAGTTTGGTCCCGACAATGAGCAACTTCAAACATCGTACTCCACTTGAGGGAACTCCGGTATCGTTTGCGTCTCGTATTTCTTGGCAGGATATCGTGCTGTCAAGCCACGATACTGTTTCCGAAGCCATTCGTCGAGCTGGCTGCTTGTTTTCTCTTGCGGTGCGTGTAATTGACTCCTCACGGCAGTGATGACCGACTCGTCAACGAAAAAAAGCCGCGGAATTCGGAGGGGACTGCCAGCCGGGCCATCTGCGACAGTCAGTACAATTACTCACTTTGCAACGGTAGCTTGGAAGGCGATATACCTAGCACACTTTGTCGAATCTGCTTAACGATCGCGTCGACTGAATGCCCACCACTGCGATCGACGATACCAGCAGGCACGCCGTAGTATGGCTCGATCAGTCGAACCGAGGGATTTGCGGCGCGTATACGTGGCCCAAGTGTCTGGCTGGCTTCTATGCTGCTGATAACAGCTGTTGCATACTGCTCTTGCAGGTACACATTAGCGTTCGACGCGTCGCCGGATCTTTCGAAGTGGAACGCTTCGCGATCTAGAGCCTCCGACACAACTTGCTCGATGAGCTCGTTGGTCGCAGAAAGAGCGGGAGAGCCAAGAACGACCGCTGGGTTGCCTGCGGCCAATGTAGCCGCCAGTGGGCACAGAGTCGAGGTAACAGGACATGATGAGAGCTGCAGGATCAAAGTCGTACCAAGACCGACAAAGAAGGTTGCCGATCGCCCGCCATTCTTTAGATGTCGCTCCTTGGCCAACTCATCGTGGAAGTTCAATCGCCTGTATAAGGCGTTGATGGCATCCAGCGCTGTTACGAGCTCCGAAGTAGCAAGCTCCTTCGAAATGCTGAGATCTTTATCGTTGTCGTTAATCATGAGGGCGCTCAGCGAGATTTGGCTATCCTACCTTTTTGTAGTAGGCGAACAAAATCGTCAAATCGCTTGGAAACTGATTGGTGCAGAGCTACCAATTGCTTTTCCCTCTCGAGTACATTCTCGAGACGGCCTTCGATCCGTGCAATGCCGATACGTTCGACAATCTCTTTAGCTGACATTGTGTTCGTCAATGTTTGTTAAGGTGGAGTGGAAAGCGGGCTCAATGTTCGCGAAATCTGGGGCCAAGAGCAAAAGAAACTCATCTGCATTGAACATTTAGTCTTTGCATCCTGTTCCTTCAATTTTGTCGCGTCGCCAGAGCTTCGGTAGTACTGATTTGGGCCAAGCTCGCTCTCCGCATCAGTCGGCCGGCTCCACACGCTTCGCATTCTCCACTGCCATATCGGACGCTTGGAAGATGACCGTGTCACAACGAATGCATCGACTGTTTCGGTAACTATGCTGACGGCTTACGACACGGAATGTACGAATGTCGGCCTCGGCTGAACTCATTGTACACCGACCTTCATTTCATGCCATTTAGCTTCTTGTCGACACGACTACAGGATTATCCAACGTCGAAAGTCAGAGTTTCAACTTCAATTCAGCAAACATGAGCAAATGTGAGTGTAACCAAATGCTAGTGATTAGACTACAAGACTGACCACGTCAAGCAATTACACCGGTCTTTTTATTCGCACATGGCTCGACCATGATGCTTGGCGAGGAATCTGAACCAGCCAAGATATGGGAACAAGTTGGGACCGAGGCTCTCAGAAGAGGTGTTAAAAGAATTGTGATGATGGTATGTTATATTCGGCTATTACGACTGGTACCACATTTGACCAGATTTCGATAGGGCGCACATTGGGAATCTCCAGGCGATTCGATCGAAGTCAGCATGAACCCAGATCCGAAGTTACTTCCAGTCGGATCTGTCAAGGACGCACGCTGGATGCCTTACAAGATGGTCCCTGATCTTGAAGGCGGCGAGAAGGTCATCAAACTTCTAAAAGGCGCCGGCTTCAACGTCAAGCCAGCCCCCAAATTCGATTGGATACACGATACCTTCCTGATCGTCATCCGCATGTTCCCACACTGCCTTCCTCTGCCAACCACAATCGTATCCATGAACTCGCGCTACGATTCACACTATCATGTCAAAGTCGGCGCCGCACTTCGCTCCCTACGCTACGAGGACACTTTGATCATTGGAAGTGGAGGATCTGTTCACAATCTGTATCGCAATCATTGGGCCGATATGTGGTTGTACCGCGACAACTTTGCACAACCTGTACCGCCGGGTACTTGGGCGTTGGAGTTCAGACAGGCAGTGGAAGATGTCATCACCAACAACACAGGCCCGGAGCTACGAAGAGCTATTACAAGGATGATGAAGCATCCCAGATATAAGGAAGCGCATGGTACGGATGACCATTGGATGGCTTCACTTTTCGCTGTAGGCGCTGCTGGGGGGAAGGATGACATAGGGCCCAACACGATGATGGGCGAGTGCTGGGAACTTGTCAACATGTGCAACACCCAGTACCAGCTCGGAAGTTGGGATGCATACAAAGCCTTGTAGTGATAAAGCAGTGGGCCTTTCTTTTCTTGTTTCGGCTCCACTACCCAGATGTTCGCAATGCAATTACATTTTCTCCGCTTTTAACAGGCTTCAGCGTAACCAGTACAAAAGCAAAATTTCATGAATTTGTTTGCATCGAGTTTGTTTGCGAACTGCGGCCGGTCTCCAGTAGAGGACGAGTTTTTACCGATCCCATTTTTTGTACATCGTCAGGTGAAGCGCCCAACTTCAAGAGAAATGTTTCCGCAATTATCACACAAATACCGCAGTTCTCACTTCCCACTTGCCAGTCACTAGTAGATAGTAGCATCACCACAGTCTTCACCCATCACTAGATCAATCTCCAATCTGAATGTATTAACACAACGCCTAATAGCTGTCAAAAAAATATGTTCCAAGATCTAAACCCCGAAGAAATATGTAGAACCCGCTTCACCACTCCCCTCCAACTTTGTTCAGTCCGACATCAGTGAACCTCCCAACGGTGTTCCTCCAAGCCCACCCAGTCGACTACACCGCAAATCAGCTTTCTTCCACAAAACCTCTTACACCTCGCACTTACCGCGATAGTCATGCACCCAAATATCATCACAACACCAACAGCCTGAAACACAGGATTCTGCCGCCTCTCTTCCATATCAAGTTCCCTGTTCACCGGCCGATACGGCGGAACTCTGCGATACGTGGCATCCCACCATTCTGGATTCGACACGGCTCGCGCAACAGGTGGATGGGCGGCGAGAGTAGGGTCAAATTCGCTGGGCTGGGCTGGACGGATCTGACCTGCGATCTCGGTACTTGGCAGATTGTCTGTTGCTTGTTGCGGCGACTGGTGAATGTCATAATCGGCGAGCAAAGTTAGAAGACCTGGATCGACTCTTTGTCGTCGAGAGCCGTCACTTTGGACGACTGTTGTTGAGGATACTGCGGCCATGGCTGTAGTCGTTTACCGATACTATTTTCAGAAGAGGTCAAAGAAGAAAAAGTGGTTCAAGAATTGAGGCCTCGAGATTGACGCGCCTGCGACGCGAGAAACTTGGGCCTTGAGCTGCTTTGGTAAACTAGTCTCTTTTCGAGGCGGATGGGGAGTGGCAGGCGACGTAAGCGGACAACGTACGAGGTTGTAGTGCGGGAGCTGCGGATACCGTGTGGAGCCGAACCGAGCCACGACTTCGCTACTCCACGTTTTGTAAGCAGGGTCCTTGGGACCACCGGAGTACTAGCACGGGTATACACTGCTACGGCGATCTCCACCAGGACTACGAGTGCAGGAGTACGCTTACGGCAAGTATGATGGGAACTAGCATGTTGAGCGAGTCCCACGCACCCGACGCAGGCACCGCACGACGAACCTTATGAACCGTAAGATGGCGGCCAGAAACTCAAACTCCAGCGGTGCAAGCGTATCTTCGGAATCATCATGGCGTCTGACAAACACCTAACCATCGATCGCACCACCTTCCCCTACGTGTTCATGCAACACAAAGACATACCCCTCAAAACGCACGACACCGGTTTCCTGCGCTGCAACATCTACCTCCCCAAAGACGCAGCACCCTTCGGGGCCAAAAGATACCCCGTCATCACGACCTACGGACCCTGTAGGTAGTAGTCTCGTAACAAGAAACCTCACCCTTGTACAGTACTAATTCGGCTGGCAAAGACGGCAAAGATGTCCCCTACAAGATCTTCTTCCCCAAATCCTGGGACCAGCTCAACCCGGCCATGAAATCCGCGCATGCAGCCTGGGAGACGCCGGACCCAGGATACTGGACGTCGCAGGGCTACATCGTCGTGCGCGTCGATGAGCGCGGTACGGGGCAGAGTCCCGGCGAGCTGGACACCATGTCGCGCGGCACCAGCGAGGCGTTCTTCGACGTGGTAGAGTGGTGTGCAGAGCAAGAATGGTGTTCTGGGAAAGTTGGCTTGTTGGGTATTAGTTACTATGCCGGGACGCAGTGGCGGGTTGCGGCGAGGAGGCCGAAGGGTCTCGCGGCGATGATTCCGTGGGAGGGTATGAGCGATTATTATCGCGATCGCGTGAGGCATGGGGGTATTTTGTCGGATAGGTTTATTAGTAAGTTTGGTTTTGCGGTGGGAGAGATATTAGGACGGATGGCTGACGGGTTGTGCTAGAGTTTTGGTGGGATAACGCTGTGGATAAGAATCAGTACGGCAAACCTGGTCGTGCGGCTAAACAATGGGGTTTGGATACTTTGGATGGCGATCTCGATGAGGAGACGCTGCTTAAGAATCGTCGCGATCAGACCAAGGATACTGCGAGCCACCGCTTCCTTGACGATGAGTACTACGCCAGTCGCGACTTCAACGTTCAAGACATCGAGGTCCCGCTCCTCAGTGTAGGAAATTGGGTAAGACCGTCCTCCATCCAACTCACCTCCATCCATGCTAAGATACTGCAGGGCGGCATCCTTCTCCACCTGCGTGGAAACGTACTCGGCTGGATGCGTGCATCCTCGCCATACAAGTTCCTCCACTTCATAGTCGGACGCCACGATCTCCCCTTCTACTACGACCACTCCGCCAAGTTGCAACTCTCCTTCTTCGACGCCTTCCTCAAAGACGACGACTACGACGGCTGGAAAACAGGCGCCCAGCCACGCGTCAAGTTGTGTATCAGAAAGGGTGACTGCGGCGTCGATGATCCAGAGCGTGAACTCGCGTTCCCTTTGCGCGGCGAAGCGGACTGGCCTATCCCCGACACGCAGTACACCAAGCTTTTCCTCGGCGCTGGCAATGAACTCAGCGAACAGCCGGGCGATGTCAAGAAAGCGTACGGGTATGATGCCCTGGCGGGCGAACCGGTGCAGTTCCGCTACAAAGCGACCAAGGCGACGGAGGTCACGGGCCATATCCTCGCGCACCTGAGTGTCTCGTCAGGCAGTAAAAACGGGAAGACGCCGACGGATATCGATCTCTTCGTCACGTTGCGCAAGCTGGGCAAAGACGGCAAGGAGGTGTTTTACACGGGTACAATGGGCGATCCGGTGCCCATCGTCAAGGGTTGGCAGCGCGTATCGATGCGCAAGACTGATCCTGAGAAATCGCTTCCGTACATGCCTTACCGCAACTACGCCGCGGCGGATGTGCAGGAGGTGAAAGAGGGTCAGGTTTATCCGGTCGATGTCGAGGTTTGGCCGACTAATGTGGTGTTGGAGGAGGGAGAGACTTTGGTGTTTGAGGTTGCGGGGCATGATACGCAGGGTGTGGGCAAGTTCTCGCATGACCATGAGGGGGACCGGAAACCGGACGTGTTTGAGGGTGTGAACTTTGTTCATGCTGGAGGCGGGGATAGTTGGCTGCTTTTACCTGTCATTCCGGAGAGAAAGTAGAGTGTTGCGGTAGATGTACAATGGAGAAGGTGTGAGTTTGTGAATGTGTATTGTCGCGCTCAATTTTTAAGCTTGGGTCGTTGGTGGAATTCCTCGTTGCTTTGTAATGAAACGGAGCTTACCTATCTACTCACCTAGAAAGTCAAACATCCCTCCATGAACCATCTGCTGGCGCTTCTACCTCGGTAGCACCATATTTTCTCGCTTGATACGCCTGCAACATACCCGCCACATCCCCAATATCCTCCACAATAATGGCAAGGTTTTGCCTTGCCATGAGTAAGAGGGCATCAAGTTCCTTCTTCTTAAGAAAAGCCCTTTTCGCCCCTGCTGACGGCGAGCTGGGAACCACGTATCCATCCGGCGTACTCATCATCTCAACCTCGCTCGCCGAAGACGATTTCTCTGTAGTGAAGAAACGAGTTAGACGACTACAATACCCTCCCCGCTTGCACCGGATATCAACCAACGTACGCCAGACTTCCCATTCACGCTCTCGACACCCATGCAGCGTCTTTGTGCTAAACTCTATTATGCGCTTCAGTTCCGACACTTCCTCGCTTAGGCCCAGTGATTGTGCTCTTAGTCCACCGATTTGGCGTTCTTTTTGCTCAAGCCAATTGCTGAGTTGAGGCACGAGATCTTCTTCAAGCCCTGTGATGCGATCCTGGAGACCGTGGACGGCGGTGTTGAGCTTCTGGATCAGACGGATGTCTAATGGGGTTAGGGAAGCTGCGTTGCTGGGTGTTGCAAAGGAATCGGAGGAGAAATTACGTTCGAGGTCTTCTCCGTGGATGATCTGGTGGTGGAGCGCGAGTTCCGAGGGCGTCAGAATCGAGCAGAGTAGAATGAAGACTTGTTCTGAGATGGAGTCGGGGGGTGATGAAGGGCGTTGGCGAGGGTCGAGACTGGGGTCACTAGATTCGCTGGAGCCAGATGGAGGGTAGTAGCCGGGCGGAACGCCATTTGTTAACTGAGGTTGTTCTTCTGACTGGCCTCCTCGCAATGGCCAGTCGAGGGGTGTTGGGTTGCGATAGAGCGTGTCGTTTGAGCTTGAGCGGCTATGGTGTCCTGGGCTGACACCATTTGGCAGCAGCTCTTTGGGCTGCTGCCCTCGAGCCGAGCGGTTACTGTCTTTGATCGGTTGTGTCTGGACTGTTTGAACCGCAGCTGTATGATCGTAAAAGCTACTCCCAGCAATTGGGTAGCTGAAGCTGGGCACAAGGCCAACGTCTTCAAGTGCGATAGGACTGTTATTCCCGTGCTCTGAACTTCTGACTGTAGAATTGCGCTGCGTCCTCTCGCTTATTATCTCTCTTGTCGCTGGATCAATTGCATCGCTGCTCAGGATGCTGTCTAGAGCTGAACTCCATGTTAGTGCTTCTGGTGAGTCAATATCGGCTGTCGAGATACCTGGCAGCCGTACTGGCGCTCTATGAATATCTTTGGGCGCTAGTGGTTGCCGCGGCCCGACCGTACCTACTGTTTTTGGTGATGCTGATCTATTGCTAGGCGCAGGGGATCTAGTATCCTGGTCCTCATCATCATGAGACTTGCTTTGCGATCGATCTGGCATGTGATTCGTGAATTTGGCCCTTCCCTGTGTACCAAACGCGAGTTGCTCTCTAGGTGGTGCCGTTGGTCCCGAAGGCGTCAACGTGCGTCTTGTGATCTTCACGCGTCTAGCCGTAAATTGAATGCCATTTCGCTTCTCCCATCTTCTCCGATTCTCAGCATCCTCCGATGCAGTCAGATACTCGCTTGGCACAGGTCTCGGAGAAGGACTCATATTGTTGCGCATTTTTGGACGTCGAATCGGACTCCTGTTGACTTCCTGTCTGAGTTCCCCACCAGGGGGACCGACATACACTTGCTCTTTGTCCGCTGCGAGCATGATGCTGTTGAGATAGAGCTGGTCTTTTGGATAGATGTGGCCCCTGTAAGGGCCCCTGTCGATGACCACAGGAAGACTATCTGGTGAATCACACCCTCTCAGTCCGACACGTCCATCGTCTAGGTCATTCGCGATCTTGTCCAGCGCTTTTTGTCGTTCCCGTTCCCGCTGTCCCTCAAGCTCTCCTGGCGTTAAGGAAGGCTTGGTAATGGTGTAATAGTGAGTGGGTCGGCGGAACGGATGCTTCAGTCGCTGGAGAAATGTTGTCATATTGGCGATGATGGGGATGGTGTCAAAGTATTGCGGGTACCGGGCTTTGATCGGGTCGGAAATCGAGACCTAGGTGGTAAATGGACTTACATGACAGGTTGTTTGGCATGCCATGTGTTCCATTGTGACAAAGGTGCGTTTGCAGTTGTGCTGGCGGAAGAGTTCGCTTCAAGAAAGATTGTGAAGACCTCATGATGATGATGATGAAGTTTGAGGGCATGAATGTTGATGTACAATTGATGATATCGGAGCAAATGCCACTGTGAAGAAAGACAGAGTACGATGACGAATCGAAATTGAAAGTAGCATTACCTACTGTTATCGCATGCAAATATAAACTATGTGTAATCTCTCCATATGAGCCAACGTACTGTGAAGCCAAGATCATTGTTCCGGGTATGCAACAATCGTAAATACGCCATGGTAAAAGATGATTCCGCTCCACGGCTATGCAGTCCAAATAATGCAGGTGAAACGCCCCCATGCCGTATAATCGTAAACCGTAACGCCGAAGAATCTTAGTACCTCCTCTTTGCCTTGGCCGCCATGGCCATCAACTTCTTCTTTCGCTCTTCTTTCTCTTTCTTGAGCCTGTTCTCTTCCGCCAGGGCTTCGGCATCTTCCTTCTTGGCAACCTTGAGTGCCATTTGCTCCTCCTCTTCGACGTCCCACATGCCTCCCTCCATGTCGGAAGAGCCATCCGAGGCGTAGTCTTCTTCATCGTCCATGGCATCGAGGTCGTCCCAGTCTGCGTAACCATCGTAGCGTCCTTTAGGTGGATTGGGCTTTGGTTTCGCGGCTGGTGCGCCATTTCGACTTGATGTGACAGGTGCGCTTGCAGGCCGGGCAGTTCCCTTGTAACCGACCTCGACCGGTTTCTTAGCCGGTCGTGCTGTGCCTTGGTAGCCTACTTCGACCTTCTTCTTCTCCTTTGATGGATCCGCTTTCGGGTCCACGGTCCTTGATGGCAGCCCAGCGACAGGCTTCTTACCCTTTGCCCCTGCTTCAGCCTTGAGAGCCAACCGTTCCTTACGCGACAGGATCTTCGTAGGCTCATGCTTGATGGGTGGAGCTACGGGCTTCGTTGCATCCTTCTCTTTGGCCTTCTGAAGCATAGCTAGATAACCTTTCTTGGGCGCGGCGGTGGAGGCGGTAGCGGGGCCGGCGGCTGCCGGGGCAGGCTTGGGAGCAGGTGCTGCAGGCTTGGGTGCGGCAGCGAGGGCGTTGGATGACTGGAGGGGCTTCCGTACAGGTGGGTTTGTCGGTTTCGAAGATGCAGGCGCAGCGGTTCCACGATAAGGGACGGACGTGGTAGGTGCAGATGACGCAGGTCTCGACGTGGCAGGTGACGATGTGGCACGAGACACACCATTTGCCTGTGTTGTTCCGCCAACCGCCTCTTTCCTCTGCATCTTTGCTTGTCCATTCTCGACTGGGCCTGATGCCTTTCTCTTCAACTGGGGGGTTTGGGATGCGCCGTTCGCCCCTCCCACCGGTCGCGGCGCTGCCTTAGGGGTACCGCCGAGCGGAGATGGCTTGGAGACTGACGCTGTCGACTTTGCGCTCGGGTCGACCATCGACATGATGTCTTTGAGTGACTGGGAGATGCAGTTAATATGGCGAAGCCGGCCCTGGGCGATTTGCTGCACTCACGGCCATTGTAGGCGACTGATAAGCGTTTGACTCAGTGTTACCGCTCGTCGAATCGATTGGAGGGCAAGTTGTACATGCTTTCCAGGTAAAAATCGCCGATATTAATAGTCGGCGGAGATTGATCGCGCGCGCAGGGAGAAGGCGATGCGCACAGGACCGGTGAGCTATCGAATGGGCGGGCGGCCAGAGAGTGAGCGGACGGCGACGGCGCAGACACGCCTCTTTTATACCTTGGCTTTGCGCCTAGCCTGCTTACACGTGACTCTGCGGGCATCTGGCGCTAGGCCGGTAGCGGTATGGTCCGGGTAGCGAGATCCCACCTAGAGTCAATATTAGATAGATCTCGAACTTTTCCTTCTGACCGACGACAACCACGACCAGAACTTGAAGATTCAGTCTCCGGCCACAAGCGGTACGTGGTTTATTGCTGTCTTCGCCCAGCCACACTGTACTAACGTATAAAAAGGTTAAATCGATTGAACTCCTGTTCCTTAACACCAACACCCACCCACAGTCAAAATGAAGCACCTCGCGGCATACCTCCTCCTCGGCCTTGGTGGCAACACCTCGCCTTCCGCTGCCGACGTCAAGGTAAGATGAACTGTATGTGTACCTTTGATCGCCTCGTCTAACACTGCGCAGTCCGTTCTCGAGGCCGTCGGCATCGAGTCTGACGATGAGCGCCTCAACAAGCTCATCTCCGAGCTTGAGGGCAAGGACATCAACGAGTTGATCGCCTCTGGATCCGAGAAGCTCGCTTCCGTTCCCTCTGGTGGCTCCGGTGGTGGTGCTGCCGCTCCCGCTGCTGGTGGTGCCGCCGCCGCCGCTGAGGAGGCTCCTGCCGCCGCTAAGGAGGAGGAGAAGGAGGAGTCCGACGAGGACATGGGTTTCGGTCTCTTCGACTAAGCGCGTCGCCAAACCACACCTTCGATGACGATGTATGATCCGGCCAATCTCTCAAAAATCACGAGAATCATGCGCAACGAGTGCGAGCATTTGGGGCGTGTCGAGCGCGCGACGGATGGGACATGAAGATTGCGGCAATGCTGTAAAAGCTGCCTGCTGAGATACCACAATGAAGCCATGCACCCTCAACTTGTGTTATGATGATGTGACTGTGACTGCGAACTTGAAATTGCTGTCGTTGGTGAACCTTGCGCCTTCGAGCGTTACTTTGTGATGGTTGATTCTGATGTGACTGCGAATTCATGTTTAATGCGCATGCGACTTCTCCATGTTCTGGGTGTAATGAACAAGCCCATAACATCAATGGTAGCGTACTCACCTCAGTAACTTGACTGCGCATACTTTTTGGCCGGACGAGGAAGACTTGTGCGCACAGGCTGTCCAGAATGCAGTAAAACTGCTGCTGATATACAATTTGGAAAATGCCTTCAGTCAATTTACCTGATAAATGTACGCGCAAGACTTTGGGCGATATTTTGCATTTGATTTATTGCTGCAAACCAATCCCATGGTCGAGATGCGAATTATTCCAGGAGCTCTGGCAAGCCACATTGATGCAATAGCAATTACCGCCCTTGTTAATTCAACATTTAAAACTATCTCAACAGTAGCACAGAATAAGTCAAAATCAGACAACAGTCTGGATTCAAAAAACCGCTGACGATGCCTGTTTAATGTTCAAGTTCTTGGTGTTGCTGGTCGCACCTGCCGTGATGGCCTCCTAGTGGCGCGCTAAGAAGCTCGCTTAGCAGCGCTGCAACACGAGTAAATTCACCTTCTCTCCATCGACAATTGAACGACCGACAACCCACGACGCAACGAAGTTCCCCCATCAGCTACTTCGACAATCGTAAATATGGCTGACGCTGACTACGACCCCGAGGCCGCAGCGGGTACGTTCATGCCCTTTCCACGAGCCCGCCCCAGGATCCGCAGCGACAGGCACACGCACACGCACAATATGGCAGAGCATGGCTAACGAGACATACAGCCCTTAAGGCCAAGAGGGCGTTCCGCAAGTTCTCCTACCGTGGTGTCGACCTTGACCAGTACGTCTCCCTTCCGATCCTCGCGACACTCCCAATCGCTGGGGTCTCCTACACAGATGGTGGCGGTATTCTGATGGTGATATAGGCTCCTCGACCTCGGCTCTGAGGAGCTTCGTGACCTCGTCCACGCCCGCGCCCGCCGCAGGTTCAACCGCGGTCTCAAACGCAAGCCCATGGGTCTCATCAAGAAGCTTAGGAAGTCTAAGCGTAAGGAACCACGATGCTCGCAGTCCGCAAGAGGAGAAGGCTAACACACCGCGCAGAGGAGGCCCGCCCCAACGAGAAGCCCGACCTTGTCAAGACCCACCTCCGTGACATGATCGTTGTCCCCGAGATGATCGGCAGCGTCATCGGTGTCTACTCCGGTAAGGAGTTCAACCAGGTCGAAATCAAGCCCGAGATGGTCGGCCACTACCTCGCAGAGTTCTCCATCTCATACAGGCCTGTCAAGCACGGAAGGCCCGGTATCGGTGCCACTCACTCTTCCCGTTTCATTCCTCTCAAGTAAACGACTGGGTTATGGTTGCATGGGTTCTTTGGTGGGGCGGACAATGTACTTGACGACCTACAACGAATACAGGTGTTAGGTGCATTTCACTCTCGATGGCTATGACGTACACAAAGGATGACGCCGAGCTTGAGGATATGGTGTAGATAGCCATCCATCACATTCGAGATACCTCCACACGTACGCTTTATTTGCACCACCTGTGCTTTTGTCGTGATACTCATGTGAACTTTGACTAGAAGCTGCCGTGGACATGATTGCGTGTTCAAGCTTGTGCACTGCAACACACGTCGATGCGCATTTGGTATACAATACTGAGACGGTGGTAATCAAATTGGGTATTATTACACTGAACAACTGGCATACCACATCCACACGCTACCTTCCCAAACGCATCTCGACCTTTGCAAAGTTGTACAGAGCACGCAGGAAGACTTGGTAGTTGACACCCTTGTTGTCCGGTAGATGGCTGTACAACACGTTAGCAGGGACTCTCAGTACTGTAAAAAAAAAAAAAAGGAGGGGGAAGCGAATGACGTACAATATCTCCGTCAACCTCAACTGCCACGGCGGGTACCCCTTGAGCTGGACGGTGGGACTAAAAAGGATCAATAAATCGGGTTCGCTGGAGACATGATCATTAAGCTGGGCATCGATCAAATCGGTATTAATCTGCTGCTGGCGCACATCGCCCTTTTGCGCCATCTCGGCCAGCGTGCGTGTCAGGTCGACGATGGTGTCGCGGCCGTCGTGTTCAGAGAGCAAGAGGACGGTGAGGTGCTGGCGGTCTTCCTTTGGGTCTTGATGGGCGCCGTTTGGCTCCGAGGCGGACTGCGGGGGCGTGTTGGGGGGCGAGTAGGAGCTTAGATGGGGGGCGCGGAGGGAGAGGGTGGGCTTGCGGCGGGGGCCAAAGTAGGATTCGAGGGTATTCCAGATGCTGGCGTGAGTTTGGGGGAGGTAGTTTTTTAGGACGCCTGGGGGGGTTGTTTGTTAGAAAACCATGGTCTTGGGGGCAGACATGCATAGTATGGGTATGAATATGGGAATAAGGATGAATATATAACGCACCAGTCCGTTCGTAAACGCTCAAGAAGGGGATTCCAGCACTCGCAGCCCAGGCTGCAATCTCACACACATCGTTGACTAGGCCTTCTAGCCCGGCTGTTCCCTGACTGCCATCGTCCTCCTGATACTCTACTATGACACTCAGGTGCTTCGGCAGCTTCTCGAGATCCTTGACGTCGTGCGCGATGAACTCGGGCGTGCGGTGGTGGTACTTGAGCAGGGAGACGAGCTTGCCGCGTACGAGGCGATAGGCGCGGCGGAAGCGAAAGAAGATGCTGAAGAAGAGGGCGACGACGTGGTAGATGGCGAGGTGCAGGAACGCCTTGATAGGGCTGACGAGGGGTTTGCGGTGGTGTTGTTGGGATGCGCGCTGCCGGCTGTCGCGGAGGGCCTTGTTCGATTTCTTCTGCGCCTGCGTTTCGCTGTCTGAGGGCGACGACGGGAGAAAAGGTTTCAGCAGCTCTTCGCGCTGTTGCACCGAGAGCTGCTTGCTGCGCCGGAAGGCGGCTTCTTGCGTGGGCGTTAGGCCTGTCGTTGCCATTGCGGGCGGTGGATTGATGCAAGACAAAATGAGGAGATTTTCAATGTCTATTACGTAGACTCAAAGGAAGAAATCAAAATTGAAAGAGAAAGAGAGGTCAATTGCTTGCTGTTAGCTGTCCATGGTCTCGGGGGAGAGGGAGAGAATGTAGGATCATGAAATATCCCCAGTGAGGCTGGTGCATGTGCATACGTGTGGCGCCGCTCCTTCCGAGCGTCAGCCAAGGGCATGGACGCGCATCTTTTTGCTTTGCTCCGCCTTGCGCAAGTGGCGCTATTACGTGGAAAGCTGGCGCAGATTGAGGTGAGGTGAAGCTGTCAGAATAATTTCTGATCATCTGTTCTTTGCATCACTCGTGTACAACATTTGGGGGGAAAGAGCATGTAGTGGCATCATAGTGCATGAGGTCACCCGTTGTTCGACGAGGCGGGAGAGCTGCTGCATTGCGGACCAGGGACCGAGGCGTGGGGTGCGACAAGCCACAGTCGCGACTTCGCTCGAGTTCACTTCCGCAAATGCACGTTACGTCCATTGCAACGGAAGTGATTTTCTTCATGTCCTACATGCGATTCGAGAATATGATCTGGTAGCAGCTTTTTTTTCTTCTTCCTTTCCAACTTGATGCTTTGCGACAGGACCAAAACGTCAGCTTCAGGCCGTTTCGGGGCGGCATTGGCTCGCTGGGTAGCAGCGAGAGACGTCGTCGTCACATAACCACTTGAATGATAGTCTGTCTTTAACATCGACCTGTTTCCCCCTTCACAATCATGCAGCGCGTAAGCTCCGACGGCGCGTCGGTACTCACGCATCAAACGTCGAGGACATCTATACGCGCGCCGCAGTTTACCCTGGAGAAGTTCACTGTAAGCTACCCCCTATGGCTCAAGGGTAGTCATACATATTGACTCGTGCAGAGCAAAGACTTCCTCGTCAAGGACTTTATCGAAGACCTCTCCCAAGCCGCCGTACCTGCGACACGAAGATCTGGCGGCGCCGCTGGCCAGCAAACGTTCGACCCCAAACCGCTGATCCGGACATTCGAACATGCGCTCAGAGGCCTCAACAGCCTGTCTGAGGACCTAGAAGAGAAGGAGACGGATCTCTCGGGTGCCGTGCGACGTGCAGAGCTACAGCATAATCAGAATGTCGAATCTCTGGGGAGGAGGCTGGAGAAGGCTATGGATAGGTTCCAGAAGCTGGATAATTCGTTGAATGGAAACGACGATGGGGGGACAGATACAGGCGGTAATGTTGCCATGCGCATAGGAGAGCGTCTCGAAGAGCTCGATCGCCAGCGCAAGAGAGCTCTAGATGCAAAGTTCCTGATTGAATGCTGGCAGGAGGTCAGCGAACGGGGCGAGCTGATGATTCTTGAGGATCAACGGAAGAATGGCGACATTGTGCGATGCGCAGAGATCGCCCGCCAGCTGCTGCGAATCAGCACGCGCCTCGATCCAGAAGGCAGCCAGCGGGTCAATGGCGAGGCACCCAACGGCATGAAGCGCAGGACCATGCATCAGTCGCGGCACAACACCAAAGAGGTGATTGAGAAGTTCCTCGAGAACTTGGAGCAGGATCTTCTCAGCAAGTTCCAGGAATGCTATGCGCGTCCAAACTACCCTGGGATGCGCGACTGCGCCATTGCTCTCAAGGGCTTCAACGACGGAGCTAGTGTTATTGGAACTTATGTCAACCAGCATTCCTTCTTCATCGACCGTATGCAGTTGAGCGGCGAGGATCTGGGTACCGATCTCGAGACCTGGGATCGCCTTCAGGATCCTGACGCTGAGCCCCCTGGCGTGGAGCCTACGCTACAGTCGCTGATCGACGAAGTCAAGATTGTTGTCCAGGAAGAGTCGAGTATCATTAAACGAGCGTTCCCGTACTACGAAGAGGTGCTGATCAAGTTTCTGGAACGTATCTTCCAACAGTCGATACAGAGTCGCTTGGAAATGGTGCTTGATAAGGCTGGAGAGCTTTCCTCTCTGGCCTTTTTGCGTTCGTTACAGGCTTCGAGGAGTTATATCACTCAGCTTGTGGAAGACCTCAAAACACACGGTCTGACTGAGCACCCCGAGCCTGCCACGTCGGCTGTTGCAGCTACGCTTGATCAGCAGCTGGAAGAGCTGTTCTCGTCGTATTTTATTGGTGAAAAGTACATTGAACGAGAGAAGAAGAACTTGGAGGAGTTGTACTCTTCACTACTTCTCAAGTTCACCATCTACCATTCGCGGCGAAGCAAGATGCCGACTTCGTACTTTGGATCGCTTGCGCAGCGAGGTAAGGAGCTGGCTGCGTCGGCTCGTGACAAGTACATGGAACGTTTGGAAAGCACCGAGCTTCCTGCTAGTCAGAAGGCGACTCTTCTGCGCATCGCCGGTTTGAAGGAAGACCAACAAGAAAAGAAGGACATTGAAGTCACGGACGAAGATGGCAGACTATCACTGCCAGTTGCCAAGCGAATGCTGAAATGGTTGGCAGAAGGTGTGGGACGAGGGCTAGAGTTGTCTCCAGGCAATGAGACACCCAAGGATGTGCAGATATTGCTCAACCTATTGCTTCGACAAATGGGTGAAATGTATCTTGAGACGGCACTAGAAGCGTAAGTCTCGCCTTCTCTCTCATCAAGTACGATAGCTAACGTTGATACAGTGCCCAAGACCACGCCGCATCGCAAGAGACATCCAAGACACCACCTGACCTCACCCACCTCCCCTCCCTGCACGCCATAACCACAATCCTGCACCTCCTTCAGCAAACCACCACCACGATTCTCCTCCCCCTGTGCACGCCCAACCTGACCATCCGGCGCGAGATTGAAAAGTCCACAAACACGACAATGGCAACGCTCGAAGCCAAACTCTCAAACATCCTCAACCTCACACTAACCGCCTCGCTAAACTGGGTCAGTCGCTGCCTCGCCCAGCAAAAGAAGACCGACTTCCGTCCCAAAGAGGAAGACCTCATGGTCACCAGCGAAACCCAAGCCTGCCGCGACGTCGCCGCCTTCCTCACGCGCGTAGCCTCACAAGCCACGGCCGCCCTCTCCGGCCGCAATCTCTCCCTCTTCCTCGCCGAGCTAGCCCGCGGTCTGCGGTCCCTCGTCCTCGCGCACATTCTCAAATTCAGCATCTCCCAGGTCGGCGGCCTCAGCGTCTCAAAGGATATGAATCGTTATGTGGAGCTTGTGCGCGCGTGGCCGACGGCTGAGGAGCTCGAACCGGGTGCTATGGATGTGCTGACGGATGTTAGCACGCTTTTTATTATTGGGCCCGAGGCGCTCCGGGATAGACTTAGGGCGGCGGGCGGGCAGGATGCGCAGGAGTTGAAGATGTTTATTGCGAGGAGGGATGATGTGGGGACTGTGGGGGTGCAGAGTGTGCTTAGTGGGTTGTAGGAGGGGAGATCAAGGGGGAGATGGGGATGGGAAAGGGGTTTTGGGGGGGTTAGTGGGGTTCTTGTTAAGATACCAATGTATGTCTCTGTTTGCAGGTTGGCTGTGGCTGTGTCTTGGTTTCATGTGTCGTGCGGTGGTGGTGAATCGACTTGTGGAGCTTCTTGCCCCGAGTAAGTGACTACTTGCATCAGCTACCCCGGGCTGTGTACACGCTCCACGCATGAGCAGCAAAGTGCCTAGCGAATGATCCGGGTGCAATATCGTAATCAGTACATTCTAAGTGGTAATATTGCTCCCCCAGTTTACTGTAGTTTTTGGGTCAAGGACGTTGAACTTGTACCATGGGACGCATATGACTGTGAGCGATGACGCCCCACTTTTGTGTTTATATGTCGTCGCTTTGTTCAGTCGATTGTTTTTTCTTTGCGTCTATGAATTATCTTTCTGAGGGAAATCTACGACGCCGGAATGTAAAAGAGGCAAGTCTGTTCATGACTGGTGAGGGCGGGTTTTATGCGATATTAACGTGTTCGCAGTCATCCGCACACCTCACCTCTCCTTACACCATATCCAGAAACGCGCCCCAGACCAGCCAATCCAACATGGACCTAATCTAAGCGCTACGGATGCGCGAAGCGCGCAAAGCGAATACCGCGCAACAACAAGAAGCTCACAATACCTAGCGCATCTCGAGGCACTGTACGAAAAAAAGAATCCACTCCGCACACCCCATCCATCCATCTATCCATCCATCAATCCCCAGTAACGCGAAGAAAAAAGAAAGGTTTGGACATTGGTCAGCTCGTTTTTTTTTGCTACCATCACAACCAAACTACATGTCTTATCCTGCGTCTTCCCCCCCGGAGCTGCGGAATAAAGTCTACGACTACATCTTCGCGGGCCACCACATCGCTTTCGGCTTCAAACGAAAGCATGCAGCCAGGCAGCTGCTTCTGCAACCGGAACCGCAACCGCTATACAATACATTCAGACCCCGGTACGAGCTACTGCAGGTTGGTTGCTTTGACGCAGGTCTGCAGCCAGATCAGGGCGGAGACGGAAGTGCTGCCGTGGCAGATGAATCAGTACTGGATCGAAGATGGTTGGTCGTTTTATAACTGGAGGTGTACGCTGAGTATGGTTATGAAGGAGATTGTGCTGCTGAAGTTGAGTGGGGAGGAGAAGGAGAAGATGCTCGGGTGGAGGACAACGAGGCGATGGCGGTGTGTGGCTGTTGTTAGGGCGGTTGAGGGTGTGAGGAGGTCGGGGTGAGAGGGACATCAGCCTACAGCTCGTTACGAGGTGGTCGGCTTTCTTTGCTGGGGGGACTCTTTGGTTTCACGTGTCGCGGTGGTGGCATATACGTTGCTTTTGCCCTGCATGAGTGGGCGAGTGAGCGACTGCTGTGTCAGCGGCCCACTTTAATTTGTTTACATTCTCTCACTATGTACACTCACTCATTTTCTTTACACCTTTGGTCCATTCCCCGTACAGATCTTTGTGACTACAGCTTCCACCCCGCCATTTTCCTGGTCGTACCGAAAACGGGGTGTTGAGGAAATAAGTCTGTTTATTGCTGGAGTGCGCATTCAGCAACACTGACATCGACAGAACACGATCAGTAACGCCAGAATCTTGTACCTCGACTACGAAAAGGGTGGAAAGATTCTACAGACGCAAGATATACTGTCACCATATTGCAGTACCATGTCTGGTCATGACACTCAGTGCGGTCTGAGCTGGGCAGATATCGCGAGAGGAGGACCAGCGACGCAAGCGCCGAAGCAGGCCTCGCATGCAGTCAAGAAACTCGAGCAACAACCCAAGCGCGAGGCCAAGCACGGGACGATGTATGTTGACTATACTAAGCCTTATATGTAACGACTAACTTTATGTCAGCCAACATGACAACCAAACCATGTCGCCACTGCTACGCCTTCCTCCCGAACTCCGGAACAAGATCTACGAGTACGTCTTCTCCGGTCAAGTGCTCGAGCCTGCAGATCAAAGCGGTCCAGTGGGGTCGCGGGACTTTGGGGCGTGGCACGTCTATGCGGACGACCGAGCTAAGACTTGGGGTGACTTTCTGAAGTTTATAGCTCTAACGCAAGTTTGCCGGCAGCTCCGATCCGAGACTGAAGTTCTGCCCTGGAAGATTTGCCAGTATCGCATTGGATCGCCGTGGCTCATAAAAAATGATGTGTTCGGAATGAGCCAAGTCAAGAGAGAAGCGGTATTGGAGCGGGTACGCTATGATTATCGCCACGTGGTCAATACTGAATTTTGGATCTATCTTCTTAGTGCAGACGAAGATCGTTGGGATTATTCGGACCTGATGGACGATTCGATTTAAAATGGAGTGATGGTGCTCAGGAAAAACTGCCTTAGCTAGGTGTCTTACGTTCTTATTTATGTCATGTATACACAGATCAGACATCGAGCTATGTTTACCGTTTCTCATTGGACACGTTTTCCAGTATTCAGAGCCGACCGAATCGTACATTTAGTAATACGGAAATTACATCTTCAGCACAAAGTTTAATTTCTCAAAGACGTGGTAATTTGCGTTTTCCCAATACGTACGATTATCGCGCGCATCACCGCTGCTCTCATCTTCAATTCACCAATTAGCGACCACCTGTGGCCCACTAGCGCGTAGGCTTAAGTCTATAACCTCGCCTTCAGGTTCCAAACCTACCATCCTTCGCGCCACTTCCACACCCGCTCTTGACTTGCGTAACAACAAACCCAACAGCCATGAAGCGCTCGGCAAGTCCCACCTCGAGCTACCCTACGGTGAAGAAGACCAAGGTTAAAGACAACTCTTCAAACTGCGAAGAGACTAGCGAGCCTACCACGGTCATGAAGCCATCGTAAGTTCACTTGATCTCTGCGCTCTGACATCTTGCTTATATTGATAGTGAACCGACACTGCTCGGCATTCCTCGAGAGTTGCGCGATATGATCTACGACCATGTCATCGGCGGCCATAAGGTTGCAGTGGTACATCGTTACACTAATTGCTCGTACTTCAAAGTCAGTGCTGCACCGTACGACGAATCGGGAGAGACTGAAGAACGTTGGGAGAAGCTTTTCAACCTGAGTCTTGTCTGTCGCCAAATCAATTCCGAGACAAAGAATCTCTCCTACGAGCTCAGCTTTTTCCAAGTCGTACGTGGCTCAAAGTTTGGCAAGTTCCTAGATTGCCTCAAGCCTGCTAAGAAAAATCTTATCATCACCATCTCTTTCGGCTGCAACCAAATTACTATACCGTTGCCGCCATCGTGCGAAGAGCCTCTAGTCTCTATTCAACTTAAGAATTGTGCCAGCTTGAAGAAAGTCATTAGTCGTAACACTCTAAGTGAGAAACAGAAGAAGATGGTCAAGACTTTCACTGAAGAGTTCGGCTTAGAGCTAGTGCTTGAGAAACGCAACCTAGGCTTTCTATACAACTCCGACGATTACTTCTCCAGTGATTTCGCCCAACGACGTAGATCATTCCAGTCTACTTCAGTCTTCTCTACATACGACAAGGGCCTATGTTAGTGCAGCCTAGGATCTTGCTGGATCGTTTTTCGTGCCGAAGCATGAACATTCTAACCACTGGCCTTCTGGACTGTATTTACGGGCGAGATTTCGACGAGCTCTTGAGAGAGAAATCATTGGTCAACACACAAGTGTATTCAAAAGTCTGCACTACGGAAGTAATGAGCCTCGTTACACCATGTCACCTAAGACTCTCGTGCGCAAGGGGGGAAAGAATTGAAGGTTGAACACTGGAAAAACTCTGGCACTGGCAGACCATAGCCGCCATTAAAGTCTGCGCATGTGATGCAAACTCGTGAACTCAACCCATTGAACATTACAGCTTCGCAGGTTTATCAAACGCAAAAAGCGACCGTCCCTTCTTCTCCCCATCCTGCCACACCCACCCCTTCCTCCCCACAATCTCCCCCTTCCCACCCGCCATCATCCTCAACGTCCCTTCATCGCCATGATTCGCCAAAAAGCGCCCTCCACCATCTTTCAACCTCCCCACCACAAATCCCCGCGCCGGCGTCCCATCCCTCTTAAACTCGACCGTATACGTCTCTACAACCGCCTCGCCCCGCGGCTCCTCCACAACCTGCGGCACCACCACATCCTCTACCATCTCCGGAAGCGGATTCCGGTCCGGATACGGCGAGCCATCCTCCCTCGGCCCCCTACCCAACACAACAGCATACTGATAACTCAACACCCCCCCATTACACAGCACGAGCGCCTTTTCCCCGTCGCCACGTCTCAGCAACCGCGTCATCTGCGTAAGCGCATGCATCGAGTAATTGTTTCCCGCGCCGCCGAAGAACGTCAGTCCGCCCAGCACCGTCAACTTCTTATCCCCACCCGTAAGCGGCAGGCCCAGATGCGCAGCCGCTAGTTTGGGTACAATGGGGAAGCAGGAGTAGATATCTAGGAAATCGATTTCTTGAACGGTGGTGTTTGAGATGGATAGGCAAGCGTCCAGGGAGCGTTCGATACTGGGTGAGCTGTGGAAATTGGGCCGCTTCCAGAAGGCATCTGCATCGCGGGTGCCGGCGGCGCCGAGGGGGTAGATCCATTTGTGGCGGGGGATGCCGAGCGTGGTGGCGTGGGAGGTTGTGGTTAGGATTACGGCAGCGGCGAGATTTACGGTGTTGAATGCGTTCATCAGGAGGGGGTCTGTGGTTTCGTAAATGAGCAAGCAAGATACTTACATAGAGAGTAGAGGAGACGAAAAAATGGGCTGTGGAAGAGACGAGGGAAAAGGGATACACACAAGGATAACAAATCATCCTATTCCTCCGCCCAACACTCTTAATCTCTTCTTCACTCTTTCTCTCCCCATATCCCCACGCTACCTCGTTCCCCTCAGCCACCCGTGCAAACTCTGCGTATAGCTTCGCGCTCTCGTCGTGGTTCTCAGCAGGTGTCTGACCCCGGTGGGCGCGGAACCCGTTTTCGTACAGTGGGTAGACGTGGATTGGAGCGCCGATGCCGTGGATTGCGCCGAGATCTTTGTCGGAAGAGTTAGTATGTGAAGAAAGCGACTGCCAGAAG